>JASPKZ010005717.1:997500-1193234 GCA_030220185.1 Diploptera punctata
CATGCCGGCAAAACCCTCATTAATGTCAGTCACTGAAATTTTGCAAGGTTATCAATGTTTCTCATGTAGGTATATTTCCTCAGTTTCTGTCATATTTGTTTGTACACTGGGAAAGACGGCAATTCTGTCAACAATTTTTTGCCACGTGCTTACGAAGGGTGTGAGTTGGGTTAAGCTAGTGGAAAGGGAGTGATAGAAGAAAGTATTTTATGGCTTGTCTTTCACTATGTTATCTAATAAGAATAACTTTGAAACCATAAAATATGGAACACGTTTAAAATATAAATGTTCATTTATGTATAGATATGTGATATTTTCTGGAATATGTAAAAATATGTACTACCCTGAAATTTGGATAAATATGGAAAAACAAATGTCTTAAACCACTCCTAATATCTAATTCGTAAACATATAACAAAAGTTTAACTAAATTAAAAAAATAGCTTGTGTATTTAGATAGAAATCCTAGCTCTGGTAACAATATTAATAAAACTTACCTTGACATTTCAGTTCATTTGCTATTTGTTTCAAAATTACTTTTTAATCGAATTAATTATCTTTATATAATGTCCTTAGTCCACCGCTGTGGTCTCGAGGTGGCGTGCTGCATTGTCACGCAGCGGGCCCGGGTTCGATCCCCGGTCGGGACAGTTTTTTTGGGTGAGGTTTTTATCGGGGTTTTTCATCACCTGTAAGACAAATGTCAGGAAAACTTTAAGGCCCAAACCGTCCCCGAAATCATATGGCCATCATCATCCTTCATCGGTGTGGGAAGCTACCACACCTAGAATTCCCTAGTAAAGCTGCAGTGATAGCATGAAAATGCTATGATTGCAGTGAAGGACCTGCCTTCGGTATCTAATGGATTCTAATAAGAATAACTTTGAAATCATAAAATATGGAACATGTTTAAAATATAAATGTTTATTTATGTATAGGCCTATATATGAGATATTTTCTGGAATATGTAAAAATATGTAGGCCTACTACCCTGAAATTTGGATAAATATGGAAAAACAAATGTCTTAAACCATTCCAAATATCTAATTCATAAACATATAACAAAATTTTAACTTTAACTAAACTAAAAATAAATAACTTGAGTATTTAGATAGAAATCCTAGCACTGGTAACAATATTATTAAAACTTGCCTTTACATTTCAGTTCATTTGCTATTTGTTTCAGAATTACTTTTCAATCGAATTAATTATATTTATATAATGTCCACCGCTGAGCTTTCGGGGTAGCGTCGCTGCCTCGTACCCAGTAGCCCGGGATCGATCCCAGTCGGGGCAAGTTTCCTGGGTGAGTTTTTTTAGGGTTTTTTCCTCACCTGTAAGACAAAGTCAGGAAACTTTAAGGCCCAAACGGTTTCCGAACTTCATCTGGCCATCATAATCATCATCATATTCGCCATGTTTAGTATAAATGTGTGTGTGAAAAGTGTGTTTTCTATTAATGATGTGTTGTCTCGGAGGGGCTCTGACATTAAGACAATCCCTCATTCGGGGAGGACCTCCATGTCCTGTTTGGTCAAAAAATATGTATGTGATCCATAGTTAAAATCCCTCTCCCGACAGATCGTGTGACTGCAAGGGATGGGTGGCGTGAGGCACGTAAAAGTGCCTATATGGAGAAAGAGGTTAAACTGCTTTAATGGATTGGAATCTTAAGTAATATCTTTTTTAATGGAGGCAACGACTATTTAACAAATCTTTCATCAAATGTTGTTTTTTTTTTTCCTCGAATCCCGAAAGGCCTTCAGAGAATCAATAGTGTACAAAGTTGAGGACACGAACCTATTAGGTAACAATATTATATTATAATTTCAATTTATGACTAATACCTCAACAGAATTTTATCATGAATTTTATTAATCATGTCTCACATTTGAGACTATTGAAAATTAATTGAATCTCCTATAGAAGTTCGATAACTTGATGCACTCGAAAATCCGATAAAAATGGACAAAATGTTCGAAAAATGACCTAAAAAACGGCATCTCGCAATACGTCTCGTTGCTTGGACGTATAGTACGTAATAAGTTTGTTAATATTTGCAGCACGACTTGTTTGTATTTGAATCAAATAAGAGTAGTCAATTTATTACAGTATTGTTCTATTGGTCAGGTAAGTTATTTTCATATGATGTAGTAAAAAGTAAAGTGATTCCACAACAGACCCGGAGGCCCTTGGGGTAGTAGGAGGTTAGGGCTCCCACTTTTTCTAGACAATCGGCACTTTATGTCAGCCGGGTTGTCAGCCCTGCGTGACGGCCGCCTTTACCCCCAGAACAAGTGTCTGGTACTCATTTATGTTAGAGGCTGAGTCGACCCCAGGGCCATAGTGCCGCCAGAGGGTTTGGATCAGATTAAAAATCCTGACCCCAACGGGACTTGAACCCTCGACCCTCTGGCTTGTAGCTCAGTGCCTTAACCACTAAGCTACGGCGTGCCCCTCATATGATGTAGTGCTAAACTAAATTTTGAGGAAGTGGCTGAATTCAAATACCTAGGAACAATAATCACAAATAGGAATGAGATGCACAAAGAAATTAAACATAGGCTCAATTCTGGAAATACGTGTTATTATGCATTGCAGAGACTCTTGATGTCCCAACTCCTTTCAAAAAACGTTAAACTGAAAATATATAAAACTATTATTCTACCAGTTATATTATATGGGTGCGAAACATTGACTTTTACTTTAAGGGAGAAAATTATATTAAGAGTTTTTGAGAATAAAGTTCTAAGGAACATTTTTGGACCAAAGAGAGATGAACAGACAGGTGAATAGAGAAGACTACATAACAATGAACTACACGGTCTTTATAGGAAGACAGATATAACAAGAACAGTTAAGTCTTGTGGACTGCGATGGGCAGGACATGTGGCACCAATTGGGAATGAAAGACGTGTATGGAAGCTTCTTGTAGGAAAGCCAGAGAGAAAACGCCCAGTTGGTAGACCAAGAATGAGGTGGGAGAACAACATTAACTATGATTTGAGGGAAGTAGATTATACAGGGAATGATTGGAAAACATTAGCTCAGGATAGGGATGTATGGAGAGTTTATGTCCGCGCGGCCATGAACCTACGTGTTCGATAGTGCCAGTGAGTAAGTAAGTAGTGCTAAATTATGTTTTTTTTTCTTAAAGACTGAAGTATACTATGATTTGTTTCCTGTAAGTCATTTGAATGATACAGCAATACTGTAATAAGGTAGTTACTCTTGTGTTTGATATAAACAAGACATGTTGCATATTGTAACAAACATCAACATTAAACATGTTAATGTTAACTAAACAGATGCACATGGCTCCAATAAATAAGCTGATTGAAAACTGTTGTGTTTGTATCGTGTTAACATTAATGTTTCAGTGTAAATGTGTCGTTCTGCGTGGCATCACTTGGGCCCTGTCATTTGATTGATCTTGGCTATAAGATAGTGCTCCATCCAAAACAAAATTTGTTACTCAAAATCGCTAGTTACAACTGTTATTCGAGAGAGTGTTTCAATTATTACAGTGTTACAACATTGTTAACGGAATTCTCATATCATTGTAGTTTGTAATTAGGTCTAGATTATGATTATGTAAAATGTCCTTGAAGTTAACTTACTATTCAGGAAGCACTGGGAGAGGAAATGAGTCATACGTCTGATAACAAACCAAACAGTGTCTCAAATTCTAAGATATCAGCAACTTACACACTTAATTAAAAAAATACAATTTACTTACAGGAATAAGAATGGATAATAAAATGTGCATAAATAATCTTCTATTTGCTGACGATGTAATCATAATACAGAAAAATGAAGACGACTTACAGAAAGAAATCAATGCATGCATTAAATGAAATATGTAAATTATACGATCTAAAGATTTCTGTAAGGAAAACGAAGACCATGGCTTTTAGAGGAAGAGATCCAGTGAGATCCAAAATTATTAGAAAATCAAAGTATAGAACAGGTGTCTAGTTTCAAATATTTGGCCTGTGATGTTGGCTACAATGTGGAAAGAGATATTGATTCCAAAATAAATAAATTTCAGACGGTGTGTGGAACAATACAGAGAACATTCAAAAATAAAATTAGAAAAGAAACCAAGATAAAAAATGTATAATGTTATGGCGGTTCCCACAATATTGTATGGATGTGAAACTTGGGCTCCAGTGAAAAGACAGAAGGATAGAATACAGACGGCAGAGATGCGGTTCCTAAAACAAGTAAAAGGATGTACAAGACTTGATAGAATAAGAAATGAGGATATAAGAGAAGAATTGAAAGTACAGCCTTTATTGGATAAAGTCACGAATTACAGACAGAAATGGATTGATCACATGGATGGAATGAGTAAGGAGAGATATCCATTGTTAGCCAGAGGAAGGCGTGATGTTGGAAGACCTAGAAGACGTTGGGCTGATGCAATATGAAGTCGGAACGGGCAATTGCCTAATCCCTGGAGTGATGATGATGACAATTTACTTAAAATTAATTTAATTTCTGCTGCTATAATTCCACTTTTCATTCTTTGATCAGAATTTAAACTCTGTTTGATGGAGCAAAAATATTACAAAAAATAGAAAATTACAAATATATCAAACCATAATTCAGAGCATTTTAACATATGGTGCTGAAGCCTGGCAAATTCCTACCAGGGAATTGAAAAGAATTTTAAGTACAGAAATGGATGTTTTAAGAAGATCAGCTGGAAAATCTAGAATGGATAGAATACGAAATAAAAAAAATAAGGGAAATCATGGGTGTACAAGAGGAGCCGGACATCACAGACATTATAGAAAAGAAAATATAGCAGTGGTATGGTCACGTCAAAAGAATGCCAAAAATTGTTATGGAATGGATCCCAATGAAAAGGAGGAAGAGAGGAAGACCGAAGAAAACTTGGATAGAAGGGGTACAAGCAGCTATGAATATCAGAGGAATGGAGGAAGATCAATGGATGGACAGAGAGGAATGGCGTTTGGTTTCCGGAAGACGGCGGCAGCTGCCATGATACTGGATGATAATGATGAGGAATCGTAAAGCAATACTAACATAACCATCAATTTCTAAAATTTAATAATAATAATAATAATAATAATAATAATAATAATAATAATAATAATAGCGTAGACTGCGATGGGCAGGACATGTTGCACGAATGGGGAATGAAAGACTTGCATGGAAGCTTCTTGTAGGAAAGCCAGAGGGAAAACGCCCAGTTGGTAGAGCAAGAATGAGGTGGGAGAATAACATTAACTATGATTTGAGAGAAGTAGATTATACAGGGAATGACTGGAAAGCATTAGCTCAGGATAGGCATGTATGGAGAGCTTATGTCCGCGCGGCCATGAACCTACGGGTTCGATAGTGCCAGTGAGTAAGTAAGTAAGTAAGTAATAATAGTAAAAGTAACTCATTGGAACCATCGGACCCGTAGGTTCATGGCTGCGAACACATCTCTCTATACATCCCTATCCTGAACCGACGTTTTTTAATCATCCCCTGTATAATTTACCTACCTCAAATCATGTATAATGTTACTCTCCCACCTCAATCTAAGCCTACCTATTGGGCGTTTTCCTACCAGGAGTTTCCAAGCCACTCTTTCATTCCCCATTAGTGCCACTTGTCATACCCATCGCTGACTAAGAGACTTAACTGTTCTTATTACATCTGGTTTCCCATAAAGATCATATAGATAACTATTATGCAGTCTCCTTCATTCACCTGAATAATAATAATATTTTTATATCGGAATTTATTCACAATACAATGGTTTTTCGTCATTCTCAAGAAATTCGCCATCTCTATTTGTAGTAGTCCTGAAGATTCAAGCTTACTGCTTCAAACCCCGTCCACCCAAACCTCTTTAGGTCTTCCGCTTATTCTTTTTCCATCTATTATCAATTGAAAGATCTTCTCATAAATTTTATCAGATGGCGTCATCTTGAGATTAATAGTAATAATAATAATAATATGAATATGAATAAATCAAACATTAATATTAAATATATATAAGATATAAGGAATTAGATTGGTAAGGGCATGTACGACGAATACAAGTACCCAGAAAAACATTGAAATGGTGTCCACCTGGAAGAAGAAAGAAAGAAAGACCTCGAAACTCATGGATGCAAGAAATAAGAACTGGAATGAGAACAAGAGACCTGGAGGACATGGAGTGGATGGATAGGGACGAGTGGAGAAGAAAAATAAAACTTCAGATGTGTAAAGAAAGATATGTAAACATTGAAAATCTGTGTATATATAAATAATATTTCTAACAAACTACTATAAAAATAATAAAGTTAGTTTGGAAGCTCTACAACTAAATATGTAAGCTAAATTATATTTTCTCCTATTGCTAGTTATTTAGGAAAAGGTATAAAAAAAAGAATGTCGTTAAATTATGGAGAGAAAATTAAATGCGCGAGGTTTCATAGAATCAATGACAAAAATCATCATCAACATAGTACATTCACGAATTTAGGCCATTTGTTGACCTGTTTCGGCCTCAATATAAACACCATTCAAAAGTCTTTTGATTGGACGTCCTGGTTTTCTTCTTCCTGCAGGTTGATAGCTAAACGTTTGTTTGGGTATCCTGTGATCCTCCATTCGATGACATCTTGACTGATAATTAGAAATTTTGTTTTCTAAAGGTTCCATGTGTAATTCTGCTAAGACGTTTACATTTTCTTATGATCTAGTAGTGTGTATCCTACAGTCCTTCGAAGACATCTCATTTCAGCAGATCTAAGTCTCTGCATATCCTTCTGTTTCGTCCATACTTCGCTACCATACAAAGGAGTTAGAAGAGCCAAAATATTACTTCTTCTTCTCCCTTTCAAGTATTAGGCCATGGCCTGTTACGATCTTATAGAAAATTTTACCTCCAGCGTTTAATAGGAAAGCCCAGATATCTTC
This sequence comes from Diploptera punctata, assembly GCA_030220185.1. Lineage (NCBI taxonomy): Eukaryota > Metazoa > Arthropoda > Insecta > Blattodea > Blaberidae > Diploptera > Diploptera punctata. The sequence continues at coordinate 1,004,431 of JASPKZ010005717.1, forward strand.
GTCCTCTTGGTATAGAATATAAACAGCTTTGGGGATCCGATTTGAACTCATTCTTTCAAGATGGTGTTTCCAATTTAGTTGGTACTGTTTAATATAGCCAGAATATTACAAATAGTAAAATGAAAGATAAGGAAATTCTCGCTGTTTTGTAGGAAACGAGTAGGAGATTTTATTTCTGTAGTAGGTATTTGGGGAACAGGAATGACACTGATAGGTTTCCAAAGGGTTAATCAATGAATTTTCGATGTAATATAGAAATATACAAGGAACAGGATATGTAAATAATAATAAAAAACTATTTTATCTTATGTACGATTTACATTTATTTGCAAAAATGTATTTAACTATATTATAAAAGTGAAAAATCTGTACAAATTTGAAAGACTATTGGTAGTAACAGAATGTCACGACTTTTAAAGGCGAAATTGATTTTTTAAATTTTATTACATTTTTTTTCTTCTATTTCGCCTTATTGTCATGCAACAAGAACTTATGAACAAAATAAACAAACAAAAGACAAAAAAAATCATTTTTAACAAATCACACATGCAAAGGGGGAAAAAAACTTGCAATTAAACGAAATTTTCTGTACACTATTTTACACAGGGTGAAATAAAACAAATAATATGACACGATATTCAATAAATTATGACTATTACATCTTATATTGACTTAATTTAACCCAGACAATCCTATTATCCTAATTTAAAATGATTAGAATCTTCTTTTGCATACAGTTCTTAATATTCGATCTTTTATTTTATATTTTCCTAAATATAAGTCAATACATTTTTAAAAATTCCCATATATATCAGAGAGAGAGTTATAAAAATATCCAATAAATAACAGAAGAAAAAAGTTTCTGTAAACATGATTCGTTAAATTATTCACAACTTTGTTAAGTATTGATTCTCTGAAGGCCTTTCGGGACTAGTCCCATCATCAGCAGAAGGAGCAGGAGATAGGTATTGCATTCAGGATCAGCAGAAAGATCTATCTCTTACTCCATCTACTAATGATGATGGCTACTCCCGAAAGGCCTTAAGAGAATCAATAGTTTACAAAGTTGAGGACACGAACCCAATAGGTAACAATTTTATATTATAATTTTAGGACTAATATATCAAGAGAATTTTATCATGAATTTAATTAATTATGTCTCTCATTTTAGATTATTAAAAATAAACTAAATCTCCTTTAGTAAGTTGAATAACTTGATGCACTCGAAAATCCGAAAAATATGCACAAAAAATGACCTAAAAAAGGCATCCTTGTAATCCGTCTCGTCGCTTGGACGTACAGTACGTAAGAAGTTTCCGTTTATATAAAAGCAGGTGCCGCGTGGCAATGCTTGACATGCGGTGTTGTCGCGTTTCTCATAGCGCTGTGGGTGTTTATTACACAAGGACAGAAGACATTGACTATTTATGTTATTTAATTTTCGTGTTATTTGGTATTGTTTAACTTTTAAAATTAAAATTATAGATGTACTTATTTATTAAATAATTTAATTCCAACATTATATAGCTTGTAGTTCTACATAAATTTAATATTCATACAACATCATGCTGAAAATATTATTATTAATTGTTCGGTCTGAAATATTTTCCCATGGCCGCCAGATATAATCACTTATATATTTAACTAATATAATATGTAGATATTGTTTTATTATTCGAGCTACATATCACAATAAATCACTGATATTTATAACAATTAATTACGGTATACAATTTTATAACTGGACCGACTGCTCCGCGTTCCGAGTTTTAATTGAAACTGAGGGAAGAAGAACAATGTGGCAACATCGTGGTAGTCGCGGTAGTCGAGATCTTTGTATTTTAATAACATATAACAGCTTCGGGGAAACAAAGCGAGCTGCTTGTTAAGCATCATAGTGAGGCAATAATATCTTCTTCAGACGAATGCCATAAATACAAATAAATGTTATATTTATAGTTGACTATAGCTAAACATAAATAGAAAATGTATTTAGATTTATTACATTTGTCTGATGAAGGAACAGTATATTGAAACAGGTGCTAAGAATGTTATATAAATATTTATGGAAAATCACATAAAACTTCTATAGTTTTATTTAATAAATGTTTCCTCATTTGTTTCTTGCTAATGTCCTCGGAGTAGAAGACATGTCGCTCTTACAAAATAAGATCATAACTCAGAAGGTACCAACTTAAGAACCATGATTATAGAAACTTATTTTTTCTCTAGTCTAATACCTCTTCTGTTATCTATTCATTACATTTTTTCAGAACTCATTTTATATCCATCCATCCATAGTAATTCTGCCCAAATAATTCATGCTATGCTTTGCAGCTTTACTAGGGAATTATGATTATGAATAAATGTGGGAAACACAAAGGAGAAACACATGACTTAGTAGAAAATAACTAAGGATTATCTGGGTTAAAACAAATTACATTTCTGAAAATTCCCTAGTTCTTTGATGTAGAATAAAAATAAGAAATATTAATCAAACAAGTTATATATACTGCTTATTCATTTTTATTCATATTAAGTAGGAACTAACTTTTCTATCACCCTGTGTTAATGTATGATCATAAATGCCTTATTTTTTAATTGCACATACATTAAATTTCAATGAAAAAATTATTCAAGTATTTTCGGAAAAACATATTAATATGCAATTTAAAAAATATATATACCTAATTTTGAAAACATCAATTATCGTTTATGTTTTTTTAAATTCGCGTAGGAATAATATATAAAAACGATTGATCATTTGACAATGTCATAGTATTTGCTAATCACTTTAAGTTTTATAATTTTATTTACGAAATTAGATTGTCATACATTAAGTACATTCAAAAAGAATAATTAGACAGAAATTCTGTATATGTAAATATTTCTTTACAATATTATTAGTCATGTATAGAAAACTCTCCAAAATATATAGAAGAAAACTTTTAATTTAAGGCCATATTGCAAACATAGTTCTTTAAACATTAACAATATTATTACCAACATTTGAAAATTAATCTCTCAAAATGTAATTTACTCTTTAAGAGAATAAAACTAGCTGCAATGCAAGAAAGAGGCCATTTTGTTATATACTTATTTTTTAGATTTTCAGGATTATTGTATAAATTAATGATAGAACATGGTTCAAAAATTGAATTAAGAAAATTTTAATTATTTGAAATAATACTTTTTAAATAAATATATTTTTAGTTTATACTCATCACCTATAAAATAGCAATACCCAAAAAATATTCTCTACAGCAAATGCAATGTATAATTTTAAATTCTGTTACACAAACATACATTAATGTTTTTTAAATGTTACTGTAGACTTACATTATTTCAAAAAAATTTTGTTGTTTCATTTTAACTATAAGCAAAATAATAAAACAAAATTAAGTAGATAATATATATTTTTTATTAAAAAGTTGAATATAAAATTTGTCATAGATTTATAAATAAATACTTATAGTACTGTATCCAATATTATAAATAAAAATAAATTCAATTTTAAGTATATTCATGCTTAATAAATAATTTGAATTTGAAAAATCTCAATTGTTACCATCAATTTGTTTAAATTACAATTTAAGTATAATAAAAGTATAAAATAAGTTAAAATATACCTTCTTAGGTAAGATCCGTCGTCCTCAACTTATAAAATATGTATTCCTTATGTCTGTAGGCCTTTCAAAACATCCGTTCTATCTTCAGCAGGTCCTTCTTTGCTACATTATCTGATATGATGGTTGATCCTGCTGGTCCTAATGTGGTGTTGTCTCTGTCTCATGACAACACCACATTAGGACCAGCAGCATCAACCATCATATCAGATAATGTAGCAAAGAAGGACCTGCTGAAGATGGAATGGATGTTCTGAAAGGCCTACAGATATAAAGGATACATATTTTATAAGTTGAGGACGATGGATCTTACCTAAGAAGGTATATTTTAACTTATTTAATTTTATGACTATCCACCTCAACGGTTTTAACAATTAATTTTATTAGTATAATAAAACTAACATACATAAAACACCCTTGATACCAAAACACCTACTTCATCTTGTTTTCAAAATTATAATTGTACATCATTTTGAATCCTGAAATTTAAATGAATACATTGATACACCACAAATTATTTATTTTTAAGTGCATTTTATGTAGTTTAAGGCCCAACGGTTTAACATATTGTTACACAGTTTTAACGTATAATTTAACAAAAATTTAATTTCATCGACATGTGTTATAACAAAATACTTATTTCATCAACAATTATTGTATCTTCAATTTTTGAACCACTGTTTTAACCCTGTATTAGTGTACCATAACAATTTTTCAGAATATTTTGACAGTGTACTTCCTACTTTATTTTTAATTCTACCATTACATTAATTTTCAAAACTTATCAACTTTGAAATGTTCATTTCAAAGCTATTCAACATCTAGTAGGATTTCTTGCGAACACAGAATGAATACAGTGTGTTATAAAAAATAGTGAGCGTAACTTCTGCTATGGATGGCTCATATGTAAGAGATGGAAAAGAAGTTACAACAAATATGGATCCAGAAATGCTTAGTTTCTAAACGAGAAAGATGGCAAAGAGGAAAAGAAGTTGCATTTATTACAGAATTTTCTGAACTTAAAAAGTTTTATTGCATTAGATATATTAAAAATTGATAAGGAACATCTCGCTTTTAAAAGCAATGAATAAAACTTCTAAAGTGGACTCATAACATCCAACAACAAAGAGAATGAAGCACCTCTGGACCCATATTGAAAAAGTCTAAAGTATTTTCAATTCTAACACAAGAAATATCCATACTTATAGTTTTGCACATTATTTTCATTCAGTCTGTATTAAATATTCATAAAATGTATAAAAATAATCATAAATAATTCAAATTCAATATCTGTTCTTTGTCCAAAATACATCAATAAAACTTCATAAATTTTGTAATAATACAATAATTCGTTCTAAAAGTCCAACTGTAGTAAACGTAGTCTGAAAAGTTGTCCACACTAATGGAAGGTCAAAGTTGAGCAACTAAAATTTTCTGCGTAAGTAGAATAAAATAAATTAGACAAAATTAAATTCTTAAAAGTTATCATAAGCTCAGGCAATTTCATCCCATGTGTAAAAAAATAATTTGTTATTTTTTGAGGTTGATAAATAGATATAGGAATTTCCTCACACACTACAGCAAAAATTAAAATATCTGATATCATTCTAAACAATTGCAGCAAACACCACATCACAAATTATATAAAGAACAGAGGCTTGGATTAACCATCAACTACTAATATAACAGAAAAGAAAGATCAGCATTAGCATTATTACAAGCAGGACACAATAAACACTTTGAAATAGCAGGAACCTAAAATATATTTCCAATATGCACAAAGTGCTGTACAGAACCAATCTAATCAGTTCACATTCTATCATGGATATTTGTAGATCTTACTCAAAAGGACGTATATATTTAACTCCTAAATTCAACAGTTATTTGAAGCAAGACAATCTCGTGGATTCATGTACTTAACAGCAGGCTGTATCAGGTAGGATCACCGAAGAAATTATTACATCCTTGAGGAACTGAATATCGTGTCAATAATATGATCAACAGAACTGGTATCAAAATTGTGGTTTGTAAGTCTGGATCCAGGATCCCTAAGGCAATTTTAAAATATAGCATTATTTTGTATTAATTTCATTTGGATGTGGTGTAAATTCATTGTTTTATTTTAAATTAAGATTTATTTCTTTTATGTTTATTCCAACCAAATGGTACAATATTGTTGGGATGGCCTAGGAAGAGATGGTTCAATTTTTTGTAGACCATAATAGTCCTCTGTTAGTACATGGAATGATAATGACGATAATCTCATGGACTTTGTGTAAGAACAAAGAAGAATTTCATCAACTAGCTGCCATCTAGAACTTTCCAAGATATGTGCTCAGCAAAGAGGTGAATTTAGTAATGGACAGAAAGCACCTTCTACAGTACAGTTTCTTAGGAAATAAGTAATTTTTGGAGTGCAAGATGGCAAATGGAAGCTTTTCAACAACCATTAGCAACTTACCACCATATCTATTACCAACCTCAGTAAAGAGGAATTAAATAAGCTCTTTTTACACGTGGATAAAGTTACCTCAATCTAAGGAATTTCTAATGATCTCACAAATAATCATTTCCAGTTAGGTATAATATATCTATATTTTTATTTTCTTGTTACAACAAATTTGAGAGTTTTGAAAGACTTTTCAATGCAATAATTTATAACTATATGTTTATTTAATCACTGAAATGAAAAAAAGTAGAATGATTCAAATTAAAAAAAAATGAAAACAAGCAATTGAATAGATTTAGTAAAAAATCATTAAATGAAGCAATACACTGAGGATAGCAACACAAATGTTATCTAAGCATTGGGATATCTAATGTAATTTTAAGACTAATCTATCTAAATAAAAAATAACACACATAGCTGAAGAAAAAAACTCTAGAATGACTAGGGAATAATCAAAAAAACACAAATAGAATGAAAAAAAGTAAATTAAATCGTACACAACTACATTGTTTGGAGATCAATTGGAAAAGGATATTTCATTTATTGCCATTAACATTTTTAAATATAATGGCATAAAAATCACAGTGTCGCTTTGATGCGCGGAGGTTCTGTGGTAAATATAATTCTGCCAACACATCATACAAGCGTCTGGAGAAAGTTTCAGTAATTTGCTCATCAATCATTTTATTGTCTGCCAATAAATTTATCAAATAATATCCAAGAAACTTATTAACTTACTTATATTTAAGGGGCTAATTTCTATGACCTAAAAAAATAAGAACCTATACACGCATTTATGACCGAAATGTGTTTCAATGTGACCCAAAAAGATAGAAAAATATCACCTTATAATGTAATGATGGTTAACATGACAATAGATTTAGTGTGAGTCATTTTTCTTTTGACCACTGTGCGCTTTACATATTATTATTAATTATAATTTAATGAATCTATTACATATTTTATATTAATTGTTCATTTATGTACATTTTCCAACTTTTAACCATACAATGATAGCAGGGTTTGTAACGGTCTGGTCTTTCAAGGAATTTCCAAGAACAAAACGCTATCTTCTAAGAAGTGACCATGAAACTTGCGACTTGCATTAATTCCTTATTTTAAGAATTCACACTATGAGGTATATTCATTTAGGTACAATTTTTTATCACTCACCTCAAAAGATCTACATTCAAAAGAGCGAAAAGAACAAATTGATGAATTTTAAAATTCCCAGGGAGAATGACCTGGTTTCAAGGTTTTTCAGTCTGCCAATGGAAGGAGCAAAGGACGGCTCTTCAAGACGACAGAACAATGATCGTAACGATACTCAGGATGGAACAGAAACTATATTCCGAAACTAGTTTATAGTCAAATAAGAAGAATAATATGAGGTGAGTGATAAAAAATTGTACCTAAATTGCATTACATTCGTTTAAATATCGCTGACAACTTATAAAAATTTCTGAAATATGATTTAAAATATGACTTTATTATAAAAATTTGAACAAATATGACGAAAAACCTAATATATATATATATATATATATATATATATTTTAAGATGCAATAAAAAAATCACTAGTTTTCTAAATATTTTATCATACAAGCGCAGGGAGGGCTTCCCTAAATTAACAATCAGGAGTTTAGCATCTTCTATAATGTGCATTGTGAAAATGTACTGATTTTACATTCATAAATGGCAATTTGTAGAACCTGGCGACAGAATTCATTTGGCATGTTGACAAAATCATAAGAACCACAGAACCTACTTTCAAAATGCTCACAGATATTAGCTTTGATACAGCGTTATAATTATGTTTTCTTAATTCTCTTAAAATATAATATATTTATATAATTGTCTTATTATCATTTATCCTGTATAATAGAAAAGCTTATATACATGCATACACATCTTAACTATACACTGTTGAACGGCATTGGCAGTATCTGCTTCTGAACATATTTCTTAAGCAAATGGTGACAAAAAATGCATTACGTCAAATTAAACTTTCAATATTTTAAATAATTGAATTACTAGCTGGCTGAAGATTACAATCAAATGAAATACAACAAAAAAAATATTTTATCTTCTGAAACTAACAAAAAAACTATATTTTTACAAAATAATATGAAACCAAACTAGTAATTCAATGTGTGTGTGTGTTTTTTTTTTGACAAGATTTAATAATACTGAAGAGAAATAAATTTGAGCATTTCAATATTAAGAAATGCTCATAAATTTGGCCTAACATAAAATTATATAATTATTAACAAGTTAATAAATTTGGTGTTGGCAAATATATCTGAAACATGTTCAGAAATTTGGTTTAATTAAGTAACTTATTGTTAAATGTTTAGAAATTAGGCGCATTTAACTACATCTCAAAATTCTTCAGAAATTCAGTCCGAATAAGAGTTACTTTTGGGAAAACGTTCACTAATTTAAAATGTTCAATCAAGATGTCTCAAATGGTGCATTTTGTGGGTACAAATAAGAGAGAGAAATTCAAAAGACATGATATAATATCACAATGCTATGCCAAAATTTATTTAATTATTAATTATTGAATCAGAAATTTAACTTGACATTATCTATAAATGTAAAAACAAAATTGACTCTCTTAAAAAATACTTATTAAAAAGTGTTAAAAAAAATTTCAACAATCAACATCAACTATAGAATGTTTAAAAATTCTCAATTAAAAAGTGACTCAATGAAAGATTCTTAGAATTTTAGAATTTATTCATATCACAAAAAAAAAAAGACTCAAAATTACTTATTGAAGGATGTCTTAGATTTTAATTGTTTTTAAATCATCCAGGGAATGCGGAAACATTGGATGTCTTAGATTTTAATTGTTTTTAAATCATCCAGAGAATGCGGAAACATTGGATGTCTTAGATTTTAATTGCTTTTAAATCACCCAGAAAATGCAGAAACATTGGATGTCTTAGATTTTAATTGTCTTTAAATCACCCAGGAAATGCAGAAACATTGGATGTCTTAGATTTTAATTGTTTTTAAATCATCCAGAGAATGCGGAAACATTGGATGCCTTAGATTTTAATTGCTTTTAAATCACCCAGAAAATGCAGAAACATTGGATGTCTTAGATTTTAATTGTCTTTAAATCACCCAGAAAATGCAGAAACATTGGATGTCTTAGATTTTAATTGTTTTTAAATCATCCAGAGAATGCAGAAACATTGGATGTCTTAGATTTTAATTGTTTTTAAATCATCCAGAGAATGCGGAAACATTGGATGTCTTAGATTTTAATTGCTTTTAAATCACCCAGAAAATGCAGAAACATTGGATGTCTTAGATTTTAATTGTCTTTAAATCACCCAGAAAACGCAGAAACATTGGATGTCTTAGATTTTAATTGTTTTTAAATCACCCAGAAAACACAGAAACATTGACTCAAATATAAAATTACTCATTGAATGATTCATAGAAATTGAGAATTTTACTGACAAAAAAAATTCTGGTCCAATTAAAAATGACTTATTGAGAGATGTTTTGAATTTCTCTTACATATTTGATATCACTAGAACATGCACGCAAAGTTTTATAAAAAAATGACTGTTGAAAGATTCTTAAAATTAATAATTTAATCAAGAAAATGGAGGAAAAAATGGCTCAATTGGAAGTGACTTATTGAAAGACATACCAAATTGTTCTTATTTGATATCACCTGGAAAATATAGAATCAATTTATAAAATAAGTTAAAATATACCATCTTAGGTAAGATCCGTCGTCCTCAATTTATAAAATATGTATTCTTTATGCCTATAGGCCTTTCAGAACATCAGTTCCATCTTCAGCAGGTCCTTCTTCGCTAAAATATCTAGTATGATGGTTGATGCTGCTGATCCTAATATGGTGTCACGACAACACCACATTAGGATCAGCAGCATCAACCATCATACTAGATATTGTAGCGAAGAAGGACGTGCTGAAGATGGAACGCATGTTCTGAAAGGCCTTCAGGCATAAATATTACATATTTTAAAAGTTGAGGACGATCGGATCATACCTAAGAAGTATATTTTAACTTATTTTATTTTATGACTCTCCACCTCAACGGTTTTAACAATGAATTTTATTAGTATTGATAGAATAATTTTTTTAAACTAAAAATGGAAGAAAGATATTCAGACAATTTTTTTAATAATCACATCAAAATTTACAACTGAAATGCATATGACTATTAAATTGCGTGTAATATTACTATAAAAAAGTGAAACAAATTATGGTAATGAAAACATTGTATCATTTTATTTAATACAATATTAAGGAACTATACTTTTTATTGCCTTCAGTCAATTCATATAAAAACTTGAGCAAAAAAGGGGCCTAAAACTTGACAAAATGACGTAATGACTGATCAAGTTTTTTTCTTTTCTAATTTGAGATCTGCCTATGAACACAATAAACATTGTTTACAAAAACCTTACATAGATAGCAGTAGAGAGAAAAAATATATTTACAAAGAAAGGACAATGTGTGAAACAGATGTTACGAGGACCCCCTTGATAATGGAAATTAACTAATCAAACAGGCTTTTTTATCCTCTCATCTGCATTAATCACACAAGAGAAAGAACTACTCTACATTTAGAGATCAATTGAAAACCTTTGTAGTGGTACAGCAAAATCGTACCAATGTGAAAAATATTTATGTGTTGCAAAACACAAAATACTTATCAAATATAAACACAGATTATTATTTTAAGTCAAAAAATACTTTTTTCTTCAATAATAAACACAAAAATATAATTATACATATCAATATTATCATTATTATGATATTATAAAACTAAATATGGTTTAATTTACTTCTAACGCTAACTTCCATGAAAATGTGGAAACTAAATAAAACTACCAATCAATATTCCTGAGAGAACAAATTATTACAGATGATTTAATACAATTCCACAGCATTCTTTAGCATAATAAAAAAATGAAGCTGTCCATGAACTGTGGTATTTGAATCTGTACAACAATCAAAACACTTACAAAAACTAAAACAAACAAACAAAGGAAAACATTATGAGATCAATGTTTGATTATAAGGTATCATCTCTTTGGAAATATGATTAACTAAAAAAAATAAACAAAAGAATAAATTGAAAAAATCACACATAATAATAGTAATGAAATATTTTTTATTTAATTTTAATTATATTTATGATAAACAGAAAAAAATAACTGACTAAATCAAACATAAACATTATAATCTATTCTATTCTAATGAGCGATGGACATTCTTAAGTATATTTGTAAAAGATGTGCAATTTTATCATTGTTCAAATGAAAATGGAATCAGGTGGTCTGTTTTGTCTTAAGATGGAAGCTCCAGCTTTATGGAAAACATTTGGAAGAGCAGCATTCATGTAAATAATGCAGTTCTATGCTAGAATTTAGATTTAAAAAAAATATATCATGTATAACAAATGCATTGCCATTTTTTTTTTTGCAAAATATAATTTGCCTGACATTGGCATCTTTTAAAAGAAATCTAAATTTATATTTGCCCTAACCTTGACTTCATCATTACCCAGTGTAAGGTATATACATTAATTGGCGTTTCTCGTATAATTTATTATATTTATACTAATACTATAATTATTATTATTATTATTATTATTATTATATTATTATTATCATTATATTATTATTATTATTATTATTATTATTACTATCGTAAGTATTATTATTGTTATTATCGTATAAAATGTTGTTTGTACATGACATTTACATTGCTACATTTATTGTATCTTTAACTGTTTATAATTAGTATAGTGTATATCTATATTTGTCAAATATTTATTTGTATTTGTGCTGGTTGAGTGGAAGAGAGGGCCTTACGGCCTTAACTCTGCCAGAATAAATAAAACATTATTATTATTATTATTATTACTGATCTGATATTCCCATACAAGTGCATGTTGTTGCAATAAATAACTCAAATTGGCTGATTTATTATATTTTCATTCATAAAAGAGAAAAAAACCTAAATATCAGTTATTAAATACTGAATAAATTTTGATAATTTTGTGATATCTTCCTTATAATGCCATAGATAAAAATAAACAAAAAACTTTTGTTCTAAAATTTTCATAATTGTTTTTAAAAACTAAATACATTATGATAGTTTTTCTATCAACACTCTATATGACATTACTAAATACATGTATGTTAGTAATGAAAAATTTAAAGAAATAAATTAAATTTTCATCTACTTGGTATTTATCCATGACCGTAACAAAAAAATATATTTTTTAAATTTATTTTTCGTTTGTAAAATATTTTTTCCAATATTGCTTTATTTCACTTGTGAGATAAAATAGTTACCTCACAGTTTGTCGCCTACAATAAAGCCTCAATGGAATTATAATCTACATAGAGAAAAGATCACATCAGAAATAAAAACAAAAGACAAACATTATTACACAGAGATTGTTGTTTCTACAATTCAAAATTACCTATTTTAACATCTCTATGTTTAAAATTAAAAATAAATTAACATTTTAATTTCTATAACAAAAATTATATTTTCGACTAATAAACTCTTGTCCAAACAAATAAAATAAATCTATAAAAATAATTATTTTGTCAAAAATTAAAAAATAATAATAAATCTGCAGCTACACTAAAACCTGCAGTGTATTATTTTCAGAAAAAAAATTGAGTTTTTTTAAATATTTTTCGTAGAATTTTATCAAATGTAGACTTAGATTTTACGAATTTACAGAAAAAAAGTAATTTATTTCACCAATTGAACAAATAAATTAAGCTGGTTGTATACTGAAAATTGCTGTAAGACTGCATTATCGTACTGCAAATATTTTCTTACATTGAGTGAATTGAAACATCTTCTCAGATATTTTATACTAAATGTTTTGGAACATGGTGATATATGTACACATATTATTATTTAAACTTCAAAAAAGTAACATAACCTAATTTATTTTCAACTTATCCAATTAATATACTGTATATAGAAAAGACCTAAAAAAAACAAGAATAGAATTTATTACTTAAATAATACTCGACTATTACCAATACATTTGGACGAATTAAAATTACAGGGGTGTAAGCCACGTTTATTTTAGTAAAATTAAGACTTTTTATTCAGGATAAATGTCATTAAATTATATCATATATGCACAAAATAGAATTTTAATACATCATAGCTATATTTTTTAATTAAATTATCGAATGAGTCCTGTACGATACAATATTCACTTCCTCAAAAAGAAAGAAAAGAATTAAAGTTAGTCACTGATAAGTTGTCTTCTCTGTTAAAAAAACAATTAAAGTGAACATTTGCCATTTGTTTGCAATATCAAAATGTTATTTATAAAAACAGTTTCAGATTTTTCACGAATTATTATTTGAAAAGTGAAAAAAATAATGGTTTGAAAGTGATTGATAAAAAATTAGATTTTGAGCAAAATAGCTGCAAAAAAGTGTGTATTAGGAAGTATTTCAGCGGACCACAAGGAGTTAAAGAACCACAAAATTGCACACCTTTCCATTTGTTCACAATATTTTCATCGCAGGCTGAAAAATGAAACAACTAAATAAACTACAGGAAATAGCACAAAAGATGTATTATATATGGTCCCACATTTTTCTCTATAACATTTTCAATGTATTTTTCACCAGCTTCTGCCTGTAAGAATTCTCCATCCTACCAGAAATATAACAGCTGACCAAATAGAACCATTAAATGGTGCAGGCACCAGGAGAGAAAGTAGACTTTCTTCCTCTTTCTTCATCTCGGATGTTGAGCTCACTTCTTCCTGAAAATAAATACATTAAGCGTTAAATCTCAGAACAAATAAATAATAAACAGTGGCGGCTGGTAGTAGTGCATCTTAACAGTAACATTCATAAAAGTGATCCCACAACAGACCCGGAGGCCCTTGGGGTAGTAGGAGGGTAAGGCTCCCACTTTTTCTAGACAGTCGACACTTTAAGTCAGCCGGGTTGTCAGCCCTGCGTTACAGCCGCCTTTACTCCCAGAACAAGCGTCTGGTACTCATTTACGTTAGAGGCTGAGTCGAACCCAGGGCCATAGTGCCGCCAGAGAGTTTGGGTCAGTTTAAAAATCCTGACCCCAACGGGACTTGAACCCTCGACCCTCCGGCTTGTAGCTCAGTGCCTTAACCACTATGCTACGGCGTGCCCCCGAGTAAAGTGATAAAACTATTATTCAACCAGTTATATTATATGGATGCGAAACATGGACTTTTACTTTAAGGGAGGAAAGGAGATAACGAGATTTGAGAATAAAGTTCTTAGGAACATTTTTGGACCAAAGAGAGATGAACAGACAGGTGAATGGAGAAGACTGCATAACAATGAATTATATGGTTTTTATAGGAAGCCAGATATAATGAGAACAGTTAAGTCTCGTAGACTGCGATGGGCAGAACATGTGGCACGAATGGGAAATGAAAGACGTGCATGGAAGCTTCTTGTAGGAAAACCAGAGGGAAAACGTCCAAGTTGGTAGACCAAGAATGAGGTGGGAGAATAATATTAACTATGATTTGAGAGAAGTAGATTATACAGAGAATGATTGGAAAACATTAGCTAAGGATAGGGATGTATGGAGAGCTTATGTCCCCGTGGCGAACCTACGTGTTCGATAGTGCCAGTGAGTAATTAGTTAATAATAATAATGGTAATGATAATAAATATATTTAAATAATTATATTTCTAAGAATCCACTGAGGGAAAGAAAATTCCTTGTTAACCACCCAAGCAAACTAAATCACTTAGAATCAACGAAAAGGAACATAAAAGCAGAAAAAAAGCAATAAAATAAAAACAAGAAGAATAAGAAACGGATGTCATAATGGGATGATCAACCACATGAACCTGGCGACTCATCTTTCATTCCTCTCCCCCTTAACACCACCTTTCAATTCGACACCCTCGCTATATTTCCGTTTCCTCCACAACTTGACCCATCTCTGTACATCATGCCCCGCCTCCCAGCGGCTATAAAAGTCACCACGACGTTAACAGGGGTCGACCAATGCCTCCTATTAATAATGAATTATGACACCAACAACGCAACTTCCAGAGACCATAAACATAACCAGAAATAAAAGAAAGAAAGGATCTTAACGACTTTGGAAGTGATTATTATCAAAGATTATAGAAACATCACCCATATTTTTAATTTATAATTATTTTCGTTAATTACCCGTTACGAATAGACCATTATTTTTCACAATCTAACTACCGAGGCTATTATTCAGTTCATATAGGGTAAATTCGGCTAAGTTCGTGACACAGGTAATTTAGTTATATTTTTTTCTTTCGTTTGTAACGGGGTAGTACTTGCAAGAAAACAAATTATTTTTGTCTTGTAGATGGCAGAAAGTCTACTTTCTTGCTGTGTTTTCATATTTGTGATAACAGGGTTCCTTGGGTGTATTTTATGTTAACATAGAGGAAGTGTTTTCTTTCATGTTAGCAGTTATTAGATTTATTACTTGTCTGTGCTTTAAGAACATTTTTGAGTAGATATTCTTCGACATTAAAGGATAACGGATACAATGTCGAAAATGTGATGTGTGGTTCCATGAAAAGTGTCAATTGGATGTAACATGGAGAGTGGTTAATTACTCTAATACTATCAGGAAATATAGCAGGATATGCACTGCTGGATAAGAAAAGAAATCAAGATTTAAGAAAGGAAGTAAATATTTTCAAACTTACAGACCGAATTATTAAATATAGGAACGACTGGAAAGAACATGTTGATAGAATGCCAGAAGGAAGATTTCCAAAATTATTGCTAAATTATAAACCGCACGGAAGGAGAAATGTTGGTCGCCCACACAGAAGATGGTCTGAACAATTTTAACAATTCTAGCTTTCATGAAACCGGAACGAGCCAATAGGCTTAATCCCTGGATGATGATGATGATGATGACTATCAGGAAATTATCCAAGTTCTTTAAACCTCCAGAAAAAATAGATATAGTCTATAATTTATGTCATATTGGTAATAAAATAAAATATATATTCGACAACACAGTATTTATATTTAATTCAAATATCCTTATCTTTAATATTCCTAAGACTAACAAGAAATTTTCATAATAATAAGGTATAATGGTAAAAAAAACCTTATCACGAAATTAGCCAAGTTTGCTATACATAATCTTACATATATGATTGAATGTACTATGTACGTGTGTATGTGCCGCCATGACTCTCGAAAGCCTGGAGAATTTCAACCAAATTTGGCACAAATATAAATTTCAATCTCATATATAATGACATGGGAAAGGAAAAGGGGATTCTATATCACCATGCTACCTACATAATTAAAAAAAAAACATAATTTATTGTTGCAGAACGGTATATGTATAACTAGCTGAGAGAAAAAAAATGCTATTTTTTTTTCCTAAAAATGTGAGAAATACATAAAAATGAAGAGAGAAGTTAAACTTAAAATAACCTAAAATCATCATATCTGCAATGTAAAACATGTGATATTAATTCCTCAGACAGTGTAGCCAACTTATCATAAAAACCCCTAAACATGTGCACGTTAAACTAATCAATTTTCTCACCCTAACTTGCCCACTAATGAAGAATATTTTTCCCTACAAATGTCATCCGAGGGACATGTGGTTAGCACATCGCCTCGAGACATATATTACTTGGATGGATAAATGTAGGTAAAATTTTATTCAGAGGCTTCTTTATTCAAACTTTAGGTTCTTATACGAGGTCGAAAATCTTCAGACTCGGGACCCACGGCTTAAAGTCCTTCCCGGAAGACTTGTCCCTTTGATTTTTCCATCCTAAAAATCCATCGACTTCAGACGGGTTTGAACCCGCGACCCTCGAGATTAGAGACAAGTAACATAATCACTAGACCCAGCGGCGGAGATGTACTGCGGAGGGTTTGAAATTTAATCCAGACTTCTAGCACATAATCTATAGATTATAAATTGTATACCAATATCCCTTCTAGTTACAATTAAAATGTCCAAAACCGCCATCTATCGAAATCAGGGACCTGATAGGAAGCACACAAGCTACCATCTGAGTAGCACGGCGACTTATTATCAAAACATTACTTGAGACGAAAAAGGAAATAGATGTTAAGAAATTTAAATGGCACTTAGATCTGTTTTGAACTAAAGAGAATGACGTGTCAGTAGCCAAGACACAAGGGAAACAACGAAACTTCCCTCAATACAAGTCTCTTTACGGCCGTGATAGACTTTTACGAGGGAAATAAATTATTTCGCTTACGTAAGGCGTCGTAATAGTTAGGTTATGTTTGGATCGCGGAAACAACTGGGGCCTAGACATCCAATTTGTTAGAATTCGCCACCTTCCAACCCCTTACTTTGCAAAGTTGGGATTAAAAGTGATGAGCCCCTCGAGGAGGGTGTGTTTTGTGTGGAAAAGGGTAAGGATTACGGGGATTGAAAGAAGGGTTATAAACTTTTGGAGAAAAATATTTCCCTATGCGCTTCTTTTCCTCTGCTGAGACACTTTAACATGTATTTCGCTTATGGGCGACATCTAGTGAAGGACATTTCTAAGACAATGCATTTCTGGCATTTTGTTTTATGACCTTATATTCTATTTCCTTGTTCCATTTTCACGACATGGTTCAATGGTTTCAATTCTGTTCCAGATATTGAAGAAAATACATGCACCTATAACATTTACAAAGCTATAGTCCGTTTGCAAAGTTAAGAGAATCTTTCCGTGAAAATATTTTAAGAGATTAGGGGATATGAGAGAGAGAGTTAGGACCGCATGCAAATACATTAGTCTCTACTCAAATTACTTCCAATCACTGGTGAGCTGACTTTCCGTGAGCAAGTGCAAAGATCGAATTAGTTACCCACTAACTGGTCATGCATGAAAGTCGTCGTTTTCGTAATATTGGCAAGAAATTACCCAGAATTCTCAGCGATAAAACCACTTCTATTATTTTCGTCTGCTAGAGGAACGCATTTACGCTTGCGTCCGCAAATAATACCGTATACGACGTCGTCTGCGTCGCGCGATATTACGTCAATTCTCCTGTTCTTACAGCTGAATTCTTTGGTAGACTCTATCAAATTCCTCTTCTCCACGTATACCGAAAACATGATCGAAGTCTTCAAGGTCCGATATCTTGGATAAAGCAGCAAGGTTTCACACTACATCGGTTGCCATCGGTTCCCATCGGGTTGCTCACAATCCGTTCTCTGCAAAGTCACCTCGACAGGTAGCTTAGGAATTTCGACAATTATTATCGCATGAACAGATTTTTGAGTACGCAAAAACCTCTTTGGATACAACTTTCTCAGCAGAGAACGACTTTTACGGTCTAATGCGTTCATAGATACGCCCCTTAATTGACTTCTTGCAGACCCGTCACGTATAGGAAGGGTCGTAGACACTTTCATTATGAACCTCCAGGAAGACAGCAGTTCCTCGGAGCATGATATTGAAATAGAAAACGATGTATCGTCGAAATGGGGTAATATGTAATTAATTTCAGCATGAAATGTTGTATCATCTATCGGATCAATAATCTCGTTTGTAGGAGTAGTAATATTTATCTTAAAGTTCGTATTATAAAAATGGACTATATTTACAACCTGTGACGCGACTTTTTTAATTCCTTCATAAACTCCTGTCTAATTTTATTCTTAGGGTTTCATTTTTCAAATTATTTCCCACCATTTACAATGATTTTTACGTTTTTTCTAACGATTATTTAAATATATTTTTCTATTATATTTACACGCGTAGCATGAAGACGTGGCAGCCATATTGATTTTAACGAATATTCTATACAACAACAAAGATTGTTCCAGTGCAACCAACATATGGTATGTACTAATTAACTGTACACATATACTTCTGAATTTCAGAACTTACTATATATTTTTCGGCGTTGCATTCTTTCAAAAGGCAGAATACTTAAATTGCATTAGGTTAGCATTTAGGTTAGAGTACTTAAATTGCGTTAGGTTAGCTTTTAGAATCGTCAAATATCGTGTATATGTAGGCTGCATCCTGTGATTCCACAGTGTAAACCGCTACGTGTTTGTTGCCGCATGCGCATGGTGTATGATTGAAACTTAGAACAAATTTTCGCATCACACGTTGTAAAGAATCCCCTAAAAAAGAAATATTACTACTATAAATATAATAGTAATATATATTACTATACCTATTTTACTGAGGTTGAGAAAAATCGCTATAAGCCTGGGGGACCCAAATGCTGACCAAATGTCTCCTATACTGGCTGGATGATTGTCCACTTTTGTAAATGGCATATCTGCATGTGAAATCAGCAGCTGGCTAATATGTCAAGGGCAATCAAGACCTGACGTGTCATGAGTTGTTTAGTTACCCCTTGTTTTATTGAAATATTTATTTTATTCATAATAATGTGGTGGTAGTAGTATAGCGTTACAATATATTTACATAAATTAGAAGAAAGGTCAATGATCAAAGATTCGGTATCACTAAAGCGATTCAATTGTCTTAATAAATAAATAGAATTAAAGAAAGTCCAAAAATCCTAGATTCCGTATCGCCAAAGAAGTTTAATTGTCTCAATAAACAAATAAATAAATAAAATGGAAGAAAGACCAAAGATTCGTTATCACTAGGGCTGAAAAAAGTATCGGTATTCTATACAAATTGTTTACAAAATGCGTGTATTTGTCGAGCGTCTCCACTGCCTGCTCGGAGCGGAGAATGTGTATGTTCGACTTTCCTCAGTAACAGATCTGTTTACGTGACGTGTGGTTGTATCAGAATGCCGAAACAAAAATTGTGCAAAGATGAGTCCATTCCTACACAAAGTGGACTGTACTAGAAGTCTGTCCCGAGTAGCGCGTGTCAACGTGCAGTTTGTAAGCACAGCGGTCTAAGTATGGTGCAGCCTAACATGTAACCCATATTTTTTTTCAGCCCTAGTTACCACTAGCATTTAACTGTCCGTCGCCGTGGTGTAGTCGGTACAGTCTACCTTCCACTCCGGCGACCCGGGTTCGATTCCTGGCGGAATAGGGGATTTTAAATCTCCACCTTTGGTCTGGGTATGTGTGTCCTGTCCTTGTGTCTATGTGAGATTTAAAGAAAGTTAACAAACAGGTAAAAAAAAAAGTAAAACAAGAAAGAAAACCAGTATAAACGAAAAAAAAAAGAGGTAATGGAAAAAAAAAATGGCTCAATAAATAAACAAACAAAATGAAAGAATGGCCAAATGTTCTAGAATCGGTATCTTTAAACCAGTTAAAGTTTCTCAATAAATAAATGAAATCGAAGAAAGTACTAAGATCCTAGAATCGGTATCACCAAAGAACATTAAACATCTCAATAATAAATAAAATCGAAGAAAGATCGAAGATCCTTGTTACACTAAAGCAAATCAATTATCTCAATACATGAATAAAATGGAAGAAAGTATAAAGATTCTAGATTAGATATCATTAAAGCAGTTCAATTGTTTCTATAAATAAATAAAATTAAAGGAAAACCAAAGATTGCAGATACGGTAGGTCACCAAAATAGATCAGCATTGTCTCAATAAATAAATAAATACAATTGAAAGGCCAAAGATCCTAGATTAGATATTACCAACATAAATAAATAAAATGGTAGAAAGAGAAAAAAGAGAGACGATAACTATCCCAATTTATCGTATATTTAAGTTGATACTAATATATACAAAGATAACATTTGGGGGCTGACAAGTTATAAGATGGAACGACCCTCTCAAAATCAATTCTCCATCACAAAGGAACCCATTGGATGTAGGACATGCAAAGGGCAAGAGGAGTCAGAGATTAAGGGGGCAGATGGGATTTGTGTTTTCACCCCCTAAAGCAATCCTCTTGAAAGCTTGTGTGTCAATATTATAGGAAGCCATGGAGCAGGACATAAAGATTCAAGGAGGCCGTGACATTAATGTGCAGTTATCACGACTGAGGATCGTGAGGGCTGTGGAAATAGGTGCTCTTATGGTTATGAACAAGATTAAGCAAAGAAATCAGCAGATTATCTTCTACAAACTTCTCTTCAGCCAACCTATAAACTATAAATACAACAAGAGAGTTTTTCTGTATCCAATCACTGTATTAAAATATAGAAGGTTTTATAAATGGTGAATGAAACGATACATAGGTCTATATAAGGAAAAATAGATAAGATATCATCGATTTTATTATTTTTATAGGTCGGGGTGGGCTAGTGGTTAGTTCCATGCCTCTAGTTCAGAGGGACGCGGGTTCAAATTCGATCAGGAAGGAGCTTTAGTCACGACAACGCTACATTAGGACCAGCACCGAGAACATCATGTAATGTAGCGAAGACAGACCTGCTGAAGATGGAATGGAGATTCTGAAAGGCCTTCAGAAAAAAAAGCATACATATTTTATAAGTTGAGGACGACGGCTCTGACATAAGAAGTTACATTTTAACTTATTTTATTTTAGAAAATAAATAACTTAAAAAGTCCACCGCTGTGGTGTCGAGGTAGCGGGCTACTTTGTCGCGCAACGGGCCCGGGTTCGATCCCTGGTCGGGACAAGTTTCCTGGGTGATTTTTTCGGGGTTTTTCCTCACCTGTAAGACAAATGTCAGGAAACTTAAAGGCCCAAACTGTCCTTGTATTTCATCTGGCTATCGTTATCATCATTACCATGTTAAGTTTAGGATTATGACCTCTCCTGGCGCATCATTAACATCATCATCACCTATCATACATCATCGGGGCAGCGTAACTCCGCCTTCCAGGCGCCCTAACATCAGAAGTGGGTTACAATAACGCCATGCCAGAAGAAAATAACAGAATGTCGAAATGGCAACGTGCTGACATTGTATTAAAAAATATAATTTAAAAATCTTTTTCAGAGACAAAGTATATATATATATATATATATATATATATTGTAATATCGTTGTTTTTCAAAAAGATCTTATCTCCCCTTGAGCTCGCATTAATTGGAAACAATTCAAGAAAATAAAACGAGTGAACACCAAGCAATTAAAAAAAGAAAATTCCCTTACCGTCGCCTGTTGATTATACCTACCCGTCACACAGACATCCAATTAATTACAACTTTATAAAAAATGAAGATCGGAACAAGAGAAAGACGCTGATAAAGTAAAAAACAAGTGAAAGTCGACTAGTGAGAATGTAAGAAGGGGAAAAAAATAATTTGCAAAATTGTTCCATTTCATTATCTAGAAAATCTTCTTATAAGAGGGTGTTTGGGAGATGGAAGGTGGGGTAAAAGAAGGGTGAAAACAGCGAAGAAAATGACAAGGGTGGATGAGTAAGACGCCATATCCTTTAAGGAGGAGGATTTGGGAGGAGACATACTTGCAAGTACGAATCTTACATTTCTCTATCACGCCGCAATTTTACAGACCTGTGAAAAAAAGAATAAGAGGGGAAGAAAATTTCAAAAGGAAAAGACACAATTCTTAAAAGAGATATGAGAAGGGTATGACAATAGACTACACAAGACACGGGGAGAAAAAGATCATAACGTACGTATATATGAAATGAGAACAGAGTCCTCTTGTATCAAGATGTGGGAACTAAAAATAAATAATAGACTGTCGTCAAGCGCATGATTGGGTTTTAATTCCTCTGAGAGATTTTTTTCTTCTTTTACTTCTTATCTATGAGAAGGAGTATTTTTTGATTAATGTTTCTGAGTTGAAAATGTATTCTTGTGGTGAGAGACGAAGATATCGAAAAAAAGAAAAAATGTGAAGAGGGAAAAAAATCAAGATATAATGGATGATGACTATGTGTTGCATGCTTAAAAAAACACAATCGTCTCTAGGGAACCATAAATGACAATAGTTGAACAAACATATGAAAATCTTTACATGTAATCTTTGAATTCATTCTGTATTATGTAAGACCAATACGTAATAATAATAATAATAATAATAATAATAATAATAATAATAATAATAATAATAATAATAACAATAAATAATAATAATCCATCCATAGTAATTCCGTCCGAAGACAGGTCCTTCACTGCAATCATAGCATTTTCATGTTATGCTTGCAGCTTTACTAGAGAATTGTAGGTGTGGTAGCTTCCCGTTGCTTTCCACACCGGTGAAGTATGATGATGATAATAATAATGACTAGGATGATGATCATGGCCATATGATTTCGGGGACCGTTTGGGCCTTAAAGTTTTCCTGATATTTATCTTACAGGTGAGGAAAAACTCCGATAAAAACCTCACCCAGAAAACTGCCCCGAGCGGTGATCGAACCTGGGCCCGCTGCGTGACAAGGCAGCACGCTACCTCGAGACCACAGCGGTGGTCAATAATAATAATAATAATAATAATAATAATAATAATAATAATAATAATAATAATAATAATAATAATAATAATATTCTTTAGTAAAGCTGCAGAGCATAGCATGAAAATGTTATGATTGCAGTGAAAGACCTGCTCTCGGGCATAATTATTATGGATGGAATAATAATAATAGTAATAGTAATAATAATAATAATAATAATAATATAAATAACGTATTAACTAATTAACTCACTGGAACTATCGAACCCGTATTTCAAGGCTGTACGGACATAAACTCTCCATATATTCCTATTGAGGTAATATTTCCAATAATCTCTTGTATAGTCTACTTCCCTCAAATCATAGATAATGTTATTCTCTCATCTCATTCTTGGTCTATCAACTGAGCGTTTTCCTTCTGGTTTTCCTACAAGGAGCTACAAAGCACGCCTTTCATTCCCCATTCGTGCCACATGTCCTGCCCGTCGTATTATTATTATTGAGCTACATGATCTTTATGCAAAGCCAGATGTAATAAGAACAGTAAGCCTCGTAGACTTTTAAAAAAATAGAGGAGACAATAAAATAACTTCATAAGTAAATAGCAATTCAACTGGAAAAATCAGTCCCAACAAATGGCCTGTAGTTATGAAAAAATCATTAAACCCGAATTACAAGGGCGAAAATGAAATAATTAGATAAGTAATTACATAAGTAATTTTCATTACTAAAATATGAAGAGAAAAAAAAACAAATGACATGCTATTAAAGCTATATTAATTAAAGTGGATGAAACAAATGGTAAACGCAATGCGTGAAAGTGAAACAAAATTAAAGAAATGTCTGTTTTGAGAGAAAGGGGGTGGTAAACGAACTGTAATTTTCAAAGGTTTAAGTGGAACGTCATATCAGATGTCATTTGACACACCCTTAACACACCCCTTAGCGTGTGTTAAAAAATCAGCCATCTGTATTAAATTCTGTGCTTCTCTTGTGGGACCCAACCAATCTCATTAAATAACACCCCATCATATGCTACAACACGAGAGAGAGAGAGGAGAGAGAGAGAGAGAGAGAGAGAGAGAGAGAGAGAGGAGAGAGAGAGAGAGAGATAATAATGAATTGATTGTAATATTCCCTGACCGCTTAGAAAAGGAACAATAAATCAACTGGAGATGGTTATTCAATCAAATTCCGTCAATACATTTGTATCCTAATAACGCGTTGACAAAAGAACAATTGAATTGTCTTTGATAGACATGTGACACAGATTGTAATCTCAAATAATCTAATCAGCCGCATTAAATTGAAAGACAACGAATAAAAAATTGGGAGGTACCATGGGGTGGTAGATAGAATTCCTACCTTCCACTCCGAAGGGCTAGTTCGATTCCCAGCGGGGTAGAAAATTTCTACTTTTGATCTACGTCCTTGCCTATTGTAGGTTCTTGCATACTGTTGCCTACAGTCTTAGAGAGTACTGTGTATCTGTACAATGTTTAGATCGCCATTTGTGTTCCAAGTCTAGAGGCGACCACTGCTGTCTTCTGGTGGAAACGCCCTTGTTCTTGTCGGGACACGTTTCATATTTAGGCCTATCTCTTCCGAGCTAAGTTCCAGTTGTATTGTAGGCCCTAAACCAACCAGATGCATGACTGCATTTTCACTGGTTGAATAAAGGTTTTTACCTTTAGGCGTTGAAAACAGCAGGAATTTGGAGCCGGAACAGGCTAGTAAATAAGCCTAAACCGTGATGAAAAAAGAAGAAGAAAAAGACCTTTAGGCGTATAAGATAATGTAGTTCTTAGGAAAATGTTTGGATCAAAAAGAGATGAACAGACAGGTGAATGAAGAAGACAACATAACACTGAACTACATTGTTTTTATAGGAAGCCAGATATAATTAGAACAGTTAAGTCTCGAAGACTGCGATGGGCAGGGCATGTGGCACGAACGGGGAATGAAAGACGTGTATGGAAGCTTTTTGGAGGAAAACCAGAGGGAAAACGCCCAGTTGGTAGACCAAGAATGAGGTGGGAGAATAACATTAACTATGATTTGAGGGAAGTAGATTATACAGTGAATGATTGGAAAACATTAGTTCAGGATAAGGATGTATGGATAGCGTATATCTGCGCGGCTATGAACCTACGGGTTCGATAGTGCCAGTGAGTTAATTAAGAAAGTTTAGTTCGCTCTCTAACACTCGAAATAAGGGAACTGAAAAAAAAATTATTAAGCATATGTCTACAGTATATAAGTGCTATTATGCATTACAGAGACTCTTGATGTCCCAACTCCTTTCAAAAAACGTTAAGCTGAAAATATATAAAACTATTATTCTACCAGTTATATTATATGGGTGCGAAACATGGACTCTTACTTTAAGGGAGGAAAGGAGATTACGAGTATTTGAGAATAAAGTTCTTAGGAAAATTTTTGGACCAAAGAGAGATGAACAGACAGGTGAATGGAGAAGACTACTTAACAATGAACTACATGGTCTTTATAGGAAGCCAGATATAATAAGAACAGTTAAGTCTCATAGAGTGCGATGGGAGGACATGTTGCGCGTATGGGGAATGAAAGACGTGCATGGAAACTTCTTGTAGGAAAGCCAGAAGGAAAACGCCCAGTTGGAAGACCAAGAATGAGGTGGGAGAACAACATTAACTATGATTTGAGGGAAGTAGATTATACAGGGAATGATTGGAAAGCATTGGCTCAGGATAGGGAAGTATGGAGAGCTTATGAACGCGCGGCCATGAACCTACGGGTTCGATAGTGCCAGTGAGTAAGTAAGTAAGTAAGTAAGTATATAAGTTATATGGGAGAATCTTAAAATATATACTGTAATAACAATTTTATTAAGTCCATCGCTGTGGTTTCGAGGTGGCGTGCTGTCTTATCACGCAGCGGTCCCAGGTTCGATCCCCGGTCGGGACAAGTTTCCTGGATGAGGGTTCTTCGGGGTTTTTCCTCACTTCAAAGACAAATGTCAGGAAACTTTAAAACCCAAACGGTCCCCGAACACCATATGGACATCATAATCATCATCATTCATATTCGTCTTAGGTTAAGTTTAGGATTAAGGACTCTACTGGCGCACCACTATCATCATATCACCGGGGCAGCCGTAATCCCTCCCCAACCTCAGAAGTGGGTTACAATTACGCCAATGCCACGAGAGAAAATCATAAATGTCGAAATGACAACCTGGGGAATTGAATATAAAATATAATATATTAAATTATTGTATTGACTTAGGCTTTCACGGCCGGAGTTGCTATGGTGATCTTGAAGAAGATTTCTGACCACGGCCTACAGCCCGGAAATTTTCTTCAAGATCACCATTAAATTATTATTTTTTAATTAGGAATATTCCACAATACGGTATTTCTCCTTCAACCCAAAGTGATTTGTCGCCGGAGATTCCTGCATAAAGCATCTTCTGTCCTCAAATCTCTAGCTTCCATACTTCTCCTCACTTCATCTATCTAACATTCTCTAGGCCTGCCTCTTCCACTTCTTCCATTAGCTTTCTAATCAAGGATCTTCTTTGGTATTCTATCTTCTTTCATTCTTATGAGGTGTCTATATCATTTCGAACGTTTTTCTTGTATTTTTTCTAATATTTTTCTTTTTCAACTTGCATAATTTCCCTTATTGTGCTGTTTCTGACTTTATCCATTATCATTGTTATATAATTACACACGCGCATGCAGTTGAAAATACGCAATGAGGGCGATCATCTTTCCAAGAATCCTCGGAATAGCAAAGAGAAATGGAGAGAGAGAGAGAGAGAGAGAGAGAGAGAGAGAGAGAGAGAGAGGGAGGCAGAGAGAGAGAGAGAGAGGGGAAGGAGGGAGGGAGAGAGGTGGAGAGGGAGAAAAGGAGATAGAAAGAGAGAGAGACAGAGAGAGGAGAGAGGGAGAGAGATAGAGGGAGAGAGACAGAGAGAGGAGAGAGAGGAGAGAGGGCGAGACAGAGAGAGGAGAGAGGGAGAGAGACAGAGAGAGGAGAGAAGGAGAGAGACAGAGAGAGGAGAGAGGAGAGAGGGAGAGAGACAGGGAGAGGAGAGAGGGGGAGATATATATAAAGAGAGAGAGGGAGAGAGACAGAGAGAGGAGAGAGAGAGTGAGAGAGAGAGTGAGAGAGAGAGAGAGGGCTATGCATTTGACATTTCAACTCTCATTTGACAAACGCTAACACGTGGTCACAAAATGTTTTATTAAGATATTGTTATTACGCCATCTGACAGATAAACATGGAACTAAGAAATGACAGTTGAATGTTACTTAACGTGATTGGGTCGTAAATATTAGCAGTTGCATATCGAAAAGATCAGGGAAGCTTTTAGAATGCAACTACTATAAAACCACATAGAATGTTGATGAAGATTTACAATGCCCCCTAATGCATAACAAACAATGTAGCTCATGTGCGACGAATAATGGCCTTTCATAAAACAAAACAATATCTGGTCGTCTTGGTTACAAAACATATCATAAAATTCCAATGGCTGCAAATGGTAGACCGTTTTAAAATGTGTTTTTATTGGCCATAATTCCTTGCTTGTATGAACAACGGTTATTGATTCCAGTTAATATATTTCAAATAGTTATACGTACTTTATGACAATTTCCAAAGCCAACTGCTATTAAATTTTGTATAAATACTAACAATATTCATACACGGTATTTGAGAATAACTCGTAAACCAAAAGACATTTATATTGTCATCCCAACTTCTCTTAAAAATATTTAAAGTAAAAACATATAAAACTATGATTATCCAAGTTATGAAGAGATGAACAGGCGAATGGAGAAGACTTCATAACATGATCTTTATAAGAAAAGTGATATATATATAGGCCTATATATTTCCGGTTTTATCAATGTTGATACATTTTTCCGGCACCAATGATTTGTCTTCAATTTCGTTTTATAATTTTTCTCCATTCATCTCTATTACAACACATTTCTTCCTCTATTTCCCAGTCCTTCAAAGTTTCTCTAATCCCTTGGATCCACGTGAGATCTGGTCGTCCTTTCCTTCTCGTTCCTGATGGTGTCCATTCCATTATTTTTTTTGTAACCTTTCATCCTCCATTCGCCTAATATGCCCGTGTCATTTTAGTTGTTTTTCTTTAATAAATTCTAAAATTGAGTTTTGTACATTTATGTTCTCTTTTATAATTTCATTTGTAATTTTCTCTCTCCTTGATATCCTAGCAGATCTTCTCCAATAGTCCATTTCTGCTAGCATTAATTTTCTTTTCATCTGATAATTTATAGTCCAAACCTCTGAACTATAAGTCATAATATTTCTAACTATTGTTTTAAAAATTTTAACTTTGGTTTATTTTTTGATAAGAAAAGTGATAATAATAATAATAATAATAATAATAATAATAATAATAATAAGTCATCATCATTACAGTACATTCACGAATTTAGGCCATTTGTTAACCTGTTTCGGCCTCAAGAGAAACGCCATCCAAAAGTCTTTTGAGTGGACGTTCTGGTCTTCTTCTTCCTGCAGGTTGATATCTTAACATTTGTTTGGGTATTCTGTGATCTTCCATTCGATGAACATGTTGCATCCATCTTGGCTTATAATCAGAAATTTTGTTTTCTAAAGATTCCATGTGTAATTCTTCTAAGGTGTCTTCATTTTTTTTGTGATCTAGTAGTGTGTATCCTGCAGTCCTCCGAAGATATCTCATTTCAGCAGATCTAAGTCTCTGTATATCCTTCTGTTTCAACGTCCATACTTCGCTACCATACAAAATAGTTGGAAGAGCCAGTGTTTTATACACTTTCAGCCTTGAATGCTTTTGGACTAACTGTGGCTTGAAGATAGAATTTATTAACCCTAAAATTCTTAAAAATTTAGATATTTTTGCATTTACATCCTTTTCTTCTTCATATGAGATATTGCATCCTAGATATGTAAAATTATTCACCTGCTCCAAAATTTTATTGTCCAGTACAATTTTACTTCTGACAGGATCTACACCTTGAAATGCCATAATTTTTGTTTTTTCTGTAGATATCTTTAATCCATATTCTTCTGTAATTTTGTTAAGTTCATACAGACCTTTCTGTAGATTATCTTCGGAATTTGCTATTATTATTTGGTCATCTGTAAACAATATGGTGTTTAATTTTCTATTTTCTGATATTCTTATTCCAAATTTATATTTTTTGTTCCAGCAACATATTACTTCATTGATATAAATTGCAAAGAGTGTTGGGGATAGGGGGCAGCCTTGTCTCACACCACGATTTATAATTTCTAATAATAATAGTAATAACAATAAATAATAAATAAAAATTGGACTCTGTGATAAACTCACCCACCTGTGGTTGTGGATTAGTTGCTTTGAACTCATCAGCAATTTTCCTCAAATCTTTGCCCGTTTGCTGCCAGGTGTCGCTCTGTTCATTTACAACGAGTGTCTCCTCCTGTCTTTGCTTCAAATCGGCTCTGCGACGTCGGGGGCGGCGTGGTGGTGGTTGGGGACGACGGTCCACAATAGCGACGTCTGGGACGAATCGCCTTGGAGGAGGCTGAGGAGCGGCAGGAAATTCGGATGAAAAATTCGTGCTCTGAACAATGTCAGGCAATTGTGCTATTTGGTTAACGGCCTCCAAATTCTGAGGCACAGGTTCTTGAGCAACTGAGCTCCTATGTTGGTTTATCCGATCTGAAAAACAGAAATAAAAATTAAGTATAATCTCCTTTAATACATTTTACGTTGCAAAATTCCAAAGTGAAAAACAAAAAATAAATAAATAAATAAATACAATATCCTTAACAACATACAATTTTAAATACATTTATAACATTTTTATGTTTAGTGATTAAATACAATAAAACTGTTAAAGTTTCGTACGATTTTCATATTTATAAATATGTAAATATTTATGGAAGTATTTATAAATATGAACATATTTAAATTTTCATACGATTTTCATATTTATAAATATGTAAATATGTATGGAAATATTTATAAATATGAACATATTTAAAGTTTCGTACGATTTTCATATTTATAAATATGTAAATATTTATGGAAGTATTTATAAATATGAACATATTTAAATTTTCATACGATTTTCATATTTATAAATATGTAAATATGTATGGAAATATTTATAAATATGAACATATTTAAAGTTTCGTACGATTTTCATATTTATAAATATGTAAATATTTATGGAAGTATTTATAAATATGAACATATTTAAATTTTCATACGATTTTCATATTTATAAATATGTAAATATGTATGGAAATATTTATAAATATGAACATATTTAAAGTTTCGTACGATTTTCATATTTATAAATATGTAAATATTTATGGAAATATTTATAAATATGAACATATTTATTTAAAGTTTATACGATTTTCATATTTATAAATATGTAAAATATGTATGGAAATATTTATAAATATGAACATATTTAAAGTTTCGTACGATTTTCATATTTATAAATATGTAAATATTTATGGAAGTATTTATAAATATGAACATATTTAAATTTTCATACGATTTTCATATTTATAAATATGTAAATATGTATGGAAATATTTATAAATATGAACATATTTAAAGTTTCGTACGATTTTCATATTTATAAATATGTAAATATTTATGGAAATATTTATAAATATGAACATATTTAAAGTTTTATACGATTTTCATATTTATAAATATGAAAAACTTATAAAACTCTAACAGTTTTATTTTATTTAATCACTAAACATAATGAATTTTCATCAAGTAAACACCAAATCAATTGATAACATTTGTTATAACATCTGTAGAGTTTGTCTTCCTCAATTTGGTTAAATTAAAAAAGAAAATAGCGGTATATGATATTCTCTACGGCACTAGGCGGCGGGAGAGCCCCCCCCCCGGCAGTTCCATTTTCTTTTTGTGAACGGTATCCGTTGTAATCGATACCTGCAATCAGTCTGTATTTCCCTGTCCCTGCTTTCTCTGTATATAAGGTCCAAATTTCAAATTCAAAGTGGAGTATTAGACATACGAAATGCTTATTAGGGGAATGATCGTTAGCCCGGGTTCCTGACCTTGTGGCCATTAGTCCTGGCTTAGTGAAATTTACTGTAGATAGTATAATAAGTATTATGTTAATATTTAATAAGAGGGCAACCATTGCTAGGAGGTTTACAGCTTTAGTTGGCTTTTATAATCATTTCGACAGCTCCAGTATTATTCGGTTAATTAATTTAATGCGAAAACAATACAACACGAATTATATTTGATTTAAAATGGAGATTAAGCTATAGTGATGTATGATGGAGACGGATGGTGGCCATCCATCTTTCAGCATTTATAATTTAATAATAACAGTTTATATTGTCTTAATTAATGTTTTTACAATATATATATATATATATATATATATATAATTTTGATAAATGTGTGGAGTTATTTTATTATTTATTTTTAAAAATGTAATCTTCGACAAATACGTAAAAAATATTGATATTATATTTTCAAAACCTGATTCAAATGGATCCCATACAACGCGAATGACAAGCGCTGACGCCCAATCCGCTTGGCGCCGAGTGCCATATAATACGTCATAGACCGCACTATAGTACCGAAAAGTCTATATTTTTTAATATAACCAAGTTGAGAAAGAAGGATCTTACAGGTATTCATTTTTAAAATTATTTATTTAAAATGTTATAATAACGGAATGTTATCAACTATTTTATGATTATAAGCATTTTAGTAATTATTTGTTACAAGATTCAAGTGAAAAGCAGAAAAGGAAATTAATTACTCCAGTTCCATGGTGCAACAATCCTAGAAAGAATTTGTTCTACCAGCCAGCAGCTGGTTTCACATCCGCATGCGTCATTTACTGGTATGGAAAAACAACCGGTAAGTATAAGGGAGAAATGCAGTCAGCATTTCGGGTCGCCGAGCCGTTATAACTTGGATTCTCAGCTTAAAATCACTACATATCGCAGGTTTCCAAATCTCCCATATTGCTGGGTGGGTTCTAGTCCTTGAAACCGACCGAAGTACTATAAACATTTGTTCCCTTAAGGTCTCAAACAAGAGGTGCGTCTTGTAGTTCTATTGTTTTTCAAGCCAGGATGCCATGGTGCGGAAGAGTATTTATATATATATATATATATATATATATATATATATATATATATCATCATCATCATAGTATATATATATATGACAAGAAAAATGAATGCTTGAGTCGGGATTTGAACCCGAGTCTCTAAACGTACAGAGTTTAGCGACTCGGGTTCAAATCCCGACTCAAGCATTCATTTTTCTTTTCATATCATATTTGCCTTCATTGCCAAATGTCAAAAATATAGTTATAACACACACACACACACACACACACACACACACACACACACACACACACACACACACACACACACATATATATATATATATATATATATATATATATATATATATATATAGCATAAAAAAGAAAAATAAAAGTCTGAACCGAGATTTAAACCCCAGACCTCTAACGTTATACGTTAGTATGCTACCAACTGCGCCACTCAGGCATTCCAGCATTAAACATTTATGTCTATTCTATATATATATATATATATATATATATATATATATATGTCTAGATACGAGTTCTATAGGCATATAAACTACACATTTTCCATATGGCAAAAAAATTGCTTTCCGAAGATGACGTAATCATACATTCTAAAAGAGTGACAAATACGACCTAGTACATAACATGATCCGAGACAGGGAACATCCACATTTGATGTGCATAGATACAGTGCTACAGTTGTAATAATCATTTGTTTATTATGCTAAAGTGATTGACTTGTGAAATAGCATAAACAATGTCAAACTACAAATAGAGCATACTGCATTGTTCATTACAATATTAGGATTATATAAGCCTATTACATTGCTTCATTAGTCTAGGCTACTGTTTATCCGCAGGAACAAAACACAGTAACAGTTCTTGTTCCTTTGTGGGTTATCAAAAGTTAAATATCTTTTTTTTTTTCAAGTACACAGACCTGTAATATTAAGCTTAGAGAGTAAATAAATATTGTGTGATTGACCCGTCCTCTAGTGACAAGATAGACAAACTGACTGACAGTAGACGATCTTGTAAATACACATACGTGACTGATTATAAAAATAGGGGGAAATTCTCCAGAAGAAAAATGACTTATATCCGTATTTTAACATTTTTAACCACAGATACCACATACAGATAGGTGATGTTTCAAACACTCGTATGACTTAGGATTTTTCCTGATTTTCCTCCATCCTCAAAACAATACAAAAAACTGGGGCTGGAAGAACATATCAATTTTTATTTATATACAGATGTTCAATGTTTACACATCTTTCTGTGCCTAAAGTTTTATTTTGCTTCTCCACTTGTCTCTATCCATCCACTCCATTTCCTCCAGTCATCTTGTTCTCACTTCAGTTCTTATTTCTTGCATCCACGAGTTTCGAGATCTTCCTTTCCTTCTTCTTCCAGATGAACTCCATTCCAATGTTTTTCTGGGCAACTTTTAGGCTTTTAGCATTGTTAAGTTTTTTGTAACGAAAAAAGGAGCTGGCCTGATGCATCAACCCCAACCTTCCTCTAGCCTTTATCAAACCAATGACGAACTGCAAAGCAGCAATATCTGTACCCTAGATAAGGGGCCCTCAAAGGGTACTATCAGCCGGCCATACTAAACCCTACACTATTCTTTAACGAGGTTGTTGATCCTTCCCCTCACCCTTTTCTAACCTGGCTTGGGATAGGCTTTGGCGGGTTTATATGAATAAAAATAATTATATGGACACATACAGAATTTTTTTTATAAGCCCATGTTTTCCCTTTACAGAGATTTAGGCGCTCTCCCCCTACAGGGAAGAATTTGAACCATACTAATTTATATTTGAAGAGAAAAATTAAACGCTCAGACCGGGACTTGAACCCGGGACCCTTGGTTCTCTAGACCAAGTGCTCTACCAACTGAGCTACCTGAGCAAGTACCGATCTAAACGCAAATCTTTCTCTATATACATTGTAATTCCCATCCACCAAATGCTGTGAAGCCATGCTTCTATCTTGCAAATGGCGGCTCCTTTATTAAGAAGACATATTTGGGAATTATATATTACAGCCAGTACGGCTTTTTCCAAGTTTTTATTATTGATTTCGTACATCTCAATGATGGATAAATCATATTTGAAGAGAAAAATTACAATTACAATGTATATAGAGAAAGATTTGCGTTTAGATCGGTACTTGCTCAGGTAGCTCAGTTGGTAGAGCACTTGGTCTAGAGAACCAAGGGTCCCGGGTTCAAGTCCCGGTCTGAGCGTTTAATTTTTCTCTTCAAATATGATTTATCCATCATTGAGATGTACGAAATCAATAATAAAAACATACTAATTTAGTTACACTTGTTTTCGTATAGATGTAATTTTTGAGTGGTCCGTGGTCAGCATACCGCCTCATACTGACATCTAGGAAACCAATGCAGTACTTGGACGGGAAAATTCGGTAAATTTTACTTAGAGGCCTTTTCATTCAGGCTTAAGGACTTTTTACGAGCCTGAAAATATTCAGACTCGGGACCCACGGCTTAAAGTCCCTCCCGGAGGACTTGCTCCTTGGATTTTTCCATCCTAAAAAATCCATTGACCCCGGCCGGGTTTGAACCCGCGACCCTCGGGACCAGAGGCAAGGAGCATAACGGCCGACATGTAGAAATACAATATATAATAGACATGGTTAGTGGAGAATCGGGGGGGGGGGTATTAAAGAAGTGGCTAAAGTCAAATATCTAGAAACAATAATTACAAATAGGAATGAGTTGCAGAAAGAAATTAGACATAAACTCAACTCTGGAAACGCA
Source organism: Diploptera punctata (assembly GCA_030220185.1). NCBI lineage: Eukaryota > Metazoa > Arthropoda > Insecta > Blattodea > Blaberidae > Diploptera > Diploptera punctata. The sequence goes on from JASPKZ010005717.1 coordinate 1,039,783, forward strand.
TGCTATTATTCATTACTGGGACTCTTGTTATTCGAATTTCTCTCAAAACGTTAAACTAAAAATAAGCCTATAAAAACTGTTATTCTTTCAATTGTATGGATGAGAAACATATATCTTACTATAAGAACCCTACTCGCTGGTTTTCGCAGATGTCATTCATTAAGAATAAATAATGTTGAACAAATAAGAAAATAAACACTTATTAATATAGTTATTATGACAGATAATCCATCACTTGAGAGATATATGGCATTAATGTAAACATACTTCGTAGCAGTTGATGTTATAATCAGTGCATTAACACATTAACAAGTTGGAAATCGTCCAAAAATAGGGAATAAAAAAAATCTAGGCCATTTTAAGACTCTTAATAGCTCCAAGGCCATCTATGAATGCCTGACACAACATTATCAGAAAAAAAATACAATCGCAAGATAAGGAGTATCTTTGCACAACATTTTTATATTGTGTCAGGAAATGAAAAATTTTAGAATGTCTTATGTCCAATATCAATAAAGTTCACAGTGTCATAAGTAATAAATAGAAAAATGGTCCTTATTTAATAAGCTGCTAGATGTGCTGTTGTAACATTCAACTCTTCCTTTATGAAGAAAAACGTGCTCTTAAGAGAAACAAAAGAAAGTGTGTGTCAGCTTAAGTTATAATACGTAAAAAGTACAAACGGATTGAAAGTTGGAATTAAATGATGAAACGAATTATGGTATTGTATTTTAATTACGTACTTAATGCATTATCTAACACTAAAGAAACAAGTGACTTGCTATTTGCGTATAAATATCACAACTTTTAATGTACACTTATAATTTTTTTTTTATTTATTTACTTAGTCTAGGCAAACAGATATAACTTTATCTCGTATATGAAATGCATAGTTCACAGTTCATCTATAACAAATGAACTATAATAAATAATAATTGCGTTTTAAAGATTACGTATGCCAGTATCAGTTAAATTAATAACATATGGTAGATAATTAATTTCTGATAAAACAATACGTAGTATTAATCAAATGTGGTATTGCAAATTATGTATATTTGATTAATGTTAACCGTTAAATTGGCAAAACACAAATTTCTTCTGTTAGTTATTTGAATGTGGCGGACCGCAGTGAAAACGGAATCTTGTGTACTTGTAATTATTAGGTATATTGTATAATTAGACACATATTTAAGTGGTTTCTTTTTGTTCGCTTTCTTCTGATTTATTTTAAAGTATTAAATTAATTGAACTAACTGATGTATCCAAAAGGATACATTACGAATTTAAGGGTTAAGCTTTGTGTTTTTGCAGCTTCAAATTTCCGGGAAGTAAGGATACACACACTTGCATGTCTACTTTTTAATATTGCCCTTGAAAAAAGTGATGAGAAGCAGGTCTTAATATAAGGGGAACCATCTTTCATAAATCTGTGCAAATTCTTGCATATGCCGACGATATAGATATAATAGGAAGAAGTCAATTAGCCATGAAGGATGCATTTATTAGCCTAGAGAAGGCAGCGAAAAGAATATTCTTCTTCTTATTATTATTAGACTTAATTTGTAGGATATTCATCCTGTTTATTTCCAAAATCACTCATCGGAGGAAGATGTATTGGATGTGCATTCACTGTCTATCCATCTCTTGACTGGTCTTACTTCTGTTCTTCTCCCGTCCATTGGTCTATCTTCTTTAGCTCTTTTTGCAAGCCGGTTTTCTTCCATTCTTCCTATATACCCTTCCAATATTTTCGTCTATCTATAATAAATTTGGTTATGTCTTGAATATGGCATTTGTCCCTAATGTCTGTGTTGTGTATTTTATCAAATAATGTTTTCCCCTGAATAGATCTTAAGATTTTCATTTCGCATGTGCTTATTATTTGTTTAGTTTTTTGTTCTATCAGCCCTAGTTTCTGCTCCATATACGATAACTGGTCGAACTATCGTTTTGTATATGCGGGCTTTGAATCTTAAAATGAATCTTAAATTAACCAGACCAACACAAAATATATGCCAGTGATTAAAGGTAAATGTGAAGCTTGCCCATCTAGTTTGGAAGTTGGCGCATATAAATTTGAACTGGTCCATAGCTTTATTTATCTAGGACCTGAAGTAAATTGTAGAAATGACAATTCGGCTCAAATTCATCTGCGGATCACGGCTGCAAGCAAATGCTTTTTTGGACTCAGGAAAATGTTTAAATCTAAGTTTATATCTAGAAAGACAAAAATACTCATGTATAAAGTTTTCCTTAGACCAGTGTTAACATAATTATGCATCAGAAACATGGACCATGTTGAAATCTGATGAGGAATTATTAGAGCGTTTTGAAAGGAAGATATTGAGATCCATTTTTGGTGCCGTGAAAGAAAATAACGTATGGAGAAAGAGATACAATAATGAATTGTATAAACTGTACAATCAGCCAGATATTCAGAATTTTGTTAAAATTAATAGATTAGCCTGGGCTGGGCACATTCGTATGGACAACAAAAGGATTACAAAAATAATTTACAATGAGCAACCTCTATTGGCCAGTAAAGTTGGAAGACCTAAATTAAGATGGGAGGATGGTATAATTCAAGACATTAAGATTGTAAAAATAAAAAAAACTGGAAGAATGAAGCTCAGAACAGGGAAGTCTGGCATAAGCTCCTGAAGGTGACCAAGGCCCACATGGGGCTGTCGAGCCATTGATGATGATGGATCCACACAAACATACATTTTTTAAACGCAGACAAAAAAAATGGAGTTCCCAAAGCCATGCTTCGTTATTGTACAACAGGCAAGAGATCTCTGGGCCGGCCAAGGAAGCGCTGGATACAAAATTCATCAATTCAGGCCTATAGGCCTAAGACTTGTATAGAAGACGAAGACATAAATACGGCACTGGACTAATAATTTGGCTTAGTCTTACAAAAAAGACTAGAGGACAGTGCAAAAAGACTATCAATGTTCGTGGCGTGTAACGTTTCGAATCAGCTTATTGAATATAAAAAGAAATCACTTGTATCCAACCTTTTCAAGTTTTTATTGCGTCTGCAACATCCAACAAGTGCGTCACCTACAAGTGGGGTAAGACAGGTGTAGATCTCTCCCCTATTTTCCACCCCTATTCGAGTAGTAAAACCCAGGTATAAATATCATCTGCGTTTCTAAACTACTCACCCTTATGTGAGAAAAGGGTCTTTTTTTTTTTCAGACGTGAGGGAACTGTTTTTATAGGTGCACTGGTTGCAGGTGCATGTTAGGGTCATTTAAAGGTCAAAGAATTGGGGAGACCACTTTGCAAAAGGTTTTGTTTGGGGTTTTCTTTAACAAAAAAGTAGGGGTGAAGTTGTTTTTTCATGTGTTGTTCAAAATGGATATATTGGATTGAGATATATGGGATTTTCTTGTTAGAGATTGTACTTTTGTCTCCCATTGTGTTACGCTAGCGAGCGAAACTGTGTATTTTAGTTGAGAGAGAGAGGGGGGGGGGTTGGGGAGGGAGAGAGAAAAAGAGAAACTAACTGTGATTTATTTATCTTTGCATTAGATAAATTTCCCTCCATGGTTATCTTTACCTTGTAGTGGTGGAGTGGCTTGCGTGCTTAAATGACCCCGAGAGCTATGCCGGCTGTAGCATTGCTGCCTAAAGGGTTATCCATGCCGGATAGATTGAAGGCGATAAGCCAGACGATAAAAATACCTTGGACGACAGTGACTAACTTTCACCGTAAAAATGCAACCGTCAAGAAATGCGCAGAGGGATTCCACTTGGGTAAAATTTTCCGGAGGTAAAATAGTCCCCCATTCGGTTCTCCGGGCAGTGACTACTTATGGAATTCATGCCAAAGGCTCAAACACAGGGACATGTTTCTAGGAACAAGGAATGTTATGGCATTATATAGTAGTGTGGCATTAGAAATTAAGTCTCATAGAATGCAATGGACTGGACATATGGCATATGGAAATGGAAAAGGGGCATGGTCTACATACTGGGACCTTCCTCCGTTTAGTTTTCCTACAAGGAGTTTCCATGCCCCTCTTTAATTCCCCATTCGTACCACATGTCCTGCCCATCGCAGTCTACGAGACTCAACCGTTCTTATTATATCTGGTTTACCATAAAGATCATGTAGCTATATTTGTATGCAGGTGTCTACTTTCGCGTGTCTGTCCATCTCTCATTGGTCACAAATACCTGTAATATTTTCTCCAATCTTAAAGGAAGAGTTCATGTTTCGCATTCATATATCTGGAAAAATCTTCTTGTATATAGTAAGCCCATGTTTCCCATAACAGAGATTTAGGCGCTCTCTCCCTACAGGGACGAATTTGAACCATACTAATTTAGTTACACTTGTTTTCGTACAGATGACATTTGAGTGGTCCGTGGTCAGCGTTCCGCCTCTTACTAAATCGAGGTAGTACTATGACGGGAAAATTCGGTAAATTTTGCTTAGATGCCTTTTCATTCAGGCTTAAGGATCTTTTACGAGCCTGAAAATCTTCAGACTCGGGACCTACGGCTTAAAGTCTCTCCCGGAGGACTTGCTCCTTGGATTTTTCCATCCTAAAAAAATCCATCGACTCCGGCCGGGTTTGAGGAAAATAACAGTTTTATAAAGGCCTTTTTTCAATTTATTTATTTTTATTTTATTATTTTTTTCGTTCATGTTACCCCGGTCATGGGTTTATTTTTTGGGACCCTTCAGTTTCCCAAGATGACAGAATACCTTCCTAGAAGTAAGATTCAATTGGCTGAAATGAGGTTCCTTCGTAGGGTAAAAAGCTGCACAAAAATGAATCTGCTAAGAAATGAAGATATCAATCAATCATCAATCATAGTGTTCTGCCCAAGAGCAGGTCTTTCACTGCAAACTCAACATTCTCCACTTTTTCTTTAACTCAGCCTTCCTTTTTGTATCTGCATAGAAACCATTTATTTTAATACTGTCTATCATCTTTTTCTGCCTCTAACTTTCTTTCCATTGACCATTCCTTTAGGGCATCCGTCAGCAGGCGGTTTCATCTTAGCCAGTGGCCAATCCAATTTCATTTCCTCTTCTTGATGAGTTCCAGCATTGTTCTTCCTTCACCCACACTGTCTAGCACATCTATATAAATGAAGATATGAGACGAATATATACAACTTAAATAAGAAAATAGAGGAATATATAGACAATTTGAGAGCCCACCCACAGCACTAACGTATGACTATCAACCTCAAGGAAGAAGAGACGTGGGGCGTCCGAGGAAGAGATGGTTCTAACAGTGTGAAGACGGAACAGGCAAGATTGCCTAATCCCTGCAAGAAAGATGGTGATGATTTTTTGAGAATAATTCGACACAAAATTACCTAAGTAATTTATATTCATTCGTTTATTAATGTTTTATTAAAAATATTTTAAAAAATAAATGTGTCTTGTAGGATACATTACTAATTTAAAGGTTAATAAAAAACAACAAACGAAAACAGGTAGGTATATTATATAAATCAGGTATAATCTCGCGATGTGGTATCCTCGTTTTTAAGACTAAAATAATATTTTAAACCCTACTCCACAGTTCTTAAAGTATTTTTAGATGCATATATCTACATATGATCCTTTTTAATTATATCGAAATTAATATAGACAGGATAAAATTATTATTGTAAGCCCATGGTTTCCCTTTACAGAGATTTAGGCGCTCTCCCCCTACAGGGAAGGAATTGAACCATACTAATTTAGTTACACTTGTTTTCGTATAGATGTCATTTTGAGTGGTCCGTGGTCAGCGTTCCGCCTCATACTGACACCTAGGAAACCAAGGTAGTACTAGGACGGGAAAATTCGGTAAATTTTGCTTACATGCCTTTTCATTCAGGGACCCACAGCTTAAAGTCACAGGATAAAATAATAAATGAATTCCATTGGAGAGAAGTGGATGTCACTACATCTGTTGTTAAAAGGATTGAAAATCAAACTCTTAAATGGTATGGTCATGTACTAAGAATGGAAAGATGACCAAAAAATAGATACCAATGGTCACCCCCCTGGAAGAAATAAACGTGGCAGACCAAGATGGAAATGGAAACTGAAGATGACAAACCTATAAATGGGGGAAAGCCGATGAAGAAGAAGAAGAAGAGAAATTCATCATCATCATCCAGGGATTAAGCCTGTTGGCCAGTTCAGGTTTCACAAAAGCTAGAATTGTTAAAATTGTTCAGAGCATCTTCTGTGTGGGCGTCCAACATTTTTCCTTCCGTGCGGTTTATAATTTAGCAATAATTTATTATTATTTGCAATTAATAACTGAAATACTAATAAAATTCATTGTTAAAACCGTTGAGGTGGAGAGTCATAAAATAAAATAAGTTAAAATATACCTTCTTAGGTAAAATCCGTCGCCCTCAACTTATAAAATATGTAATCTTTATGTCTGTAGGCCTTTCAGAACATCCGTTCCATCTTCAGCAGGTCCCTCTTCGCTACAACATCTAGTATGATGGTTGATGCTGCTGGTCCTAATTAGGATGTTCTAAAAGCCTTACAGGCATAAAGATTACATATTTTATAAGTTGAGGACGACGGATTTTACCTAAGAAGGTATATTTTAACTTATTTTATTTTAATATCTGAAAATTGCGTATAATAGGAAAACTGTGTAGAGGAACAATCAGGAATTGATTGCATTGCATCATGTTGTAGAGTCTGTTTGAGGAAGATGAAGTGAAGAGGTTGTTATGGGATGAGGTCGACAAGTAAAGACAGGTTGAGAGAATTGGATTTTGTATGCAGATGGCGCGCTCAGCTGCAACAAGTGTTATTGACAATGAAAACACTTGCAACAGGATACATTGTTGTCTTGTAAATACGCTGAGCATCCAAATCAACTGCACAATCTTCCTTCACATCTTTCATTTACATCTCTTACATATACTATTATTAATAGCAGTAGTAGCCTTACTGGTTGTAGTTGTAGTAATTGTCAATGGAATTTTTTTATAACTGTTCTTATATCTGATTTCCAAGATATTTATGGGGTACTAAATATAATAATAACGGTTAGTCTCGTAGACTGCAAAGGGCAAAACTTGTGGCATGAAGGGGGAAGACATTTTCTCATAAAAGTTTGACTAGTATGCGACCCGTGCCCACTCAGCATCGTGAGGCATTTGGGTAGCCAAAATATGTAGCTGCTCCTGGTTGAGAAAACCAGCTATAACGGGTGGGGGACCCAATATGCTGACCACATGTCACTCCTACACTGTGATTAACACATGTGGATGTGAGGCTAGCAGCCGGCTTAGGCCAAGGACCTTCTAGACCTGTGGCACCATGGGGTATAGGTTAGTTTATGAAAACCACTTGTAGGAAAACCAGAGGTAAAATATCCGACAGGCAGACCAAAAATGTGGTGAGAGAATAGCAATAACCATGATTTGAGGGAAGTGGAATAATCATGCGTTAAGGATCGTTTGATACTTTTTTTTTTTTACAATTCAATGAACTACCTTTATTTTTTACAAGAAACGTTTAATTGCACTTGGTGCAATGTTGTGTTCTTCTGCATATCTAAATTTTACATTTTTGCTTCTACGTTAATTTGTCCATTGCTCGGATCTCGAGGTTACATTGCTGACTCGTAAGCAGCGGGTCCGGGTTAGAACCCGGCCGGGAGCCGGGACAGTATTCATAGTTGATGTTTTTGTTCGGAGTTTTTTTTTTCCCCTCACTTAAAGAAAAATGTCAGGAAACTTTAACCCCAAACGATCCTCGAACATCATCTGGCAATCATAATAAAATAATAATATTCTTCTTCTTCTTCTTCACTTCTTGGTTTAGGCATTAATTGCGTGTTCCGTCTTCATTAACAGATCTAAGATCAACTCTTCCGAGGACGCCCGACATCTCTTTTTCTCTCGGAAAATAATGTAAGATTTTATTTGGTAATCTATTTTCTTCCATAATAATCATCATATTCGCCATATTTAGTATAGATGTGTGGGTGAATGGCGAGTTTCGTCTTAATGTTTGTGTTGTCTCGGAGGAGGCCCTAGATTGAGTTGATCATTCATTCGGGGAGACTCTGCATGTCCTTGTATGGTCAAAAAAATCTATACGTGTAAACCAAGGTTTAAAATCCCTCTCCCGACAGTTGTCATTATAAGGTCCGGGTAGCGTGGTACCGTAAAAGTACCTATAGGGTGAGAGATTAAATACAATAGAGAAGAAGGAGATAAGGAAGAAATAAAATTGTCCTTAAAAATTCAAAATTAGGTCTGGAACATAATCATCAGCAAAGGAAACAGCGTTACTCTTACATTATTTGATATCTAAATTCCTCATTTGTATTTCTTGATCATTTAAAAGTTAAAATAAATGTGTAAAAGACATAAAGTGAAGAAATAGAATAGATATTATATCACTTTAACTGCTAATTAATGAGGGTCATATTGTATAAAATAGATGAACTCCGATACACTTCAAGAGGCAAAGGACAGTCTTGTTTTATAGCTCCAGCTAGTTCACCACAGACCTCACAGATGGCAGGCTCGTCCATATCTTTACATATGTGTATTGATTTCCATATTACGTACTGTGTTACCCACATAGAAGTTCATTGCTCAAATTCAATAGATAAAAATATCCACAATATATGGGTTAACTGGGAAATGAGATCCTGTTATGAAAATTATTTTCAATTTTCCTAGGTTTTGTCCACTGCTGTGGTCTCGAGGTAGCGTGCTGCCTTGTCACGCAGCGGGCCCGGGTTCGATTCTTTGTTCGTGCGGTTTTCATCGGGGTTTTTCCTCACCTGTAAGACAAATGTCAGGAAAACATTAAGGCCCAAACGGTCCCCAAAATCATATGGCCATCATCACCATCCTCATCCTTATTATCATCATCATCATCATCCTACACCGGTGTGGAAAGTAACGGGAAGCTACCACACCTACAATTCCCTAGTAAAGCTGCAGACATAGCATGAAAATGTTATGGTTGGAGTGAAGGACCTGCCTTCGGGCAGAATTACTGTGGATGTATATATACACACAGAATTTTAATGTTTACACATCTTTCTGTGCCTAAAGTTTTATTTTTCTTCTCCACCCGTCTCTCTCCATCCAATCCATGTCCTCCAGTCCCCTTGCTCTCATTCCAGTTCTTATTTCCTGCATCCACGAGTTTCGAGGTCTTCCTCTCCTCCTTCTTCCAGGTGGACACCATTCCAATGTTTTCCTGGGTAAACTTTCTTCTTGCATGCCTCATACGTGCCCTACCAATTTAATTGCTTATACTGTATATAATCTACTATTGAATAACCAATATTCATTTTTTCTCTTATGACAGTATTTCTTATTTTGTCTAATTTTGAACATCTTGCTGCTCTCCTCAAGAAATCCATTTCCATCGACATACGTTTTTGTTCTAAGTTTTTATTGAATTTCCAAACTTCAGCTCCATATGTGACAGTACTTTTCACTATTGAATTATCCTTTACACTGCTACGAACGGGTATATCTGTTGGCAAAGAAAATGCTTGCTGTGCTATGGGTGTGTATATCCATTCTCAACTCTAAACGCCTGCTGGTTATATAATACGTATTGCACTGCTTTCAAACTAAGCAGGCATATACTGCCATCTCCTAGGAACCTAAATAAACTTTTTCCATGTTTCTCCCTGCATTGAGCAAGGAGGGTTTTAAAGGCTGGAAATATCTCAGCAGTGAAAAGGTTATATATTTGTAACTTATTTTTCCTGGTTATATGTCTGTTCCATAAGACTCCATTCATCATTGTTATTATTGCTCTACCTTTATTTATTCTGTTCTTAATATTATACATCATTTTGGGGGCCTAGTAATTAGGGTCGATAAAAAACTTTTCATTGGCGCAATCTGAATCGTTCAAAAACAAAACTAAAAAAAAATGAAGATTTAAAAAAAGTATTTTATGAAGCATGTTAAGGTCATTGTTGAACAATATGCGGGAATGGAAGTGCATACGTATCCTTGGGAAATCTGTTGGAAAGAACGGTAGCTGTTGCATCGACCTTGATGCACTATATCCACAATCATCTGTCTCTTTCCCGGCATGCAGCTGTGATCAGCGCTGACTCACGATGCTCGTACATATAGAGCAACAAGGACATATGTAACACGTGTCAATGTTCTCTTCTGTTTACATCACGTTTCCTAAATGAACTAAAGTCTGTCAACAAGCTTATGAATATTATATATCCAACAAAGTTACGTATTAAAGGCCTATTATATAAGTCCCCTTCAATAAAAGTATTATTATTAGGCTAAACTGGGGCATTTCACACAAAAATATATATATTAAGCTTACAGAATTATAATCCACTAGATAATGCCCAGTGATACGCCTACATGAAATATGATTTTTAAATTTTCTTTTTATATAAACTTCTACACCTAATGTTTTAGAGCAAAATAACAACTAAACAGTCGCCGTACCAGAAAATGTGTATACAGCAAAAGCTCCGTATTCGCGGTTCCCTTATTCGCGGGTTAAAAAATTGTGAGACAGTTCCTGTATTCGCGGCTAAAAATTTATTTATTCGCGAATCCAGTCGGTATATTACAAGAATGATTATATCCTTTATTAACGCATCGGCAACTTTTTTTACTGCAGGCACATGTCAAGGCGGTTTTTACAAAGAGTGATTCAAATCAAATCAACAAATTGATATTAAAGTAAAAAATATCTTATTGCCACTAAGCCTAAAGTTCGTTGTTAAAAGCTACCGCCGCTGTATTTCACATGCCGCTATGTCCATTGATAAATGCCGCTGTTGCCACGATCGATGTTTTATTATTTCAACTTGTCATTCGTTGCAATAATTTTGATTGAATAACACGCGTCTCTCCTGCGTTGTTGCCAATTTATAATGTCAAGTAAAATGAAAATTGTTCAGTATCTCTCATAATTGATTTTATTTTGTTAATTTTTATTTTATTTTGGAACCGTAGAACGTATCCCCCTTATACCCATACAAATTCCATATTCACGGTATATTTGCGGAACATATCCCCTGCGAATAATGAGTTTTTAACTGTACATTGCGACGAACCAAACATGGCGGTTTGCTAGAGTCAATTCTTATTTTCGGATTTAAAGCAAATCGCCACTTCTAATGGTCAGATTTAGCTGAGTTTTGGGTAACACTTACAGCTGTTTATTTTAATAGCATATACTGAGTTTCGTTGTGAAACATTTATAATTGCGACAGCTAGAGCGAATTTTTTATTTTTGTTTCAGATGAACTCCTATACCTAATGGTTTTAGAAACTAATGGATAACGGATAAACACTCGGGCGTACTTAAAAAACATGTATGTACAAATTTTCATGAATTTATCAACAGTTGTCCATTCAAGTGATACCTTAGTCGCCCGCTAGGTGTCTCACCGAGGCAATATGTCGACCCATATTACTCACTGACATCTTTGGGTAAATCAGCGTAACTAAATTAGCTTGGTTTAAATACTCCCACTAGAGGTGGTCTTAATTCCTTTACGGAGAAGTAGGGGGTATATAGATATATTATTATTATTATTATTATTAATATTATTATTTTTTTATTATTTATTATTATTATTTATATTATTATTATTATTATTATTAGATATTAAAAAAAATACAGCGCAGTGTTTTGTTACGTAATGGTATTTCCACAGAGAGTAGTACATTTCGATATTTATTATCTTAGTATGTCATATCGGGATTTTATTACTTCCTATTACATCGATTGTTAGAATCGATATAACGCTTCTTCCTTATTAGTTAATATAAATGGCAATCTAGATAAAAACCTTTTTACCAGATGATGTTTTGTTTCCAAGTTCACTGATCTTTTTCTAGAACATTATCTCTGTTTATCCTACGCATTACATTAAACCAACTCCAATTTCCTGCATCTATCGGTTCATTTGTTATTTAACAGATTGCGTTGGGAATTTTTCAAGAGTTTACTAACACATGTCAGGGAAAAATGTCGATTTTGAAATAATCGATTTTTACCTACAATGTACTGTGCGTCCAAACGATAAAACCCTCGCGAGGAGGGCGCTGCATGTCTTGTTTTGCTGTTGATATTAACGTAGTCATAACATAATGCACATATTCTCCGACACAGTGACACATTGACCAGCTTCGTTTCTGGATGATTTGCGAACTAATGCCGCGTCATCCCGTGTACACTCGCTTCACGTTAGTCTGTGGCGTGGGTGTGGAGCAGCTATTACCATAAATAAGCTAGATAAGTGCTTCATTTAGTCCCGCGCCGTAGCCGAGTAGTTAAGGTAAGAAGCCTTGGCGCAGAGCTACAGGACTTGCGCTAGTTCGAGTCCCAGAAGAAATTTTCTCATGGAATTTCGGCCAGTATGGGACCGATTCCCACCCACCATCGTGAGGCATTTGGGTAGCTACAATAAGTAGCGACTCTGGGTTGAGAAGACCAGCTATAACGGCTGGGGGACCTGACATTATGACCACATGTCACCCCTACACTAGCTAGATGATCGTCCACCTCTGTGATTACACATGTGGATCTGATGCCAGCAGCCGGCTGGTAGACCAAGAACCTTCTAGATCTGTCGCGCTTGGGGGAAAAAAAGTGCTTCATTTGCTATTTGTTCCTGACTATACATTATTAGTATCTACGTCCGTGCGAAGCAGCAACAGTGATGCTATGACTGGAGGTAAACGTTCCGCTGTGTCGTATAGTAACTTCTGTATAGTGACATAATAACCTGTATTTCATCAAGTCGCCACTCCTCTCGTCGCTTGGACGCACAGTAAATGAGCCTGTATGAATAAATATTGATTAATGACGTTATATAAATATATGTATATAATCCTTACTTTGTGTCTTCCTTTAAATCGATGGATGGTTGATTTCATTATCCGCTCGTAAATAAAATAAAAATGCCTTGCGTCGTTGTTTCCCAAAAGTTAAAGGATTTTTTTAATAACCAGAAGATTTCTTCTTTCAAACGTTATCTTCTAGCCAAGTTGCTCTTCAACCAGTCCTCTCTTCCTTGCGATTCACTTTTCATCAGTACTCAAGGAAATAATAATAATAATAATACTTAATATGGCATGAATCTCATCCGTAAAAGTTAAGCAAAAGTGCCCATTACTGCCCTGAAATTAAAAAAAAAAAAGTAAATAAATATGTGGGACTATTAATAGGATACTATGGAATGAAGCATAAACACTGATGTTTTTTTTAAAATAATTTTAAGACCGTTTGCTTGGTCAAAGATACATGTGAGTAATGTTATAAAATATATTAAACAGTTGAGCCTCCGACCAGGGAACACTACCTGTAAGTACTCGCCACTGAAGATACCCTCCGCAGATCAGGGAGATACACCAGTCATGAACCAGGGCCACAGCCCGGAATCTTTTATCATTATCTTACAGGTTTCTGTCTTGTATGACCGAATAAAATCCACTATTCCAAGCTTCTTAGGCCTTCCTTTCTTCCATCTGCCTGGAGGAATCCATTTTCATATCCTCCTTGGCCATTGATCTACCTCCATTCCTTCTAAATTTACCAAACCATAATAGCCTCTTTGTCTCAATTGTATATATGACAATTCCTTCGACTTCCATCATTTGTCAGACACATGGAACGCTAAAACCGCCAAACGTGCAGCTTAATTTAATTTTACAGAACACTCTTCAATTTCTCTAAGGGGACAGAACGGGTCGAAATGCTTTCTTTTTTAGGCTCATTGTAACGTTTACTTTCGTTTTACACAATTTATTTTAATTAATTACAATTGAAAATATATAGTAGATAATTCTTCCTTTTTTATACTCACCGTAAATACAATCCTTGTAACAAAGTAATTTAAATCTACCATCTTCTTCTCCTTCTTCTTCTTCCTTTCATATGATAGACCTAGTGGTCTGTTACGGTCTCAATCCAACGTTTGAAGGGTCTGCCCAAAGATCTCTTGTCTGGTGGCTGGTAATTTAAGATTTGGTGTGGTATTCTTGTTCTGCTCATTTCTTTGAGAATCTCAGAATTCCTTTTATGGTCTGTTCTTGAGTAACCTGCAATACGTCTCATAAATTTCATTTCTGCCGCAGTTGGTCTTTGTTCATCTACACTGCGAATTGTCCAGGCCTCACTGCCGTAACATAATATCGGTCTGGCCAATGTTTTGTAAATTCTAGTTCGTGTGTGTTGCAATCTACCAATAATTACCCTAATTACGTTTTTAAGAAATCAAGTCTACTTAATCATGAGTATAATTTGTAAACAAACGCCAGCATTTTCGTAAGCAACAACATGAACAAATCTTAACTTTTGTTACAATTTATCATTAAACAGTTGAAATAGCATATTACGATGCGAGGTTGGAAAGTAGTTTTTACAGAATCGAGGAAAATGTTCAAAAACCGAACGAAAACAAGCCATTTTACTTTCCGAGATTCTGTAAAACACTTCACAAACGTGCGTTGTAGGCTTACATTACTTTTTGCGCGATGGTGTTTTCTAAATAAATTATAGTAAAACAATATATTTGTTGCAAATATTTGCGTTCGTTATAAACAATTGACTAACGTTAACAGTGTTAGCAATGATGATCTTGAAGATTTTCGAGCTGTAGGCCGTGGTCGTGAGGCTTGTAGTTCCCCGACGTTTCGTACAGCCCGAAAATATTCAAGATCATCATAGCAACTCCGGCCGTGAAAGTCTACGTGAATACAGTGTGAGCAATATTTATTAGTTGAAACTACAGGAGGCTGTGAGACCAATTAGTGATAAAATGGCGGCAAGTACGTATTTATTTATTTATATTGGTTTAAATAAAGTTCAGTTCATTTAAAATGCAGTGATTTGTTGGTATAATGTATATTAACACTACCTTTTGGATATTTTTTTTTGTATATACATTGTATGTAGTATACATAGAGGGCAGTTGCTTTAACATCTAGGCTCAGCCGTCCACCCCTTGGGATACCTCGGTCGTCCAGTTGCTTTAACACGCGTTTTGTAATAAGTAATAATACAGTATAGCTATTTAGGCTGGCAATCCTGAAATGTAGGAAGTTGAACTTTCAATAACGGTCGCCATTGCTGTAAGTACGACAAAACGCACTATTGCGCAAAAAAAGTAATTTAAATCTACTATAATTGTCCTAATTAATTTTTTTTAAGAATGTAAGTCTACTTAATTATGCGTTCCATTTGTAAACGCCAGCATTTCCGTATGCAACAACATGAAAAAATCTTAACCTTTCTAACAATTTATCATTAAATAGTTGAAGACATATATTTCAGTTTCAATTACAATAAAAATGTCAACAATAAAAAAAAAGAATAATTAATCTTGAAGGAAACACAAAAAAGAACAATATAAACAAATGATAGACTACACACTGTAACAGAAACAACTAACGTCTGAAGAAAACGAGTTAGAAGAACAAGTGAAAGTCGAGTGCTTTTTTACTGTATAATTTAATTAATACTTGGAACTATTGTTAATTGCTGTTTAACTAACAACTAGCATTAACACCTGCTGACACCCACCATGAGCTTTTTTATCAGTCAATTGTATTCCAAGGTTACTTTTAACCACAAGATGGCACTCATGAGAAGTAAGAAAGAACCTTGAGAAAAAAAAAATATAAGATCACTGTCATGTTACCGCCATAATGTCAGAGAAATGAGGGACATAAAATACATTACTTACTTTTTTATCGCCATTTCAAACATAAAAGTGCATTTTGTGAGTATTAATATATCAACAGGAAATTAAAGAAACTTTTTGTAACGTTTTATAAGAGTATATCTATTAAGCATTTATTTCCTTTCGTAATTACAAATTGGACAAAGTCAGATGAAGTCTATTATCTACCTGTATATTTGAAAGAATGCACTTAAGGACCAATTCAAATCACAAATTCTAAGTCTAGATGCAAATCTAAAAAACAACAAAGCCATACTGAGAACAGTTGCTATTTATGGAAGTGATTTGAGGGAAATTTTGAGGAAGTGGCTGAATTCAAATACCTAGGAACAATAATCACAAATAGGAATGAGATGCACAGAGAAATTAGAAATTAAACATAGGCTCAGTTCTGAAAATGCGTGCTATTATGCATTGCAGAGACTCTTGATGTCCCAACTCCTTTAAAAAAAACAACCTGAAAATATATACAACTATTATTCTACCAGTTATATTATATGGGTGCGAAACATGGACTCTTACTTTAAGAGAGGAAAGGAGATTACAAGTATTTGAGAATAAAGTTCTTAGAAAAAATTTTGGACCAAAGAGAGATGAACAGACAGGTGAATGGAGAAGACTACATAACAATAAACTACATGGTCTTTATAGGAAGCCAGATATAATAAGAACAGTTGAATCTCGTAGACTGCGATGGGCAGGACATGTTGCACGTATGGGGAATGAAAGACTTGCATGGAAGCTTCTTGTAGGAAAGCCAGAGGGAAAACGCCCAGTTGGTGGACCAAGAATGAGGTGGGAAAATAACATTAACTATGATTTGAGGGAAGTAGATTATACAGGGAACGATTGGAAAGCAATAGTTCAGGATACGGATGTATGGAGAGCTTATGTCCGCGCGGCCATGAACCTACGGGTTCGATAGTGCCAGTAAGTAAGTAAGATTGCTGAACACTTAGTAGAGATAATGAAGAAAGATTAAGAATGTTTGAAAGTAAAACCTGAGGATCCTAGGATCCATACATGATCGTGGAGTATGGCGGATACGAAATAATGACGAATTCTACAATTTGTATTCAGACCCAGATATTGTAAATGTTATTAAAATTGGCAGACTGAGATGGGTGGGTCATATACTGAGAATGGAGGAGGAAAACACCACTAGAAAGCTTACACTACTGAGACCAGATGGAGGAAGAAGAAGAGGAGGAAGACCGAAGCTGAGATGGATGGATGGAGTAGAGGAGGACCTCCGAAAGATCGGGGACGAAGGAGGAGGGCGTTGGACAGGGATGCGTGGAGGAGTGTCCTAACAGCAGCCAGGGCTCATAAAGGGCCGTAAAGCTAGAAGAAGAATATTTGAAACAAATATCTTTAGACAAACGTGTGCCCTGTTAAGGAAAATGCAACATGGAATATGGGGTAAGAGGTACAACTGTCAATTGTCAACTGTACACACAATGCAACGAACAGGACACCATTACATTTATTCCAATAACGCAAAATATAGTCAATATACCCAATTCACCAATTAATAACACTGAGCAACAAAAAAATAAACTTTTTTTTTTGTCTCGAAAAAAAAATATGTGATTCTGATAGTATTTTTTCTCCTGAATTCAAATATGATATCGGTTTTTCTCCATCGCGCACGGTTTTCGAGAGACAGGTTTTTATAATTTCAAACACTTTAATATTTTCTACATTCGTAACTACACAATATTCGAACATTTGGACTCACCTAGAAAATAAGAAATGACGATTTTCTGCTATATTTCGCCTGTGGAGCATCACTCTTGATGGTCCAACAATAATTGGCCAGCATATCAGGATTCCATTTGCCTTGATATCTCTTTTCCATGGCTGAAATCTCCCGATGAAAGTATTCCCCGTGCTTCATCGCTCAATGGACAAAATGACGAAATAAAAGTTTATTAAAAAATAATTATTTAAATCCATTAATTGAAATTTAAATAAAAAAACTGTGGGTGATGGAGAAATTTCGAATACATATTTGAAAACACGATAAAAAACTGCATTAAGTACAACTGTTGGTACTCATGAGACAAAAAATCATGTTGACCAGTGTAATTACAAGAGTCGACATGTTTCAACAACGAAGCTGTCATTTTCAAGACTAAATATTGATATTAACGCAGTTTAACCTCTCAACTTACAGGACCACCCGGGCCTTACAGTGGCACGACCTGTCGAGAGAGGAATTTTAACTATGGATCACACACATACTTTTTTGACCACACAAGGACAAGGAGAGCCTCCCCGAATGAGTTATCAGCTCAATGTCAGGGCCTCCTCCGAGACAACACAACATTAAAGATGGAACACACATTCATATAAACATGGTGAATATGATGATGATGATTATGAAGGCCAGATGATGTTTGGGGACCGTTTGGACCTTAAATTTTGTTGACATTTGTCTTACAGGCGAGGAAAAAATCCCGAAAAAAAAATGCACACAGGAAACTTGTGCCGTCGAGGATCAAACCTGGGCCCGCTGCGTAAGAGAGTGCAGCGGTGGACTATCAAAATGTATAACAATAAAAAATTTGGGACGAGATGGACATTTAGTTAGTGTAAGAGAGAGAACTACATTTTTTTACACGCTTAAAGGTAAAATCACTATTCGACCAATGAAAACGCAGTCCATACATATGGTTTGTTTACACTTTAACTAAAATTTAGCTTGGAAGAGGTTTTTATGTTGTCAGTATATGGAATATGCCTAGATACTAACAATAATTTGTTAGAATATTGTACAAAATTAATCAATAATACATAAATAAATAAATAAATAAATCTTAGTGTTATTTAATTGAAAGTGTGCTTTGGCTTAAAGTATTTCCTGATACTTAATATAATTTAAAAATATTATATTGTAAAATTTCATAACAAATAATTCTATTGTGATATATATAATTAATATATTCATTATATAACGCACTATAACCTTGAATTGATATGAAATGAATTATTAACGTGCAATACATTAAAAAAGAGTAGACTACATTAAAAAAATGAATAGATGGAGCAGGTAAGTTCCCCCTCCCCAATCAGTTGTCAATGCTGAGTAAGATAAATGCAAGAGCATGGTATAGTGGCCATGAACACGAAATTAATGCAATGTAGAACCTTGACTGCACTGTAACAGTGCCAGAAGCTACAGGCATTTACGTAAACACTGTACCCATACACACGTTTTATTACATGCTGTGACGGATAGGCGAATGAAGGAAATTACAAAACAAACTAAATGAATTTTACGGGGAACAAAAAATAGGCGCTAGTAAGAGTTCCGCGTCTTAGCCGAGCGGTCTAAGGCATCTTTTCTTGGGATATGCACTGGTTCGAACCCATAGGGGAAGAAATGTTCTCACGGAATTTCTGTCCGTCCAGCAACCTGAGTAGCTTATGAATAAACCAGCTACTATATATGCTGGAGGACCTGATATGCTAACCACATGTCACCCCTATACTGTTGGATGAAAGCCCACCTATCTAAATAGGACATATGGTTGTGATACCAGCATCAGATAGGTATCATCATCATCATCATCATCCAGGGATTAAGCCTGTTGGCTCGTTCCGCTTTCATGAAAGCTAGAATTGTTAAAATTGTTCAGACCATTTTCTGTGTGGGCGACCACCATTTCTCCTTCCATGCGGTTTATAATTTAGCAATAATAGATAGACTCAGGTATTTCCAGGCCTGTCGCAGATGTTTAGTTTTAAAAATAAATTAAGTACAGTTAATTCTCGTAGACTGTGAAACGCAGGACATGCGGCAACGGATATGAAATGGAAAAAGTGGTCGTTTTGTAGGAAAACCAGAGGAAAAGTATCCGGTAAGTGGGGCAAGAATGAGGTGGGAGAACAATACTAACTGTAACTTGAGGATGTGAATTATACTGGATATGTAAAAATAAAGACAGACATAACATAATCTAGGATGAAAGAATATATTAATATGATAGTTCAGGGAAATAGGAAGAAGATGAAATCATTTGAGGAAACCTGTGTCATAATCGAAACATTCCTTATTATTATTATTATTATTATTATTATTATTATTATTATTATTGTTGTTATTACTTTAATTATTAGGCCTAATTATTGCGGTATTATTATTGTTATTAATAATAATAATAATAATATCATTTCTAACAAAAAAAGAGGGAAAAGGTTGAAGAAGTGGCAGAAATAAAGTCCCTAGAAACGATAATAACAAGCAGGAATCACGTATAGAAAGATAAAGACTGAACTCTGGAAATGCTTCCAGCCCCAGTTTCTTATATAATATGCAAAAGAGGTATATGTCACTAAAATGTGTATTCTGCTGGGAGTTGATATATACGATACTAGATGGCACTGGCTGTCTCCCTGTACCAAAATAACTAGAGGAGTGACATGTGTCCATTTTCCACTGGGTACTACGATTAAGAAGGTTTCTCACTGTGAAGTTTCTCCCGAGAAGAATATTTTTTACATTATACAGCACACAGATTCATACACAAACTATGTAATCAGGAGTGAGATAACGCTTATGTGGGAAGTCAGAAACCTGTCACAGTATTAAAGTAGGGCGCGCGTGGCGGGACGTGTGCCGAGGAGGAGCATGAATTGTGGGACACGCTGTGAACACGCGTGCACAACGCGGAAGTGCATCTCGCGATGACGTCACGATGCAGTTTTGCTACGTAGTAGCGCTTCTGGCACCTGTTCCGGAACTCCGGAGCAACCTTCACCAACAATCGTGACAACTGTTGCGTAACAAAACATCTGCAAATTAAAGTGACTTTTAGGGCTCAAGGGTGAGGATGAACCTAAGGCCAAGGAAACATTCTAATCTTATTCACTAGAATACAGAGAATCTGAATCTCATTTGGAACTGTGACAACATTTTTATTTGCGTGTTCATTTTTTTTAAATAATAAGTAAATAAAAAATATAAAAAATAATAAATTACAAATATTTCAAAATTATGTGGCACCCTTAGAACAATAATGGGGAAGTAAGTAAGAAACAAAAACAAAATTTCATAAGTATTGGCTGTGCCTGCAATATTTTATGGCTCAGAAATATGGACTCTGAATTAAAAGAATAGAATATGGACAGTGACAACAAAACAATCTGCCAGAATACAAGCTGCTGAAATGAGATTCCTCAGACCAATAGCAGGATTTCAAAGGACAGACAAAAAACACAACACAGAAATAAGACAACAACTAAAGGTAGAGAAATTAAACTCAACAATACTGAAATGCAGAACAAACTGGAAAGAACACTTGACAAGGATGACCGAGAATAGAATACCAAAAGCAGCATACAGCTATTCACCACGAGGAAGAAGAAGTCTGGGAAGACGAAAGAAAAGATGGAAACAGCAGCAATTTGGAGCCGGAACAGGCTGGTAATAAGCCTAAATCGTGACGAAGAAGAAGAAGCCGCAGAAATGAAATATTTATGATTTGTGGTAGGATATAGCTACTTTAATGGATAAAAAGCGAAGTGACGATATCCGCAAAGAACAACAAATATTCAGTTTGACAGATAAATAGAAGAGTATAGGAGAAAATGGTACGAATATATCTGCAGAATGGATACCAACAGATTGCCCAGGAAAAGTCTGAACTATCATCCGAGAGGAGGAAAAAGAGATCGGGGACGCCCACGAAAGAGCTGGACACAGCAGCTATGATACTTGGAGCCGGAAAGAACCAAAAAGGTTTAATCCGTGCAAGAATAAGAAGAGAGATTTTTTGAAGACAAAGCAATATTAAAAGGTTAAAATTATAAAATCAATATTAATAAAATTCATAATTAAATTCCGTTAAGGTGATTACATTCATAAAGTAAAAATATTAACCCCCCCAGGAGCTATCACCTTGACGTGGTGGGGGGGCTTAGTACCCGATGAACCAGACGACTCTACTGGGGAAGATTGACTTAGGTTAATCTTGCTGGTGGGTAAGAGGCGAGGGGATCTAAGTATAGCTCACAACGAAGGAATGGCGTCTGTATCCATATTGGGCGGCCACATCTTCGTCAAGTCAAGTCTTCAACGGTCAACAGGGCGACAAGGAATAGCACAGCTAAACTTGTAGGGCTTGAAGAGCGGAAGAAGCAGCCCTCTCTTGGGGGGTGGATACCCAGAGGAGCATGTTTGGAGGCTCAGAGGAAGCAGCCCTTCCACCATCCTTGTCCTGCGAAGCGCTCGTAACGCTTCCAGGAGACATTTATCTTACTGAGAAGCTTCATGGAAATCAGCCGGATTGTCATAAAAGGAACCGACCCAAGCAAGATAAAAGGATACGATTTGGAATAAAGGACATTTTGAAATTAGGAAATTGGAACGTAAGGGGAATAAATACAAAAGAAGAAGAATTAGAAAGAGAATTAAAGAAAAAAAGAAATAAATATAGCAACAATAACAGAAACAAAAAAGAAACTAAAAGGAACAAAGGACTTACAACACTATACTATGTTTGTATAGCGGAGTAGAACAGACAACAAGAGCGCAGTGTGGAGTAGCAATTTTAATAGATGAAAAATGGAAGAACAAATTGAATAGCTATGAGTTTATAAATGAAAGAATCCTGATAGCCAGATTTAAAATTGAAAGAGGATATATGATGATAATTGCTGTGTATGCCCCAGAGGAAGGCAAGAAAGAAGAAACAAAAAAATTTATAAAACATTACAAACATTAGTTGATAAATATACAAAAGATCATCATTTAATAATAAGTGGAGACTTAAATGCCAGAGTAGGCAATGTCCCTATACCTAATGTAATAGGAAATAATGGAGAAATAACAATAAATGATAATGGACAGGATTTGAGACAGTTTTCAGCCTATAATCAATTAAAAATAATGAATACCTATTTCCGAAAAAAGGACATACATAAATATACAAGAAGTGGATATAACTCAAGATCAATAATTGACTATTTAATCGTAAACAACAAGCTAGGAGCCTTGGTAAAAGATGTGAGAGTACATAGAGGCAGCGATATATACTCTGATCACTATCTCGTGATAAGCAAAATAAACATAATAGCTAAATGGCGGAAAAATAAATACATAAAGAACAAAAGAAACCAAGAAGAAGTATATAAAATATATTTATTACAAGATCAAAGTATTAGACAACATTATGAAAGCAGAATGAATAAATATATATCAGAGATAGCGACGTCAGAAGATATAAATATTGAATGGGAAAATATATCAAATGTAATACATAAAACAGCAAATGAGATATTAGGAAAGAAAAAAAAATAGAATAAGGAATAGGAAGGGCTTGAGAACTTGGAATGCGAATATACAAAATGCAGTGAATGAAAAACAAAAAGCATATCATACATACTTACGACTGAAAACAGAAGAATCTTATGAAGAATATAAAATGAAAAGGAGAATTGCTAAAAGCATTATAAGAAAATCCCATCAGGAGTCATGGGATAAATTTATAAGCTCAGTAAGAACATGATATGTATGGAAGACAAGAAAAAGGTTATAAATTAGTGAAACATCTAAATCAGACTGAGAAAGATTCTGCCAGATTGAATATAATCCCAGAACAAGAATGGATCCAGCATTATGAAAAAACTTTGGAAAAAGGAGGAAATTGAAGGAAAAGAGAACAATGAGGAAGAAATAAAAGTGGAAAATATTGATGTAATAGACATAAATGAATTAGAAATGGCTTTGAAAACCACTAAGAATAGGAAAGCAACAGGATTAGATAATATAAATATGGAATTAATCAAATATAGTGGAATATTGTGTAAAACTACGAATACTTCATCTAATTAATATATGTTGGCAGACCTATGGGATTCCAACCACTTGGAAAACAGCAATTGTCAAGAATATATTCAAAAGAGGAGACCGGAGAAATTGCGAGAATTACAGAGGGATTAGCTTAATGAATACTGGCTACAAAATATATACGAAAATAATAAATAATAGATTGAGAAACATAACAGAAGTAATAATAAGTGAAAATCAAAGTGGATTCAGAAAGGGAAGGTCATGTATAGACAATGTCTTTACACTGAAACAACTCATAGAAAAGAGAAGAGAACATAACTTAGAAACTCACATAGGATTTATAGATTTGGATAAGGCCTTCGATCGAGTAAACAGACAAAAATTATGGGAAATATTACGAATGAAAGGATACCCGCTGTGCCTTGTTGAAACAATAAAGACATTATATGAAGACACAAATATAATTATAGATACCGGATTCAAAAGAACAGATGCAATCAAAACAAATACTGGATTACGACAAGGATGTAGTTTATCACCCACTTTGTTTAATATATATATAGACGATATTTTTAATAAATGGAAAGTTTTAGTAAATCCAGGAATAAGAATGGATAATAAAATGTGCATAAATAATCTTTTATTTGCTGACGATGTAATCATAATACAGAAAAATGAAGACGACTTACAGAAATCAATGCATGCATTAAATGAAATATGTAAATTATACGATCTAAAAATTTCTGTAAGGAAAACGAAGACCATGGCTTTTAGAGGAAGAGATCCAGTGAGAACCAAAATTATTTTAGAAAATCAAAGTATAGAACAGGTGTCTAGTTTCAGATATTTGGGCTGTGATGTTGGCTACAATGTGGAAAGAGATATTGACTCCAAAATAAATAAATTTCAGACGGTGTGTGGAACAATACAGAGAACATTCAAAAATAAAATTAGAAAAGAAACCAAGATAAAAATGTATAATGTTATGGCGGTTCCCACAATATTGTATGGATGTGAAACTTGGGCTCCAGTGAAAAGACAGAAGGATAGAATACAGACGGCAGAGATGCGGTTCCTAAGACAAGTAAAAGGATGTACAAGACTTGATAGAATAAGAAATGAGGATATAAGAGAAGAATTGAAAGTACAGCCTTTATTGGATAAAATCACGAATTACAGACAGAAATGGATTGATCACATGGATGGAATGAGCAAGGAGAGATATCCATTGTTAGCCAGAAATTATCAAGCAAGAGGAAGGCGTGATGTTGGAAGACCTAGAAGACGTTGGGCTGATGCAATATGAAGTCGGAACGGGCAATTGCCTAATCCCTGGAGTGATGATGATGATGATGAAAAATATTAAAATTTATAAACATCTTGGCAGGTACCGTCGTCCTCAACTAGGGTAAAAATTTTAAAATTGTAAAAGTTTCCCCTGCTGAAGATGAAAGACGGTTTCTGAAAGGTCTACAGTTTTATAAATTTTAATCTAGTTGAGGATGATGGCACCTGCCAAGGTATTTATTTATTTTAATATTTACTTCAATATATTAAAATTATAAAAGACCGTCACGCAGGTATTGCATATACTAATCAAATTCCTCAGGAAATTAAATTATGTTCCAATTCTGCTGGTTTATAATATATATGAAAAGAAAAATGAATGCTTGAGCCGGGATTTGAACCCTAGTATCTAAACTCTGTACGTTTAGCGCTCTAACCATCTGAGCCACTCAAGTATCCCAACACAAACATACATTTTTCTTATATATGTAGTATTCTCAATTCACACAAGAGGTAGCGGGAAGTCGTTCCAATTTCCATCTTGCGGCCACCATTACAGGTAAGCAAATGTTTAAAGAGAATATTTACTTTATAGCAGTAACGCTTATATATTTAGATGTTTATACATATATATATATAGGTGTTAAATTGGAGAAACTCAATATCTGTTGCCAGTTCATTTAAAAGTGTTAGATAGTAGTTAAAAACAAAAAGAAAAATTTAATTATAGGATTCTGAAAAACACTCACTTTAATAGTCGGATTTTGCTGATTTTTTTTAGAGAATATACTTTCCTCGTTTTATTTCAATATCATATACAGAGTTTCGTTGGAAAACATGGAAAACTGCGAACGCTAGAGCGATTATTCAATTTTCGTTTTAGGTGAACTTCTAAACCTATGTACTGATCCGATTCGAAAGTATTTCTTTTAATTAAAGGTTGCGACCGCTAGAGCGTTAGGAAATAGACACACACACACACACACACACACACACACACACACACACACACGTGGATTTCATGGCAACTGACGTAACAAAGACAATAAAATAAAATAACTTTTTTTTAAGCCTTCAGATAGTAGGACACTACTTTTTCTCTTCAAAACATTCCTATAAATACCACGTTTAAAAATACAAGCGGAAAAAAATCGATATTATTCTCATAAATTAAATTAAATTTATGTAGCCTTACTAATTTCATAATTTTAAAAAAATTCACGTATTTTTACGCTCTATATTATCTTGACCTGTATCTGTCTATGTAACGGAATCTTTGATCACGATTTTCACCCACTTAAAAACATTGAATGACTTGAAACTTTGTATACTTGTAAAGGACCAATGACAATACAATCATTTCAAATTTTTTTCCAAAATCCTTGCCAGAATCATCAGAAAATTAAAAAAACAAAAACCGGTATAATAGGTTGCGGACTTATCGACTTTTTAGTCAATCGTTGTAACAGCTCAGTTGGTAGAGCGGTGGACTGTAGTGGTATATAATTTTAGTAAACCATAGGTCGCTGGTTCAAATCCGGCCCGGAGGATTTTTTTAGAAGAGTATTAAGCAATTAAATTTTCATGGGATTCCGGTTTATGACAATCAAACTAAAAATTAAAAAAATAAATAATAGTTAAAAAAACTAAAACAGCACGCTTTATTAGAAAACCAAAAATAAAAAATAAATAGTTAAAAAAACTAAAACAACAAGCTTTATTAGAAAACCGAACTAAAAAATGAAAAATAATTTTAATTTCCAACACGCTTGGGATAAAATTAAAGTGGTCAAAAAAATCATCTCCAACACATCATCATCATCATCATAGTACATTCACGAATTTAGGCCATTTGTTGACCTGTTTCGGCCTCAAGAGAAACACCATCCAGAAGTCTTTTTGAGTGGACGTCCTGGTCTTCTTCTTCCTGCAGGTTGATATCTTAACATTTGTTTGGGTATTCTGTGATCTTCCATTCGATGAACATGTTGCATCCATCTTGACTTATAATCAGAAATTTTGTTTTCTAAAGATTCCATGTGTAATTCTTCTAAGATGTCTTCATTTTTTTTGTGATCTAGTAGTGTGTATCCTGCAGTCCTCCGAAGATATCTCATTTCAGCAGATCTAAGTCTCTGTATATCCTTCTGTTTCAACGTCCATACTTCGCTACCATACAAAAGAGTTGGAAGAGCCAGTGTTTTATACACTTTCAGTCTTGAATGCTAGAATAAAACTAGAGTTATCTACAAAAAAAAATAATTTTACCATTAAAAGCGTGGGGTGTTTTTTATGGATTTACGTTTTCTTCTTAGAGACTTTACTTTTACCAATATCTGCTTATTATCAAATACATTAATTGATATAGAGCACCCCACGCTTTTGATGGTAAAATTGTTTTTTTTTTGTAGATAACTCTAGTTTTATTCTATATGTGTTGGAGATGATATTTTTTTTAACCACTTTAATTTTATCCCAAGCGTGTTGTTTTAGTTTTTTTAATTATTATTTATTTTTAATCCTTGATTAGTAGCAATGATATCCATGGATGATGCAATAGCCATGTTGCATACGTCATTTTCCCGCGCTAAGTATCTGTTGTTATTTTAAGTTGATGACACGTCTTCGTCCCGCGCACGCACTTGTAACAATCTCTTGGCGTACAACTGATGTCCCCCTCCTCTCCACAACTGTACAAACATGTTACAACACAAAACTGACCATGAACCCAACACGAGTTTTAATTATTCGAAATATAATTTTATTAAAATGTAATAACTAACTCACTTGCACTATAGAACACGGAGATTTATAGCGGCGGGGACATAAGCTCTCCATACATATCTATCCTCATGTAATATTTAACATGGGAAGAGGAGCTGGCCCAAAGTCACAACCCCCAACCTCAAATACCGAGTAATTTTTGTTCAACGATTTTTTCCTCTATCTTTTTATAAACCAACATCAAACTACAAGATTGGAGCATCTACAATCCTAGGCAAGGACCCTTATAGGATACTAAAAGCCGGACCAGCTGAAACCTAGATTTTTAACGAGATTGTTACTCCTCCCATCGCCTTTTATTATCCCATCTTCAGACAGGCAATGACGGATGATAGAGACTTGTGGAGGACCTTTTACACGCTGTAGGAAAAGAAGAGTATTGAGGGAAATTTCCTAATAAAATAATTTAATTAATGTAGGGCATATATATATATATATATATATATATATATATAATATGAAAAGAAAAATGAATGCTTGAGTCGGGATTTCAACCCGAGTCTCTAAACTCTGTACGTTCAGCGCTCTAACCATCTGAGCTACTCAAGTATTCCAACACAAACATACATTTTTCTTATATATGTAGTATTCTCAATTCACACAAGATGTAGCGGGAAGTCGTTCCAACTGACATCTAGTGGCCACCATAACAAGTAAGCAAATTTTAAAGAGAATATTTACTTTATGGCAGTAACGCTTGTATATTTAGATGTCTTCCTGAACTTCGTATTTTTTAAAAAATAGCCTATAGGCATTTAATCGTCAGCAGAAGGATGTATTTGTTCCCAAAACCCTAGAGTTAAAGAGATTGAAGAAGCATTCATTTATTTATTGTGGAGATGTTTGACGTTATTAATCTTATATAGGATTAAAGTAAAAAACATTCATGTCTGTCCACGGATCCCTGAGCCGCTACAGCATTAACATATATACATTTCTTGTCGTGCTCATTTTCGGCACTTACTAAGTGCTTTCGATGGAAATTTGTAAAAAAAAATTAAAAAACTATTTTCATGAGCTTAACCTAAATGGCTATAATTCTATTTGTTCTGAATCGCTAAAACCTACAAAAAATTTGTTATCCAATAGTAAAAATAATGGTGAGAAAGTAAATATATTGTGATAAAATTAGCTATAAAAATTCAATTGAGGTAAATAGTCACAAAGAAAAATTGTAAATAAATACTTAGCAGGTGCCCTCGTCCTCAACTAGGTTATTACAAAAACATTTAAGATCTGTAGGCCTTTTGGAACCGGCTTCCATCTTCAGCTACCGACGACGCTGGAAGGCCACTGATGGCAAAAGCGTCGCAAAAAACAATTAGTAGCGTATATCCTTCTGCTGAATATGGACGCCTGTTTCCAAAAGGCCTACAGTTCTTACATTTTTTTTTTGCAAATGCCCCAGGTTGTCTTTCGACATTCCTGGTGTCTCCTGACATGGCGTACTTGTAACCCACTTCTGAGGTTGGGGCGCCTGGAAGGCGGGGTTACGTTGCCCCGATGATATGATGGGTGATTATGTAGATAGTGGTGCGCCAGGAGAGTCCCTAATCCTAAACTTAATCGAAGATGAATATAAATGATGATGATTGCGATGGCCATATGATTTCGGGGACCGTTTGGGCCTTAAAGTTTTCCTGACATTTGTCTTACAGGTGAGGAAAAACCCCGATAAAAACCTCATCCAGAAAAACTTTCCCGACCGGGGATCGAATCCGGGCCCGCTGCTTAGACAAGGCAGCACGCTACCTCCAGACCATAGAGGTAGCTTCTTAAAAATTCTTATTTTTTTTAAACTTACTTGAGGACGACGGCACCTGGAGAACATCTATTTTAATTATATTTGAGTTGGAAATTTTGACTCACAAGAAATATGAGTTGAGTCGAAATTTCGAACTCAAATATAATTGGAAGAAATCTCATAGTGCTATTTTCTACATACAGGCCTATATATATAAATCATCATCATCATCATCATCATCCAGGGATTAAGGCTATTGGCGTTCCGGTTTCATGAAAGCTACTAGAATTGTTAAATTGTTCAGACCATCTTCTGTGTGGACGTCCAACATTTCTCCTTCCGTGCGGTTTATAATTTAGCAATAATTTTGGAAACTTCCTTCTGGCATTCTATCAATATGTTCTTTCCAGTCGTTCCTATATTTAATTATTCGGTCTGTAAGTTTGAAAATATTTAGTTCCTTACTTATATCTTCATTCCTTTTCTTATCCAGCCGAGTATATCCTGCTATATTTCTTAAAAATTTCATCTCAGCTGCTTCCAATCTTTGTTCTTGTCTTTTAGTGATCGTCCAACATTCTGATTCATAGGCCTACATCAATACAGGAACCTATTTTAATATTTTAATTTGTAAATTTATACAGAAAAAATATATATACTGACATAGAAAAATTAAATACTAAAAATCAAATACAGTATAAACAATCAGAATATTATGGCGATCTTGTAAAATATTTCCGATCTGTTGGCCGTGGTCTTGAGGCTTGTACCGTAGTTCCCCGACGTTTCGCCAGAGAACTACAAGCCTCAAGACCATGGGCAACAGCCCGGAAATCTTTTACCAGATCATCATATCAACTCCAGCCGTGAAAGCGTAAGTCAATATATTAATCCGATTGAGGGTCTTTCCACTTTTCAGCGGTTGCCCTTTTACCAGCCGGCTGCTGGCCCTTCACATCCACATGTGTCAATCACAGAGGGAGATGATCAACAGCCAGTGTAGGGGTGACATGTGGTTAGCATGTCGAGTCCCCCAGCCGTTATAGCTGGTTCCTCAACCTGGAGCCGCTACTTATTGTAGCTACCCAATTGCCTCACGATGCTGGGTGGGCACCGGTCTCATACTGGCCGAAATACCATGAGAAAATTTCTTCCCCCATGGAGACTCGAACCAGCGCAAGTCTCGTAGCTCTGCGCCAAGGCTTCCTACCTTAACCGCTCGGCTACGGCGCGGGACCAATATATTAATCAGATCATTAATTGTGTTAAAATGTGTAAATGCCACAAAAAAAAAAAAATATATATATATAAACATAGAACAATTTAAAATTAAAAAATAAATGTCATTATATAAATCAACTTTACGTAACTAGTGAAGTTTCCTAACATTAACGGCAAACGCACACGCTATGTTAGTAGGGAAGAGTGGGTCGTATGTTGGCGGTGAAGGGAGTGTCACTCGCCGGTAGACGGGAACTACTCTGCGCGGGCGAGTCTGTCTACCAAACGACCTTCAAAAACATACTACAGTAGTATTATTGACTGTAAATAAATTATATAACTTATGTTTAATAGTATTATATTACAAAAACTGTTGGGGGGGGTAAGTTGGTAGATAGAAATGTTATTTAACGACGCTTTTTAACATCTAAAGTCAATAGCGTGAGAGAGGGGTGTATGGATTTTTAAGGGCGTAAAAGTTCTTAATTTGTATGACCCTGTGATTAATGGTACGTAAAAGAACCTCAAGCCTGAAATAAAGACCATTTCACGCCCAGATTTAAATTGCGATGCTAATTACCTGAGCTACAAAAAGCGTCGTTAGCCCTTAAATTATTAATACAATATTTTCTCTTGCCAGTCATGTTTATAATAATAATAATAATAATAATAATAATAATAATAATGTTTTATTTATTCGGGCAGAGTTAAGGCCATAAGGCCTTCTCTTTCTCTCAACCAGCACAAATACAAATAAATATTTGACAAATGTAGATAATTTCGGACCGCAAGGAAAATAAATTCATGTAAAACTGTAAGTTATTAATACATTATTGCGTAATATGACATAAATTTAACTAATTTTTACTCGTTTGTTTTTCTATTGATCTAAAAACATTTTTTTTAATGCCGCCAGGTTGTCTTTTATGACATTTCTGGTTTTGTCCCCTGGCATTGGCGTAATAGTAACCCACTTCTGAAGTTTGGGCGCCTAGAAGGCGGAATTACGTTACCCCGATGATATGATGATTGATAAAAGATAATGAAACGCCAGGAGAGTTCTTATCCTAAACTTAACCTAAATTCCAGACCAGGAATAATTCCCTTTAAGGAAAAATTCCTATGGTTTGACCGGGAATCGAATCCGGGACCTCATGAACAATATTCAGAAACGCTGACCACTAGCCCATGAGGCTGAAATCAATGTATCCAATAGGATACATTTTTAATTTAAGGGTTAAAGGAAAATGCCACAAACAACTGTAGGCTATTTCAATATGGAAACGTTACTGAAAAATAAAAATAATAACATCACTCTTCTCAATTGTTTTAGTGTTGAAAAACAAAAGAAATATTACACTTATTAAGAAATAATAAATAAAAAAACAAACAAAATGCGGGTATAATTTAATCACCATAATTATTGCGTGTAAACAGTAGCAAATAAATAAAAGTGACTACTTTAATTAGTTGAGTAATAAATCATTTTTACTGCACTTAATCCTACGCATTTTTTTAAAATTGGGTTTACATTTAATGGTATTTAATTTCATTAATTGATTTGTTTAATGGGACGCCGTAGAGTTGTTGGTAAAGTTAATTGGCTATATGTCAGAAAGTCGGAGTTCGAGTCCCAGTGGGGTCAGGATTTTAAACTATCCTAAATTCTCTGCAGACATCATCACCCTGATATCGTCTCAGGATCTAATGGAAATGAGTAGGCCTACCATACGCTTATTCTGGGGTAAAGGCGGCCTTTACGCAGAACTAACAATCCGGCTGAGATCTAGTGTGGTGCGTGTCTTAACCTCCTATTACCCAACGGACCCCCTAAAGTCTGTAGTGGGATCACTGTACTCTTTATGTATGTTATAATTACATTTTTGACATTGAACAATGCAAGCTTAATATGATATGATAAGAAAAATAAATGCTCGGACGAGACTTGAACCCGGACCTCTGGATTTATATGCCAGTGCGCTACCGATTACGCCACCGAGCAAGTCTAGTACAAACATTAATTTTTCTTATATATATTTCCTCATTATTACTAGATGTAGTGGGAACTCGGTCTCCACTGCCATCTGGTACCTCCTATCACAAGTAATATATAAGAAAAATGAATGTTTGTACAAGACTTGCTCGGTAGTGTAATCGGTAGCGCACTGGGATTTAAATCCAGAGGACCGGGTTCAAGTTCCGTCCAGGCATTTATTTTTCTTATCATGTCACACACACACACACACACACACACACACACACACACACATATATATATATATATATATATATATAGGCCTATACAGTCAATCGCTGTGGTATCGAAAAAGCGTGCTGCCATGTCACGCAGCGGGCCCGGGTTCGATTCCCAGTCGAGACAGGCTCCTGGGTGAGGATTTTTTCGGGGTTTTTCCTCACCTGTAAGAAAAATGTCAGGAAACTTAGGGCCCAATGGTCCCCGAAAATCCTTATCATCATCATCATCATCCTTCACCGTTGAGGAAAGCTACCACGCCTATAATTCCCTAGTAACACTGCAATGCATAGCATGAAAATGCTATGATTGCAGTGAAAGACCTGCCCTCGGGCAGAATTACTATGGATGGATGGATATATACATATTGATTGACTGAACCCCGTTATCCCTCGCGGAAACATGGCTGCTATCCTAGTAGGAAGTTTCTACACCAAATTAATTTTTAGTTACGCTTATTTCCCTAGAGATGTCTCTTCTTAGCCCCAAAAAAATTCCAGAGAACTTAATTCTCAAATAGTCGTAATCTTCTTTCCTCCCTTAAAGTAAGAGTCCATGTTTCGCATCCATAACATAAAAAATAAATACGAAATAATTATAAAAATCCATTGACTCTAGCCATTTTTGAACCCATGGTTCTCGGGAAAAGAGGCAAGGAACTTATCCTCTAAACCATATAAATCGACAATAATTACTATACTCTTATCTAAAATAGAACCCACCCTTGGAATTACAACACGTATAGAAACGTAATATAAACGGAAATTAGAGCGGACATCAAGAGATGGCAGCACGTGATTCAGCTGAAAGGTCATGGGCGGACGTGATATCACCTGAGATTGGAAAAGATGACAAAGACATAGGCATTTCCTTACATCTAAAACAGTGGCACGTGCAATAAGTCACTAAGGCTTATTACACATCTCAATTGCACGTTTACTTTATCATTTGTTAAACCAAAGTGGACACTAAGGATCAATTACGTGTTTCAAATTATACGTTTTTTAGCAAGTAATAATGGTATTTCTCGGGTTCTACGAATTGACAAATAAAGAAAAAAAACCCAAATAAGTATTTCCATGTATTATAGATTCTTGGAATTATTTTGTTAAAAACAAAGGAAAAGAAAATAACTGGATTCAGATGATCTATTTTGATATCACTTCAACAGGAAAATACGGAGTACTACAGGACCTCACCAACTTTTAGAAACAATAGATCATAGAGCGAAGGAGAAGACCTAAGAATAGATGGTTGGATATTCTTTAAAAAAATTCAAATCACTGGGAAAGGCTTTCTATGGAGAGGGATGTCTGGAGGGGCTCATTGAGGAGGCGAAAGTCCTTATTGGGCTGTAGTGCCATTTATGAAGAAGAAGGTAAAGCAGAATTTTAATATTATAATACATATGAAAGTTAAAGTTAATAATTTCGGATTTTAAAATTCTTTTAATATTTAAGTAGGCCTATAACTTAAATAAATAAAAACATCTAAATAATTCATTGTTGGTTATTGTTGAATAAAAATGTATCAGTAACAATTAATGAAATTGTATTACATAACAGTTTTTGTAAATAATGCTTTTAAAATTGTTTTAAGTCATTGTTGTCAAAATTATAAATCCTTCTGTTATAACTGTAATATGAACACCTGCTTAACTTCATATTCTTAAATGAAAGTAAACTAAACTCTGATTGGATGTTAAAACAATTAACTTTCTTATTTAACAAATCAAATTTAAACCTTATATTTAAAGAACTATTAACCAATAGAATTTAAAAATAACACCATGTGATGTAATAATGTTCTTTAAAATTATGAAAGAATTACACTAGTCATTCTGCATACAACTTTCAACAAAGATAGAAGCAAGAAGAGATCTCCTGATAAAATGTAATATTTAATACAAGAAAAGTAATTGATACAAGATAAGAAAATAATTTAATTTTAAATTGACGGTGAAGAATAATACCACCTACATTTACTTAATCTGCTGGGAAATTAAGAAGTGAATAAATGTACAATTATTTCTACAACAAACGTTTTCAGTGATTTTAAAGTGTTTTCCTATCCAGTGTATCAACTTCCGACCTTGAGATGAAAAAACCGAAAATTAAAATTAACTTCAACCAGTAATTCTTTTTGGGACATCACTCTTTCAAAATGTTACTACAACATCGGGCATGAAGAGAATAATTGCTTCAAAATGTCACCACAACGTGGGACAGCAATTTACTTCTTCAAAGGTCATATAGCGAGTACATTTTTTTAAAAGATACAAACAAGTCATTTACGAGTTCTCTGTATATGTCCCACAGCTCTGCACCGCTGGGCTATGGCGCGGTTCTTTAGTAAGACCTATCATTTCCATCCGGTAACACTTCTTGACTTCACGGGCTAGGCAAAATGCCTCTTCCGCCTCACAGTTGTTCTGTCCATCTTTCCACTGGCCTTCCTACATTTCTTGAACCTCTTGGCTTGTAGCTAAATGCTGCTTTTCGTAATCTTGTTACGTTCGTTCTTTCTACATGTCTAAACCATTTTTCTCTATATTCTTTGATTTTATCATTCAATGTGTATATATTTGACTCTGTTCTTATATAGTCATTTTTTATCCGATCAATTCTTGTGCAGCCTTTTGTTCTTTTAAGTAAGTTCATTTCTACGCTTTGTATTCTACTTTGTAATTTTTTTGGTCATTACCCAAGTTTCACTCCCATAAAGTAATGCAGAAACTGCCAATGTATCCGGTAACACACTGTATTTAACTATAATTTTTTATTTAACGACGCTCTTTAATTAACGTCGCAATTGTATTCTAGACATGAAAGGGAGACAAATTTTGCACAGAGGCATTTTTTTTTATTTCGTTCACCCTCTTTGGAGTACGTTGGATCAATCATTTCTCTGTGTGTTGTTAATTTCTTAATGCCCAGTATTTTTCCATTCTTTCTGATATTCGTTTCCTCTCTTCTTCCGAGTTAATATGTTTGGATTTTTGTTTAGATTTATCTTGGATCCTTATGTTTTCATCTTGAATAATTAATTTATCTGTTCGATCGATTAGTCAATTTTCTGTAATCTTTAATTCTATTAGCGCTTTTTCAGTTTCTTTAAACCAGATATCTTTTATTTCAGAATTATTTTTATTTTACATTCCGTAAAACTATGACACGATACTCACGGACCCCTTCCAAGAAAGCCACTCTCAAGTTTTTTACGCTCCGAAAAATCAATCTACCCGATCGGATTTGAAACCCTCTTTTCTTTCATTTTCATTTATTTTCTTCTCTCTCTCTCTCTCTCTCTCTCTCTCTCTCTCTCTCTCTCTCTCTCTCTCTCTCTCTCTCTCTCTCTCTCTCTCTCTCTCTCTCTCTCTCTCTCTCTCTCTCTGGCTTCACGGCCCTTTGAGTCCAGTCTTTGGGATTTGTTACCAATTAGATTTAGTTATTTCCCTAAGGATAATTAGCAGGACTATTTAACACATGCCACAAATGCTAGTCAATGACCAATCACGTTTCAATGAATGTTGTTTTACAACCAATAACAGTCGTGTTTCACTTCGCTTTTTATCACCTCCTGCATTTGTGATAAAGAAAGCTCCTCCTTTTTAATGTTCTGAACCGGTCAAAGCAATATTTTTCTCCAACAAATACATTGAATATAGCAAATAATGAAAAGATTCCTTGATTTTACTGAGTTGTTTGCTAAAAAAATAAATGAATAACCCGTAATGTTGATTATGCTATATAGTTTGATGTGTTTCATTATTTCTCCACTTGGGTGCACTCTTACAATATTGCGATCTTATTTGGCAATAAATAATATGATCAAGCAGCAGTGAATGAACATAACCTCACATTTCTGATTTGTTTTCAAACATCGCCGTTTACAATAAATCTATAAATATTTTAAAATAACTATAGTTAAACAATGATTTGTGAGTAAACAGCTTAATTTTATTCGTTAAATAGTCCTAACAATTGCCACTCTTGATTTCCAAATTATCATAAGTAATGCCACGAGTGATTTCCAAATTATCGATAAATTCACGACTCACGAAGTGAGGAGTGAATTTATCTAGAGAATTTGGAAATCAAGAGTGGCATTTGTTAGGACTATTTAACGAATAAAATTAAGCTGTTTACTCACAAATCATTATTTAACTATAGTTATTTTAAAATATTTATATATTTAATGTAAACGGCGATGTTTGAAAACAAATGAGAAACGATAGGTACGCTTCTACTGCTTCTTTTGTTTATCACTGCAACCAGATCATACTATTTATTGCCAAAGGAACGCAATATTGTAAGAATGCTCTCTAGTGGAGAAAAAATGAAACATCAATCTGTATATTAATTCATTTCTGATGTCGTATGATGTAAATATTACAATTATATTTTTCTGGATTATTACCTGGGAAAAAT
Organism: Diploptera punctata; assembly: GCA_030220185.1. Taxonomy (NCBI): domain Eukaryota; kingdom Metazoa; phylum Arthropoda; class Insecta; order Blattodea; family Blaberidae; genus Diploptera; species Diploptera punctata. Next base: position 1,077,011 of record JASPKZ010005717.1, read on the forward strand.
ACATTTAAGAAAGTCAAACAGTGGTTTCTTTTTTTGGTGGTATAATAAATTGCTACAAATGTTGACATGTATGCACTATATATACAATCTGGTAGCCGTATTTCTTATAGGCTCAGTCACTGCAAAATAACGGTCAGACCTGTTCAGAATATTAAAAACGAGGAGCTTTGTTTAATATATGGTAATTATAACACTGATAAATATTTCGTGAAACACGACTCTGATTGGTTGTAAAACAGAAATCATTGAAACGTGATTGGTCATTGACTCCCATTTGGGGCATGAGTTAAATAGTCTAGATAAATTCACTCCTCACTTCGTGAGTCGTGAATTTATCGATAATTTGGAAATCACTCGTGGCATTACTTATGATAAACCCATTCAAATTAATTTAAAAGAAATTAATACTAATGGGTCAAGCTTTTTTAATCGTTATATGCATAAAACAATTATTTGATCTTAATCCTGAAATCATTTAGGCTTTTTTTACTTAGTAATTAAATTAAATCACATTAAACAGATTGACACGTGGTCATTATGTCGCTTCAATGGAAACATCTAGTGGGCAACTAATGTATTACATGGATGGAGAAAAGACAGTTAAATTTTATTCAGATGCTACATTTTTTAGGCATCAGGTTTGTTTACCAGCCCGAAAATCTTTAGACTCCGTATCCAATCCAAACCCAACAGAACGATTCGATTCCTTCCTGCGCTAACATACATGTTTGAGTCTGGAAGAATACGAAGCGTATTTTTTGGCGGCAATTTGAAATGTAACGTAACAGAAGTATTGTTTTTAGCGGGAACGCCTGTCCACGTGGAGCTGGGCGTGTCTAGAGGCACACTCAAGGTCCAGGTGCTCTTATTGTTAGAAATGTAAGCTCTGGTCATCCACCTCCAGGCGTTATCTTCAACTTTCATCTATAAACAGTGCTTATAGCCACGCGAGTCATGATTCCAGCTATAGACTGACACTTCTTCATGGTGTGACAGGTCTACAAGGATCTTCACCTACCTGATGGTTGCTGGTCCCATTTCCACATGAGTTAATGAAGAAAGTTATTTTAGGAGTCCTAAGAACAGCATGCAAATACATTAGTCTCTACTCAAATTACTTCCAATAACTGGTGAGCTGACTCACCGTGAGCAAGTGCAAAGATCGAATTAACTACCCACTAACTGGTCATGCATGAAAGTCGTCGTTTTCGTAATATTGGCAAGAAATTACCCAGAATTCTCAGCGATAAAACCACTTCCGTTATTTTCGTCTGCTAGAGGAACGCATTTACGCATGCGTCCCGCAAATAATACCGTATACAACGACGTCTGCGTGGCGTAATATTATGCCGATTCTCCTGTTCTTCCAGTTGAATTCTTTGGTAGACTTTATCAAATTTCTCTTCTCCGCGTATACCGAAAACATGATCGAAGTCTTCAAGGTCCGACATCTTGGATAAAGCAGCAAGGTACGCGGCAAGGTTTCAAACTACATCGGTTACCATCGGGTTGCTCACGATTCGTTTCTCAGCTAAGTCACCTCACCAGGTAGCTTAGGAATTTCAACAATTATTATCGCATGAACAGATTTTTGAGTACGCAAAAACGTATTTGGATGCAACTTTTTCAGCAGAGTACAGGCAGATAACGACTTTTACGGTCTAATGCGTTCATAGATTCGAGCCTTAATATTAACCCAGACAGTGAGCACAATTGTAAATGTCAATAATCAATACAATCTGTAAAACATGTTTTATTTCATTGCCCTAACATGTATTTATGGTGAAGTAGGGCTTCCTATATTCGAAAGGCAACGATTCTGGTTAAACTTACTTTTAAACAATTATGAGGCTTCTTCCTAAATGTGTGAAATCATTTTTAGAAACCAAAATTATTATAAACATTTTATGAAATCCATAACACACATTCATAACAACATGCAATATTTTGTCAAGACTCTCATGGACAATTTATGTAATTCATAACACTCATTCAAAACCTAAGATAATATTTCTGTTTTACAATGTATAGTATAATATTGTTATAGTAAGCTACAACCCTAACATGCCTTTGTGGCGAAATAGGGTTTCAAAATATTTCTTCTTCTCTTCTTCACGGTTTAGGCTTATTTACTAGTCTGTTCCGGCTCCAAATTGCTGCTGTTTCCATCTTTTCTTTGGTCTTCCCAAACTTCTTCTTCCTCGTGGTGAATAGCTGTATGCTGCTTTTGGTATTCTATTCTCAGTCGTCCTTGCTAAGTGTTCTTTCCAGTTTTTCTGTATTTCACTATTGTTGTGTTTAATTCCTCTACTTTTAGTTGTCTTATTTCTGTGTTATGTTTTTGTCTGTTCTTTGATATCCTGCTATTGGTCTGAGGAATTTCATTTCAGCAGCTTGTATTCTGGCAGATTGTTGTGTTGTCACTGTCCGTATTTCGGATCCATAAGTAATAATAATACGAACTGCCATTGAAGCATCTAAGCGATGAAGTTAAATTAAAACGAAAATGGCCATTCTATGACAAGGAGTGATAAAAAAGATGCGGACCCATGTAGAACGGGATACCCACCAAAAACCAGTATGTATCATTTCATTATAGAGTCTTTCCTGGCTTTATTTTTCAAAGTTATTTTTAGTGTCTGTTATATAATTATACTTATTTTGTTTGTTATTTATATCTCCGCTGTATATGATATTTCATAACCTAGGAAGTTAAATATTTGGAGATTCGATAATAATAATAATAATAATAATAATAATAATAATAATAATAATAATAATAATAGAAGTGAACGATACGATCATCTAGCCAGTATAGGGATGGCATGTGGTTGGCCACTCCGATTACCCTAGCAGGCACATGGCCCTGGGGTCGACTCAGCCTCAAACGGAAATGAGTACCGGGCATTCGTTCTGGGGTAAATACGAACGTCATGCAGGGCTGACATCTCGTGCCGATTGTCTAAAAAAGTGGGAGTTTTAACCTTCAATTATCACAAGGGGCTCCTAATGCCTTTAGCGACTCTTTAACGTTAATCAGAAAACGAAGCTTGTTCGATAGCGCTCTATCACGACATTTCTGGAGGGTATCAGTAAAATTAAGAGTGAGTATCTTTTCTGTAGAATTTAAATTGAAATATATCTATATTGTCCACCGCTGTGGTCTCGAGATAGCGCGCTTCCTTGTCAAACAGCAAGCCCGGGTTCGATTCCCTGTCAGGACAAGCTTCCTAAGTGATGGTTTTATCCGGAGTTTTTCCTCACCTGTAAGACAAGTATCAGGTAGCTTTAAGGCCCAAAAGATCTGCGAAACAGCTCAGGTTTTATAAAATTATGGCTGTTCCTGTTCTTTTATATGGATCTGAATCTTGGGTACTTACAAAAAAAGATATCTCACACATTCAAGCCACTGAAATGAAATTTTTAAGATCCGTAAAAGGATGTACTACACGCAAGGATAGATTACACAACGAATCAATAAGAAATGAACTGGAGATATTTTCAATAGTTGATAAACTAAAAGAGCACAAATACCAATGGAAAGAACATTTAGACAGAATGGACAATACAAGATTACCAAAAAAGAACAACACCTACAAACCACATGGGAAAAGATCTTTGGGACGGCCAAGGAAACGATGGACCTGAGACCGGAACAGGTCGCATTGATCTAATCCTGGAATGGAAGAAGAAGAAGAAGAAGAAGAAGATCCCCGAATAACATCTGGCTATCATCATCATATTTCACCGGTTCGGTGTGGAAAGTAACGGGAAGCTACCACACCTGTAATTCCCTAGTAAAGCTGCAAAGCATAGCATGAAAATGCTATGATTGCAGTGAAAGATCTGTTCTAGGGCAGAACACTATAGACCAGAATATCTTAATTGAGAGAATTTTTTGTTTTGGCATCGAGAAATTTACCTTTTAATTCTACGATCATGGGACAGATTCCTCTACGTAAATTAAAGATACCGCCAATTTTTTTTTTTTTTTTTTTAATTTCAAGATCATAACTAACTAGATTTCATAGACATCATATAATTGGTTCAAACTTCAAATATTTTCCGATTGGTCAGTGGTTTCGGCTTTACAGAAGTTACAATAAACAAAGACAAGTTTGTAAACGCTTACTAATTTATAAACAATGGTACACGTCATAAAAAATAATACAAATCAGATGGCGCGAGATTTACAAAGATAGCATTTTTCCTTATTTAAAAAAATCAACGTAGATAAGAGCTGATAAAACAGAGATAAAATGTTGATAGATTTTATTTCGCAGCAGTGAAACACCTCATTCTATCTATCTGTTATTAAGCAATATTGCATCATGAATTCACAACTTTAGAATAATTATAAGTATAGTTATGATTAAACTAGAAAAAGTGGTTGGGGCGTTTATGAGTTCCAAGAAATATTCCAGTTACTATTAGTCGGGTAGTCTACGATTGCTTGTTTGCGTACAGGAATCTTCTCTTGTCATTGCAGAACACATAGCAGGTAAACGAAGCGTTTATGGACATGGATTTACAAACGAAATATGATTACATGGTGACTATAAGGTCCCACCAACAACTCTAATGAATTTCAAATAAAATTCTTATTAATAAACTATGGTTAACTATCTACCTCAGATTTTATAACGTACCGGCAACTTTTTATATAGGCATAGCCTATAGCCTATAAATAAATATATATATATATATATATATATATATATATATATATATAATATATATATATACACACCGCTGTGGTCTAGAGGTAGCGTGCTGCCTTGTCACGCAGCGGACCCGGGTTCGATCCCGGTCGGGGCAGTTCTACTGGGTGAGGTTTTTATCGGGGTTTTTCCTCACCTGTAAGACAAATGTCAGGAAAACTTTCAGGCCCAAACGGTCCCCGAAATCATATGACCATCATCATCCTTATCATTATCATCATCATCCATCACCGGTGTGGAAAACAACGGGAAGCTACCACACCTACAATTCCCTAGTAAAGCTGCAAGCATAGCATGAAAGTGCTATGATTGCAGTGAAGGACCTGCCTTCGGGCAGAATTACTATGGATATATATATATATATATATATATACATATCCTGTAATATAATTTACTAATAAAATAACTAATCCAGTGGCACTATCAAACATAGAAATTAGAGCCCGTGCGGACGTAAGCTCTCTAAACATCCCTATCCTGAGCTTTTTTTTTTCCAATCATTCCGTGTATAATTCACCTCCCTCAAATCATGGTTAATGTTATTCTTTCATCTCATTCTTGACCTACCTATTTGGCGCTTTCCCTCTATTTCCTACAAGAAAGTTCCCATGCTCTTTTTCATTCCCCATTCGTGCCACATGTTCTGATCATCGCAGTCTACGAAACCCAACTGTTTTTATTATATTTGGTTTCCCATAAAGATCATGTAGTTCGCTGTTTCGTAGCCTTCGCCATTCATCTATCTGTCCGTTACTCTTTGGCCCAAAATGTTTTCTAGTTTTATAGTACAGATAAGGTTATGGATCCACTAAAATTTTCATAGCGTAGTTCTTACTACTGCACAAACAAATATGCCCCTTCAAGACAACACAACACCAAGACGAAACATACCATATACTCACTCATTCTTACTAAACATAGTGAATATGATAAACGAAGGCCAGATAATGTAATAGATTTTGAGATCACTACAAATAAAATACTTGAAGAGGACAGTGCTTGAATTAAGAAATATTTTAAGGAGGCTTCTGTTGTAAAAATATATTTATGATTTGTTATTAGGGGAATAAATGAGAGTAAATTGATTTCTAATCCTATCCATGCCCCAAGTCAAGAATTTGATGAGATTGTAATAAGGAGACCAACAATTAATGTGGTTATGAAAAGAATTTTAGTTGAATTATTAGAAATTAGAGAAGAGAGGCTCTTCCTCTATAAATGGGGAATGAACCCATTAGCTTGATTTAGTTAATTATATTTAAAATACTATTTATTTTCAAATAAGTTCTTATAAAATTAATAAAAATTAAATCAATTTATAGTGAATTGGACAATAAAACTTTCAATGTAAATGAAACCCCTAACTCTTAGAATAACATGATTAATATCCATCCATAGTAATTCTGCCCGAAGGCAGGTCCTTCACTGCAATCATAGCATTTTCATGTTATGCTTTGCAGCTTTACTAGGGAATTGTGTAGGTGTGGTAGCTTCCCGTTGCTTTCCACACCGGTGAAGGATGATGATAATGGTAAGGATGATAATGATAAGGATGATGGCCATATGATTTCGGGGACCGTTTGGGCCTTAAATTTTTCCTGACATTTGTCTTACAGGTGAGGAAAAACCCCGATAAAAACCTCACCCAGACAAACTGCCCCGACCGGGGATCGAACCCGTGACAAGGCAGCACGCTACCTCGAGACCACAGCGGTGGACATGATTAATATATACTTTTTAATTTATTTAACCATTTTAGCTGCACCTTCGGGTACCGATTAGACCTTGAGGTTTCCTGACATTTGTCTTACAGATGAAGAAAAAAAAACTGTCCGCGAATTGACCCCGGGTCGCTGACTTTGCCCGGAGACCACAACATATAATAATAATAATAATAATAATAATAATAATAATAATAATAATAATAATAATAATAATAAAGGCCAACACGCACACACTATTGAGTAACACTAAGAAATTAGGACTGGAAGTAAATATCAGTAAAACTAAATATATGGTCACACGAAGAAATACATTATATAATGGAAATGGACTGCTAAGGACAAATGAGGGAAATTTTGAGGAATTGGCTGAATTCAAATACCTAGGAACAATAATCACAAATAGGAATGAGATGCACAAAGAAATTAAACATAGGCTCAATTCTGGAAATGCATGCTATTATGCATTGCAGAGACTTTTGATGTCCCAACTCCTTTCAAAAAACGTTAAGCTGAAAATATATAAAACTATTATTCTACCAGTTATATTATATGGGTGCGAAACATGGACTCTTACTTTAAGGGAGGAAAGGAGATTACGAGTATTTGAGAATAAAGTTCTTAGGAAAATTTTTGGACCAAAGAGAGATGAACAGACAGGTGAATGGAGAAGACTACATAACAATGAACTACATGGTCTTTATAGGAAGCCAGATATAATAAGAACAGTTAAGTCCCGTAGACTGCGATGGGCAGGACATGTTGCGCGTATGGGGAATGAAAGACGTGCATGGAAACTTCTTGTAGGAAAGCCAGAAGGAAAACGCCCAGTTGGTAGACCAAGAATGAGGTGGGAGAACAACATTAACTATGATTTGAGGGAAGTAGATAATACAGGGAATGATTGGAAAGCATTAGCTCAGGATAGGGATGTATGGAGAGCTTATGTCCGTGCGGCCATGAACCTACGGGTTCGATAGTGCCAGTGAGTAAGTAAGTAAGTAAGTAATAATAATAATAATAATAATAATAATAATAATAATAATAGGGTCGAGGGTTCAAGTCCCGTTGGGGTCAGGATTTTTAAACTGACCCAAACCCTCTGGAGGCACTATGGCCCTGGGGTCGACTCAGCCTCTAACTGAAATGAGTACCAGACGCTTGTTCTGGGGGTAAAGTCGGCCGTCACGCAGGGCTGACAACCCGGCTGACATAAAGTGCCGATTGTCTAGAAAAAGTGGGAGCCTTAACCTCCTACTACCCCAAGGGCCTCCTGAGGCCTGTTGTGGGATCACTTTAGTTTGGGGCACGCCGTAGCGTAGTGGTTAAGGCACTGCACTACAAGCCGGAAGGTTGTGGGTTCGAGTCCCGGTGGGGTCAGGATTTTTAAACTGACCCAAAACCTTCTGGCGGCACTATGGCCCTGGGGTCGACTCAGCCTCTAACTGAAATGAGTACCAGACGCTTGTTCTGGGGTAAAGGCGGCCGTCACGCAGGGCTGACAACCCGGCTGACATCAAGTGCCGATTGTCAAGAAAAAGTGGGAGCCTTAACCTCCTACTACGCCAAGGGCCTCCTGAGGCCTGTAGTGGGAACACTTTACTTATAATAATAATAATGTTATATCGATGAAATTCCCCAAGTAGGCCCTACACAGATATGTGGATCAACATACCATTACCGCACGGGCAAGCGTTAAGATAACCAGTTACTTAGCAACAGATATGAGTCATTAGCTTTCAATACAAAAACTGTAAATTGTGGAACATAAGTTATCCAGGAAGTGGAATAGAGGCCTCAATGGGGAAGTAAAAAAGATAACGCCAATATTAACTTTAAAAGAGAGAGAAAAAAATAAAATCATAAATATTATAGAGTAAATGAAAATAAACACTTCCTTTTTTTATTGAGCAGTTTACATTCACTTCTATACATAACCTATTTGAGTTTATTTGCAGTAACTGAATATATTCCAAGAAAAAACTTGTAGCAATAAAAACACTGCCTGAAAAGAATCTGATTTTTTATGTATAAAAATACAAACAGGCCTAATAATTTTTCAAGTTTTGGAGTTAGCAATCCTTAGTAATAATAACAATAATAATAAGATAATAATAATAATAATAATAATAATAATAATAATAATATAATTAGAGTGAACGTTCATAAATTACAAGTTGACCAAAAGAAAAACAGAAAAAAACCTAACAAATGAGAAAAAAACTCAGATACAAAAAAATGAAAAAAAAATGGGATCAAAAGAAAACAAAAAATGTATATACTTTGCATATAATTTTTCATGGGAATTTCGAAATAATAATAATAATAATAATAATAATAATTTTTTATTTATATACAGAATTTTAATGTTTACACATCTTCCTGTGCCTAAAGTTTTATTTTTCTTCTCCACTCGTCTCTCTCCATCCAATCCATGTCCTCCAGTCCTCTTGCTCTCATTCCAGTTCTTATTTCCTGCATCCACGAGTTTCGAGGACTTCCTCTCCTCCTTCTTCCAAGTGGACAATAATAATAATAATAATAATAATAATAATAATAATAATAATAATAGTCTAATAATATTTAATAATAATAAACATTTTGATTAAATTGTAGACTTGATAATGATAATGAAAATATTCCCATTAACGCAGTTTAACCTCTCACCTTATAGGTACTTTTACGTGCCACACACCACCCGGGCCTTACAGTGGCATGACCTGTCGGGAGAGGGATTTTAAACTACTGGATCACACACGTACTTTTTTGACGACACAAGGACATTGAGGGTCTCCCCGAAAGACTGAACCATATCAGTATCAAGGCCTCCTCCGAGACAACACAACACCAAGATGAAACACACCATTCGTACTAAACATGGCGAATATGATAATAATGGTTATGATGGTCAGACGATTTTCGGGGACCTTTTGGGCCTTAAAGTTTGCTGACATTTGTCTTACAGGTGAAGAATACCCCTGAAAAAACCATCACCCAGGAAACTGGGTGATCGAACCTGGGCCCGCTGCGTACCCGAGACCACAGCGGTAGACTACATGAGATGATTCGAAATTAAAATAATAATAATAATAATAATAATAATAATAATAATAATAATAATAATAATAATAATAATAATAATAATAATAATAATAATAATTAATAATAATAATAATAATAATAATAATAATTAATAATAATAATTATTATTTATTTTATATACAGAATTTTAATGTTTACACATCTTTCTGTGCCTAAAGTTTTATTTTTCTTCTCCACTCGTCTCTCTCCATCGAATCCATGTCCTCCAGTCCTCTTGCTCTCATTCCAGTTATTTTCTATATCCACGAGTTTCGAGGTCTTCCTCTCCTCCTAATAATAATATAATTATAATAAAATTTAAACCTAGGACTTGATTAAATTGTAGACTAAATAATGATAATGAAAACTAAATATAAAAGAATAACAAATAAATCCCTAGAACTTGATTATATATTACAATAATAGCTCGATTTTAGTAGAATTCCCCTGTGAACATGACTTTACCTTACTTTGGAATAAATTCTGTTTAGGTGAAGAAATAGAGTATTAACGTTAGATTAATTATTTAGGCCTACTTCCTATTACGTTTCTTCATTAAAATAAATTACTGTTATAATATATGTTTTAGTTGTAAAATCAACTATCAGGATCAACACGCCTTAGCTTTATTTATAGGGATATAATTTCTAAAGCGATGGTTATAGCTGAGACCAATCTGAAGAGGCGTGAAACATCACTTTCACTTCCCGCGTGAATAAATCTACGTCAAGGTGCAATGGACAAAGAAATCTATGTAAACCTACGCTAATTCACATTGCGCGGTATACGACAATATATAAATGTAGCATCACTGACAATTACACTTAAAGAAACCAAGGTTAAGTGGATTATGAAAGGCGTATCCCAGTAATTGATTCAATAATGAAACATTTAGACCTAAGAGGTAATATAAGTAGGCCTAGCAAATCTAAACAACATGTTGCCTATGCAGATGACATATTGGTAACAGCAAGGAACGCTAATTGAAACTTTCCAGTCGGTGAAAGAAAAATCAGTTGGATATGGATTAATAGTAAATAATTCCAAAACAAAACATTTAAGCATTAAATCAAAAGGACTAAATTATTAATATTTTATTATATGGTGCGGAAACATGGACATTGAACCGAAAACACTTTTTAAGGAGATCGGCAAGAATATCAAAATTTAGATATCATCATCCGGTATCATGGCAGCTGCCGCCGTCTTCCGGAAACCAAACGCCATTCCTCTCTATCCATCCATTGATCTTCCTCCATTCCTCTGATATTCATAGTTCCTTGTACCCCTTCTATCCAAGTTTTCTTCGGTCTTCCTCTCTTCCTCCTTTCCATTGGGATCCATTCCATAACAATTTTTGGCAATCTTTGCTCTGGCATTCGTTTGACATGACCTTATCACTGCAATCTTTTCTTTTCTATTTAGATAAAGTAAAAAATAATACAATAAGAGAAATAATGAATGTAGAAAAGAATATTGTACAAGAGATTGAAGATATCCAACTAAGATGGTATGGACATATAATGAGAAGAAGGGACACGGAAACAAACAAAGAAGTATTGAAATGGATACCTCCTGGAAAAGGGAAACGAGGTAGACTACGTAGTTACTATGGGTGAAATAATAATAATAATAATAATAATAATAATAATAATAATAATAATAATAATAATAATAGGATTTGAGAATACAGTTCTTAGGAAAATTTTTGGACCAAAGAGAGATGAACAGACAGGTGAATGGAGAAGACTACATAACAATGAACTACATGGTCTTTATAGAAAGCCAGATATAATAAGAACAGTTAAGTCTCGTAGACTGCGATGGGCAGGACATGTTGCGCGTATGGGGAATGAAAGACGTGCATGGAAACTTCTTGTACGAAAGCCAGAAGGAAAACGCCCAGTTGGTAGACCAAGAATGAGGTGGGAGAACAACATTAACTATGATTTGAGGGAAGTAGATTATACAGGGAATGATTGGAAAGCATTGGCTGAGGATAGGGATGTATGGAGAGCTTATGTCCGCGCGGCCATGAACCTACGGGTTCGATAGTGCCAGTGAGTAAGTAAGTAAGTAAGTAATAATAATAGGTCTACATTAATAATAAAATAATAATAAACTGTAATTCAATTAAAATTAGCTTGGTAATGCAAGTACAAAATATAAATGGTTAATATATCATCATCATGAACAAATTCGTTTTAGGCCATGTGGCCTGTACGGTAAACCTAGCGAAGATGGTCTTGATCTTGGTTAATATATATATATATATATATATATATATATATATATATATATAATTATATATAAAACATGGTTATATACTATATTCTCTAAGGAAATATTTAGTGAGTTTTTTAACTATCTTCGAATCGGGAGTTCTTGATATAAAAAGAGGAGGGAATTACAAGTCGAATAACTGAAACAAGAAAAGGACGAGGAAGATAAATTTAACGGTAAAAATACAAGCCCACGCCAATTGCCTATCTGAAATCCTGATTCAATCAATTTAAAGTTAGCAATGAGTCACTGCAAAAAAATAAAATCAATTTCACAACAAACATAGGAAACAGTTGAACGTTCGCAGTCAAGGCCTGTTGGATTGCGAATCAGATGGCCGAGACCTTCTGCATTCTGTATGTTCAAAATCTGGACAGCCTTAGGCATATATCTACGCATTTATCAAGCGATGATATGAAATGTTGCATTAGTCATAAGAAATGACGATCAGGTGTATCAGTGTCCTACGTCACAAAGTGGTAGTTTCCTTTGACATTAAGAAACACTGGATGCAACACGTAAATTAGCATTTTAGACCGTTATTTCGACATTTCGTAATTTAGATGTAATAGTAGTGCAAAATATGAATGATTAATAAAAAATTATAGGTTATATCCATCCATAGTAATTCTGCCCGAAGGCAGGTCCTTCACTGCAATCATAGCACTTTCATGCTATGCTTGCAGCTTTACTAGGGAATTGTGTAGATGTGGTAGCTTCCCGTTGCTTTCCACACCTGTGAAGGATGATGATGATGATGATAATGGTAATGATAAGAATGATGATGGTGATGATGGCCATATGATTTCGGGGACCATTTGGGCCTTAAAGTTTTCCTGACATTTGTCTTACAGGTGAGGAAAAACCCCGATAAAAACCTCACCTAGAAAAACTGCCCCGACCGGGGATCGAACCCGGGCCCGCTGCGTGACAAGGCAGCACGCTACCTCGAGACCACAGCGGTGGGCTATAGGTTATATAGAATACAAATTTTGTTCAGGAACCTTTTATTTCAGACTTGAATTTCTTTTGCATGTCTAATGGGACCTGTAATTTTTACTTCCTCCAAATACGTGGTACCACTACACTATAGTCTAAGTAACAAAATTTGGGCAAGTTGTTGTTTGTCCTCGTTTTCTGTTCCATATTAAAACTTCACGCGGACAGAGTTTAAAAAAAATGCATTTTCTTCACGCAGCGACAATACTTCTCAGAAAAAATAAACTCTTTACGCTTAAGAAATGTGCATAATTTTACCAAAATGAACAGTTTTAAAACAATTAATTAATGCATTCATTAACTCCAGTAAATTCGAGATTATTGTTTATTAAAATGTATTAACCCTGATATTGACCAAAAAAGTGTTTGCATTGGACATTAGTAAAGTGATCCCACAACAGACCCGGAGGCCCTTGGGGTAGTAGGAGGTTAAGGCTCCCACTTTTTCTAGACAATCGGCACTTTATGTCAGCCGGGTTGTCAGCCCTGCGTGACGGCCGCCTTTACCCCCAGAACAAGCGTCTGGTACTCATTTCCGTTAGAGGCTGAGTCGACCCCAGGGCCATAGTGCCGCCAGAGGGTTTGGGTCAGTTTAAAAATCCTGACCCCAATGGGACTTGAACCCTCGACCCTCCGGCTTGTAGCTCAGTGCCTTAACCACTACGCTACATTAGCGAAATTAAATATTTACAATGGATCCATACATTTATACAATAGTAATATTATTACATTACAATGACAATTCTATATATTTTTTAATTTGAATGTCAGATCGTAAAATTGAATTTATGTCCAAATAACTGACAAAAAAAGTGTGTTGGAGATGTCATGATTGTCTTTGAACCTTCCCAAATTCTGGGCATATCGAAAGGCATGCATTTGTGAGATCCTCAGAGGGAAAAATTAATCAGATAAAATATAAATTAAAAAACTTCGTTATATTTACAGATCCATTAACATTTGAGAAAATTTAATTACAGATTTGAAATCGGCGCGAAAACCTGATTCAGAAACAATTAAAATGTAATAAATAATAGTTTAAAAAACTAAAACAACACACATTATTAGAAAAACCGAAGTAAAAAATAAAAAATAATTTTAATTTCCAAAATGCTTGGGATAAAATTAAAGTGGTCAACAAAAAAATCATCTCCAACAGATATAGAATAAAACTAGAGTTATCTACAAAAAGAAAATAATTTTACTATCAAAAGCGTGGGGTTCTTTTTATGATTTTTATATTTTCTTCTTAGATACTTTACTTTTACCAATATCTGTATATTATCAAATATATTAATTGATATAGAGTACCCCATGCTTTTGATGGTAAAATTATTTTCTCTTTGTTGATAACTCTTAGTTTTATTCTATATGTGTTGGAGATGATTTTTTTTTTGTTGACCACTTTAATTTTATCCGAAGCGTTTTGGAAATTAAAATTATTTTTTCATTTTTTAGTTCGGTTTTCTAATAAAGCGTGTTGTTTTAGTTTTTTTAAACTATTATTTATTTTTTATTTTTTAGTTTTAATATTTTACAGATTAAGATAAAAATGTAAACATCTTTAAATTCGATACTATTGTAGTAAGAGCTAAAAGTAATACTCTTCACTACAGTTCACCGCTCTACCAACTGAGCTGTAACAACGATTAACTAAAAAGTCGACAAGTCCGCAACCTATTATACTAGTTTTAATTTTTTTTTTCTGGTGATTCTTGCCAGGATTTTAGAAAAAATGAAATTATTGTATTGTCACGGGTCCATTACAAGTACAAAGTTTCAAGTCGATTCAATGATTTTAAGTGGGTGAAAATCGCGTTGAAAGATTCCGTTACATAGATACAGGTCAAGCTAATATAAAGCGTGTAAAAATTACCATTTCCTTTGTTAGACAGAGTAATAATGTATCTATTTCTATTTCTATGTCCTAATTAGTTCCTGACAATGTTAGTTGTGAGGCTGGTAATTAAAAGAATAAAGCATGTTATGTAATTTTTTGCAAGCAAGATTACGTGTGTTTACAAGGGATAACGTAAATTTACAGCACGTAGTAGAACCTGTGTATTTTTTTAACAAGCAGAGGTCTCTGCCTGCTCCTTGCAAGTATTTTCACAGTTTACAAGACATGACGTTGTTAACGACGGATTTTTATCTACAATTTGACAAGAGCCCAGTAAACTGTGAAGATTTCTTGCAACTCTCTTACGTTCTTAAAGCGCCTGCTTTGTAAACACTAGTCTTCTTGTGTACACAGGAATTACCAACTTCCAGTTGTACTACCACAACAAAACTAAATTTATCTTCAAACCTTAGAAATTGCTTTCTTCTCACCCTACTCTATCTATACAATATATCGCGAAGTTGAACCATAGGAGTTATCTTTTTTCAGGAGAGTGATACAAAAATTAATATTAACATAGGATGAAGTGGATATAGTGATGTTTGAAGTGCACAATACTTAGAGGTTATGAACATTATGAACAAAACATCAACATTCTTCTTCTACATTATGAAATTAGGCCACATACCTGTTTCCACATCAAGAGACCGTATCCCTCCATCTAGTTATGAGGCGTCCAATTCTTCCTTTGGGTTAGTAGCGAAGAAAAATGTAAGGGTATCTATTGGGTGTCATTCTTTCTATATGTTGGAGCCAGTTAGATATTGAATTTTGAATTTTATCTTTAACACTATAGATGTAGTAAAAGGATGCACTAAAATGGACCAGATAAGAAACGAGGATATCCGTGAAGAACTACAGATTTACTCCATAAAAGAAAATATATTTAACAAGATTCAGTGGAAAAACATGTAGAAAAAATGGAAGAAAGTAGATTGCCAAATAAAATCTTACATTATTTCCCGAGAGGAAGAAGAGATTCGGACGTCCTCGGGGAAGAGATGGTCTTAGATCTATAAGTGAAGACGAAACAGGCAACTAATGCCTAAACCAGGAAGTGCAGAAGAAGAAGAAGAATATAGATGTTCAATTCAGTTCTTATTTCTTCATTATATTTCTTATCTAACAATATTGGGAAAGTTATTTGCAGAAGTTACTCTTAAGAACCATTTAATATAAAAAACAAGAAAAATAAAAAAAGTAGATAGAATACTTTGGTTCTAACTCGTCATATTCCAATGTCTGTTATACGTTAAATAAAAAATCAACTAACTTAAACTAAATATCATTTTTAAAATTTAATCTTAACGCCAAATTAGAAATTTTAATGATATTACGCTTCCGCTCTGTAGATAAACAACACAAAATCAGTTTTGAATCGGCCTACATGTGTTTGAAAATATTTAATACTTTTCGAAGGTGAGTAAAAATTTAGAATATGGTCACTTCAAGTCACTAATTAGACGAAAGCTTATTCGATAACTGTATTCATGATATTAAGGATTATTTTAAAATTGCAAGCACCTTTTAATGAATGTTGATTTTTGACTTTGCTATACTTACTTACTCACTGGCACTATCGAACCCGTAGGTTCATGGCCGCGCGGACATAAGCTCTCCATACATCCCTATCCTGAGCTAATGCTTTCCAATCATTCCCTGTATAATCTACTTCCCTCAAATCATAGTTAATTTTATCCTCCCATCTCATTCTTGGTCCTTTGGCATGGGTTCCCTGAAGTAGTCCCCGCCCGGAGAACCGAATGGGGGACTATTTGACCTCCGGAAAATTTTACCCCTGTTGAACCCATGTCCGCATTTCTTGACGGTTGTATTTTTACGGTGAAAGATCGTCACTCTTTCGACCAAGGTACTTTTATCGTCTGGCTTATCACCTTCGACCAGTCCGGCATGGGTAACCCTATCGGCAGCAATGCTACCGCCGGCATAGCTCTCATTTGACTTTGCTATAGGCCTACTTAGTATCCGCCAACTATATCACACAAACGAAGTACCTATCCACGTATATTCCTAAAAGTAAATTGTATTAAGGCCTAATTATTTGTTAATGGGAGGATTTCTCAATCTAAGTCTAAACCACGATCGCGGTTTTCTGATTTTTTATTGTTTCCATAACAACCATAAAAACTAAAAATCTACGGCTGTTAATTCCTAAAACAAATGTCTGAATCATGTCTATGGTTTCATAACAATGTTTGTGAATTTTCAGTCATTTTTATAGGTGTTATGGAAACAGTAAATAATTGGAAAACCGCGGTCGTAGTTTAAACTTAGGTTGAAAAATTCACCCATTGCTCATTTTAGCTACTTTACAGTCTCATAAAAATATATTAAAGTTGTTTGGGCGTGTTTATCGAATTAACATTGGGAAATATTTCGTTATTCTTGTTCATTATAGCTGATTTTTTTATTCGTCATCATGTCATCATCATCATGTTTAGGTCTTGTATGATCTGTTCCTTTAGACAAGAAACGGAAACAAAAAATCCATTTACAGAGATGGACTTCACAGAAAACTGATTATGACCAATCGTGATAATGTGAGGATGAATTACAAAACTAGTTCTTATGTTAAATAAATGTTTACAATATTATTTTGATAGCAAGTGTCCCTGTCTAGTGTATATAAAAACAGGAAAATAATGAGATATAGAAAACTAATTTTACGATTATACAATATTTAAAACAAAACAAATAAAAATATTTGTTATTCTTAATATTATTTTCATAAATAATTAAATATATTAACATTGCTAAAAGAATACTATCAGTGAGGTGTATAAGTTAGTTTGTTATTAAATAATTCTTTAGTTTACTTTTGAAGGATGTTATAGTTTGACAGTCTCTGACATAGGGCAGAAGGGAATTCCATGTTTTGGTAAGTGACACCGTAAAAGATAATGAATAATATACAGTGTGATGAGGCGGGATATAAAGGACAATGTGCTGATGGGATCGAGTGTCAAGATTATGTGTGTCGGATAGTCTGATGAAGCGGCGTGATAAATAATTAGGCGATGATGTGTGAAGTATTTTATAGAGAAGGGATAGGGAATGGACAGTTCTACGATCTCTTAGACGAAGCCACGATAATTGTTCCAGGGACTGTGTAACATGGTCAAATTTGCGAATACCACAAATAAAACGTGCGCAAGAATTATGAACACGTTGAAGTCTTTGAGTGGAAATAATATTTAAGTCTGTAAAAAGAGTGTCACAATAATCAAAATGGGGCATTGCAAGTGTTTCTACTAACATTTTCCTAAGGGCGAATGGCAAACAATTTCGTACACGATTTAATGAATGTATTATTGAGAAGACTAAACCGAATATATAGCCTACA
The DNA here is from genome assembly GCA_030220185.1 of Diploptera punctata. NCBI lineage: Eukaryota > Metazoa > Arthropoda > Insecta > Blattodea > Blaberidae > Diploptera > Diploptera punctata. The sequence continues at coordinate 1,095,080 of JASPKZ010005717.1, forward strand.
TTAATAGCCTATAATATAATAACCTATAATGATACAAATAAAAAATTGAATATTGACCATGAATAAGTGGAGTTAGGCGGTTACACTTGTATATTAATACATCATGCGCGGATCTATGATACTGAAAAATTCTAACTTTTTAGAATACCGGTTTGTCATGTTAACGCGAATCTGTGGAGTTAACCCTATATAAACGTAGGCCTAAGTCTTTCGAGAAGAGGCTACACATATATTTGGCACTAAAACAAACCAATACATCACATGTGGATGAGTGCTACCGGTAAATCCACATTTTTTTCGGTTGCACAACGCGCGAAAAGCGAAATCATGAAACAACAAGTAAAGTGCAGTGACCCACATCTTCAGCGTTGCATCACTAAACTTGTCCGCGACAACTCGCCAATTGCTCAGACCTTGGATACGGTCAGCCAACCTCGGTATTTCCGTATCATCTACCGTTAAAAAATTGCACCTCTTCACAAAACACCTTCTATCTAAATGTCACTTCTTGCGTTTTGCAATGTCACTGCAATACTAAAATACAATTCTAAGTCTCTTAGCCGTCCGTGTATCTATTTACCCCTACATATTTTATTTCTCTTTTCAAAATCAATTACAAAATACTGTAGGCCTATGTATTTTCTATTTTTCATCATCATCATCAACAATCACGGATTAAGCCCATGTGGCTTGTTCCGGTCTCATAGATTCTCATTCAAAAGTTGGATCCATCTCTTCTTCGGTCTACCAACATTCCTGCGTCCTTTTGGTTTGTATTTAAGTATAATTTTGGGAATGCGATCATCTTCCATTCTTTGAACATGTTCTTTCCAGTTTTTTCTAGATTATTTTATTCTATCTAAGAGTTTAAAGATATTTAGCTCATTTCTAATATCTTCACTTCTTCTCTTATCTAGAAGTTTGCAACCAGCCACACTTCTCAGAAATCTCATTTCAGCTGCTTCTATGATCTTCTCTTCTCTTTTAGTTAAAACCCAAAATTCACTACCATACAATAGTAAGGGGACTGCCACTACTTTATAAAATTTTAGTTTTGTTTCTTTTCTTGTGCTTTTAAATATCCTTTTGATTGTTCCACATATATAATTAAATTTATTAAGTTTGTTAAATAGATCTTCATTTTTAAAATAGGAGATTTCTTAACCCAGGTATTTAAAATGGTTCACTTATTCAATGGGTTTCCCCTCCAGAATTATTTTAGCGCTTACGGTATGTGATTCCTTAAAAGCTAGGATTTTCGTTTTACTTATTGATATTTTGAAATTATATTTCTGTATAATGTTATTTAACTGAAAGAGCGATTTCTGGAGACCATCCTCTGAACTAGATATTAGAACTTGGTCGTCTGCAAAAAGTAAGGTATCTAACATCTTATTTCTTATTTTGAAATGTGAGTCCAAATTTATCTGCCAATTATATATGATATCGTCAATATAAATATTAAAAAGGGAGGACGAGAGTGAACATCCCTGTCTTACACCTCTATTTATTGTTGCTGTTATATTGTTTTTATTTGCCTCCAGTTTGTATTGTTATTTTATTTTCTACATATAGACTTTTTATTGAAGTTATTAGGTGCTGAGGTACTCCTTTCTCTTTGATTATATTCCACAATTAATTTCTGTTCTATTTCTCAGTACTTTATTATTTTCACCACTTAATAAAACTATTTCACACTAGGTTGTCATAGCAACAAAAATCTTATTACGCCACCTGTTGGACTTGGAGCAACAGGATCACGTAGAAAGTATTTTTTAAACTTAAATTGATAATTGAAATTATATCATACATTTCAAAACCTCTAAACAATTTACATATAATTCTAATCTAATGTCTTCGTCAGAAGTTTGAAACATCCGTAACATACAAAAAAATTAACAAATAAATAAAAATAAAAAATAAAATTAAGGCCTTAACTCTGCCAGGTAAAATAAAATTAAAATATAAAATAAAATAAAATTACAATAACATATTTTCGATTGATATAACAAAAACATACGCTCCCTATTTTACATATGAGCTTTAACAGTCCGTCCGTACCTTTAATTTCAATTGTTTACAATGATATAATTTGCAAAACAATCTATATTAGATTATAAATAAATTTAATTACATATTTGGTCAGATAAACAAAAATAAATTTCCGATCTTAGGATGAAAAAATAATTATAACTGGTATAATCTACTTGTGTAATTGATTTTTAGTTTACTTTATATAAATTAATGTAAGAATAATAAACAAGAATAACATAATAGCTTATTTTCATTAAATACATTTTAACTGAAGTGTCAAACTATTTCCTGGCGAATTATCTATTATTATTATTATTATTATTATTATTATTATTATTATTATTATTATTATTATTATTATTTAACTTTACGTTTATACTGCGATATCTTAAACCAGAAATATATCTTAAATACTTTAAAAAAATAATTATACAAATATGTTTTAGGCCTAATGCTAATATTTTAACAAAACTGAGAAGCATTAATTTTTATATGAATAATTATGTAGACAATTCGAAAAAATATAAACACCATACGTGTTCTAGAGATTATTTTGATATTAAAATTACTGATAATATAATTAAAACAAGAAACCCAAAAGTGATATTTTGTGTGAAAATAATTGAATTAATATAAAATTATAGAATATTCACCTGAAAGGTCCGTCTCCTCAACTTAATTAATCATATAACTGTAGCGCTTTCGGGACTTGTCCCATCATCGGCAGGATTCAACGGAACACATCATGAATCTTATAAAAGTTGAAAATAATTGTTGAAGTTAATAAAGCGTAAAAAATAATATATCCGCAAGTTCCACACAAATAAGTTACAAGTTAACAGTAAATAAAAGAAAAAAAGTTTATATATTTCAGGAACACCACTTAATCTGATAATGTTAAAATAATTTATGTTTTAACGAATAAAGTAGGATTTCCGGGAAATCAGAAGTTTCCATCGCAAAACACACAGACCTGTCACAACACGCTTTAGACTCCTAACACAGTACCACTATTCACGCAAACAGAGGCGAGTCCGTAAAAAAACTATATTTCTTACATGGAACCTTGTAAATTATATCAGTTTATTTAATCTATTTAAAGCACATTTCCCACAATCCACTATTTTTAAATCACTATCCACGCTACAAAAACAAAATATTTATTTTACTTACGCCTATATAACGCACGCTTCCGCACTTCTAGAACAGTTATCACTTTTTACATAACGATAAAAAATCATAAAAATAAACAAAGTTAAATATCAGGAAGTCTTTTAACACAGTTTTCCCGCATTCCTAACAGCCTTCTGTCTTCATATCACTATCCACGAAAAAAATGTCAAAATCCTAGTAAAATATCTGAACCGGTATCGCATATAGAATCTTACAAATTATATAAAACTCATTTTTTAACACACGCCTCCAGAATTTCTTTTAGCTTTCGTCACTAATTACAAAAAATAACATGTCCTAAATATTGTTTACCTTAAAAAAATAAGTTCAAAGTCACCTAATTGTAATTTCGACAAACTTCTCCGCAATCTTAGTATCATCCACGAAAAAAAAAAAAATGAAAAAAATCTTTGTTGTAGCTGACAATGAAAAAGTTCAAATTGTATGGAAGCTATTTAAAAGTAAATTTTCGTTTCCCGCAATCCGAAAGATGTACGTTGTTAACCATACAAAAATAACCAATAAAAAATAGTAGGAAACGCGCACAAGTGTGCATAAGAAAAAAATATATAAATAGATAGATACAAAAACTAAGTTTTAATGTTCGTTAAGTCTTGAAACATATTTCGCGCAATCACAATACTTTATGTCAGTAATTTCAATATAAATGGAAACCACTAAGGTGATAAGTTGGCAGCTTTCGCTTGACCCCCATATTTCCTTGGTTGCAATGATTATTAAATTATATTACAAAAAATAACAAACTCTTTATAATTCTGTAAATTATATCATACAAATGTTATAACATAGACTTCCAGAAATCCTGAAGCTTCATATCTATCGACGAAAAAATACAAAATCTTGAAAAAATCATAACGTGAAACCTTCTAATTTGTAGAAAATAAGTTAAACTTTCAACGAAGACAAATCGTAAAAACGACTTTTTTTCAGAAATTAACATGAATTTATTCTATCTTAGTCAAGTCCACGCACTATTTCTCACTATCGGGACAACTATGTTAACATTAAAAATAATCTACATTAAAAATTCGATGTAAAAAGCCATCCAAGTTGCATTTAATTCAAATCCTAATCCTGTTTTTGCCACAATCTGCGGGAAAAAATTACTTCCTACAAAATATGAAACAACATTGTATGTCACATAACTTAAGTCTTTCTTCGCACGTTTCTGCATAAATTAGAACAAAATTCCCGCAAAACGACATTCTAAAAATTATGTTACTGTGTATTTTTTCACACATATTTCGCATGCCACTAAAATTCACGAAAACAGCAATGACATTAAATAAAACATGTTACTTAGCTATGACAAACGAGTTGTAGGTCTCAAATAAGTCTATCTTCACACATTTCCGTGTAGAATATAACAAAATTCCCACAAAACGATGTCCTAAAATATATTTACTAATTTGACACATTTCCCGTAAATCACAAAATTTCCACGAAGTTACACAAAAACACAAGTTGTAATAAACTATATATGTTATAATCAGATAATATAACTTACTTCTAGGAGCAGGAACCGGAGCTGGGTCAACTCTCCTTCCGCGTCGAAGAATTATCTGTTGCACTACTTGATGCAGCTGTTGTAGAAGTTGTTGCAGAAGCTGATAATCATTTTCAGTGTCTTCATATCTCGGAAGAGTAAAAGGAATCGCCATATTTATTGTCCAGAAAAAGAACTGCAATCTAGAATCGAGTCTGTTCGTACAGATGTTCACACTACTTATGAAGGATCAGGTGGCTTTGACTTTGAATTTCGTGGAGTACACATCTACTGGAGCTCGTTAATAACACGTCTTATCTGTTCTAAGTCCAACCGCACTATGCCGCTACCACGCGAGCTCCGAGGCTGTGAAACGTCCCCTTTCTCTTCCCCTCTTTACCCCCACCACTCACACCTTCCACAATAGTTCACCGAATCCAGCCAATAATATATCATAGCGCGGTAAATACTAGCCAATGACAATCCGTAGACAACTGGTAGGCAGTACATTTTCACGCAGGTCTGGTAGAGTGCAAAAAAGAAAAAAAAAAAAAAAGAAAAAAAGAAAGTGTTGATAGGGTGACAAATACAATCCAGTTATAAATTCTGTAAGTTTGTAAATAGGCCTAGATTATATGATGGTTCTTAGGAAAATTTTTGGACCAAAGAGAGATGAACAGGCAGGCGAATTGAAAAGACTGCATAACAGTGAATTACATGGTTTTTATAGGAAGCCAGATATAATGAGAAAAGTTAAGTCTCGTAGACTGTGATGACAGGGCATGTGGCACGAATGGGGAATAAAATAAGTGCATGGAAGCTTCTTGTAGGAAAACCAGAGGGAAAACGCCCAGTTGGTAGACCAAGAATGAGGTGGGAGAATAACATTAACTATGATTTGAGGGACGTAGATTATACAGGGGATGATTGAAAACATTGGCTCAGGATAGGGTTGTATGGAGAGCTTATATACGCGCGGCCATGAACCTACGGGTTCAATACTGCCAGTGAGTTAGTTAGTTAGTTAGTTAGTTAGTTAGTTAGTTAGTTAGTATACCATGGTATTGGTTATTTCAACAGGCCTATCATCGATACCCAATATCTTTACTCAACGACTTTTTGAAAATTCAGGCCAATAGAGCAATCATTCAAATTTGGGTGTGAAAGGGACAATCAGAACAGTTAAATCTCGTACACTGGGAATGATAAGCGGACATGAACGGAATTAAAAAAAAACATGAAAAATAATTCTAGGAAAACCAGAGGGAAAGAGTCCAAGAATAAGATGGGCGAATAACATTAACTAAGATTTGAGGGAAGTGCAGAGAGGGGCACGCCGTACCGTAGTGGATAAGGCACTACAAGTCGGAATGTCGAGGGTTCGAGTCCCGGTGGGATCAGGATTTTTAAACTGACCTACACCTTCTGGCGGCTCCATGGCCCAGGAGTCGACTCAGCCTCTATTGGAAATGAGTACCAATCGCTTGTTCTGGGGGTAAAGGCGGCCGTCACTCAGGGCTGACATCAAGTGCCGACTGTCCAGAAAAGTGGGAGCCTTAACCTCCTACTACCCCAAGGGCCTCCTGAAGCCTGTAGTGGGATCAGTTTTTTTTTCTTTATTGAATCAACAGCATGCCCCATTACAAAGTAATATTACATGCTTTTTAAAAGCTGATACAAATTGTCTTACATTACTTTTCATATAAAAAGGTGTACATTTTCAAATATAAATTGTTGACTATCTCTAACTTAATAATTATTTTCTGTTCCTAATTACTTAGTTTACTTAACTCTAATATTAATCATACTTTTGTTTATACACTATATTACATATTTACATATTTACATTATCAATTCTGACTATTTCTTACTCAATATCTGTGGCTAGAGCATGGAACTCACTTCCCAGTCATGTCATGGACTGTCAATCGCTATCATTATTTAAATCCAATTTAACTGATATCTTAAGTTCGATACAATGAAAACGTTAACTGCATAACAACTATATAGAGCATTCTATTAATAATCATGTAGGAAGCTACTTACTTTATTTTATATAATTTTAATTTTATTATATTCTATGTTTTTGTTAGCATTAGCTAGTATTAGATCCATCATCATTGTATTTTGTTTAGTCTGTATTTTAATATCTTAAAATTGTAATATGTACGTAATTTTTGTATAATTTTACTATTCGCTGGTTGAGTGGAAGAGAAGGCCTTATGGCCTTAACTCTGCCAGCTAAAATACATTATTATTATTATTATTATTATTATTATTATTATTATTATTATTATTATTATTTCTAAAGTTAATAACTATTTTCTATTTCTAATTATATAATAACAATGTAACTTAATTTACGTAATTCTAAATATAATCATACATATTTGGTTATATACTATAATATATATTTACATTATCAATTTTATAGTTTCAGTAAACTTCCTAAATGCTATTAAATGCTTATTAACTAATTCTTTGTTTGTACAAGGCCAATAGTCTCCATTATTTTTTGTACAATTTATTAATGCCATTCTCTGGTGTTTTAGATCTTCACAATCATATATTAGATGATTTATTGTTTGTTCCGCTCTATTGCAAGTGCAGGTTGGATCTTCTATAATGCGGAATCTGTGAAGATAACTCCTGGTTTGACCATGTCCTGTGATCATAGCGGTGAACTCGGAGGTTGCGGGTAACTTGATCTTGAGTCTGTCTGTGACAGTAGGGAAGAAGGACCTGGTGATGTCTCCTTTTATTGAGTTGCTCCATCTGTGTTGCCATTTACCACTATATTAGGCCCCTATACAGAGAATGACTGGAAAATATTCAAATTGAGGGAACCGGCGATAACTGCTTGGGGACCCGATATTTTGACCACATGTCAATCCTATCACTGAATTAGGCTATAAGATCGTCCACCTCTTTGATTAACACATGTGGATGTTAGGGCAGCAGCTAGCAGCTAAGCTAAGGGCTTTCTAGGCATGTTTTCCATGTAGTAAATTGGAAAGTATTAGTTCAGGATAGGGATGTATGGTTATCTTATGTCCACACTGCCTCCGGGTCCAGAGAAATAGTGAGTTAGTTAAATAATTAAAGATTTGTTAATTTATTAGACCTCTGTTCGTCCGTTCGGTAGAAGACTGCACCCCTGCACCCCTTACTTACTTACTGGCACTAGCGAACCCGTAGGTTCATGGCCACGCGGACATAACATCTCCATACATCCCTATCCTGAGCTAATGCTCCAATCACATGGGATCCCTGAAGTAGTCCCCGCCCGAAGATCCGAAGGGGGACTATCCTATTTGACCTCCGGAAAATTTTACCCCAGTAGAACCCATGTCCGCATTTCTTGACGGTTGTATTTTTACGGTGAAAGACCGTCACTCTTTCAACCAAGGTACTTTTTTTCGTCTGGCTTATCACCTTCGACCAGTCCAGCATGGGTAATACTATCGGCAGCAATGCTACCGCCGGCATAGCTCTCGGTATCATTTAAGCACGCAAGCCACTCCACCACGACAAGGTAAAGATACCATGGAGAAGAGGAGTTCCTTAACCAAAATAATTTAGTAACGCTTATTACCCTTCAGATGTCAGTGAGTGACATGTGGTTAGCACATCGCCTCAAGAAGACATCTAGTAGGAAACTAAGTTAGGCCTATTATTTAATGGTGAAGACTGATTCAATTGAGGAACTATTTACACTTGAGTTCTATTACAAGCCCAAAAAATCTCCAGACTCGGGACCCATGTTTTTGAAATCCATCTTGTAGGACTTGTCCCACGGATATTGCCATCATAAAAATCCATCGACCCCGGCCTGGTTTGAACCCCCGATCTTTGGAACTAGATGCAAGGAATATAATTATTAGAACACCGTGACAATAGTTAATTAAAGGGCCAACGAATTTTAATAAGAGGCCTCTTTCTTCATACTTGATGTATGATATAGCCTAACTAACTAACTCACTGGCACTATCGAACCCGTAGGTTCATGGCCGCGCGGACATAAGCTCTCCTTGCATCCCTATTCTGAGCCAATGTTTTCCAATGAATCCCTGTATAATCTACTTCCCTCAAATCATAGTTCATGTTATTCTCCCACCTCATTCTTGGTCTACCAACTGGACGTTTTCCCTCTGGTTTTCCTACAAGAAGTTTCCATGCACGTCTTTCATCCCCCATTCGTGCCACATGCCCTCCTAATCGCACTCTACGGGACCTAACTCTTCTTATTATATCTGGCTTCCTATAAAGACCATGTAGTTCATTGTTATGTAGCCTTCTCCATTCACCTGTTTGTTCATCTCTCTTTGGTCCAAAAATTTTCCTACGAACTTTATTCTCAAATACTCGTAATCTCTTTCCTCCCTGAAAGTAAGAGGCCATGTTTCGCATCCTTATAATATAACTGGTAGAATAGCCTAATAGTTTTATATAAGTTATTTTCAGTTGGGTAACGTTTTTTGAAACGAGTTGGGACGTCAAAAGAATGATATAGCATAATATATTTATTTAAAAAATTAAGTAAAGAATATATGAAATATATGATTAGAAAGTTGGTAGATACATTTGAGGTAGGGGGACTGAATTTAAATTATATTAAAACAGAATAGGCCTGTATGGTAATCGGAGGAAATTCAGAAGCCCTACAAATAAATAATATGGTAATTAAATGTGTTGAACAATTTAAATATTTGGTTCTATAATAGATAAATCTGGTACTTGTGAAAAATATATTATTAACAGAATAAATCGTGCAAGGAAGGCGATTAGATTCCTGAATGGTCTTTTAAAGAATAGAAATTTGACCAGAAATAGGCCTATATATATATATATATATATATATATATATATATATATATAATACAGATAATAAGTTAATAGAAAGTATACTTTACATATGGATCAGAAAGCTGGACAATAAATGAAAGGATGCAGAAAAGAATCTTGGTGACAGAAATGGATGGATTACGGAGAAGTATGAGAATATCCAGGCTACAACATAGGCCTATTAGAAATACATATATCAGACAAGAAATGGATGCACAAGAAACTGTTATCGTTAGGATAACAAAGAGAGCTTTACAGTGGTATAGACATGTACAACGGAAGTCGGAAGAACAGTGGCCTAAACAGGTGTTAGATTGGATGGTACCAGGCAGAAGGAAGAGGGGGAGAAGTAGAAGAGCATGGTATGAGGGAATATATAATGCCATGATGAAGAGGGGTATGGAAGAAGGACGATGGGAAGATAGGAATCTCTGGAAAGCAGGTATTAAGGGCGAACTGCTGTAAAGTGGAAAGCCTGTATTATACGAGTAAGTAAAGAGTTCTTTTAAGAAGGGAACTGCTAATTGCATGCCAACACCTACCTTGAAATTTCTCCCAGGGAAGCGTTATGATATTACCAAAGACGTGTCCAAAAAATGTCTACCGTTTATAACTGATATAAATGTGAAATTCGAGCAATTGCAACCCACTGTGCCAAGCAGATGGACTTCCTGTGGAGTGGAGTCTGGCGGGAAGCTACGTGCGGTCAAGTTGTCTCAAGATTATCCATTTCACAAAGTTGAGAGTTGTATTACTTCCCTGTAGTTTAAATGAGAGTTTTGGCGCTGGATTTTAGTGCCTTGCCGTTAGAAAGGCACACTTTTTTTTTATTGGAAACGGCATTGGTACATCAGCACGTTTCTCTCGGAGACATTTCAAGGTAGGTTACGTCATGCAATGGTTGACAGTTCACTTGTATAAAAAAAAGAAGAAAAAAAACTCAGTGAGCCATTCAGGGAGATTCTCATTAAAACAGTTATTTACCTAACAAGAATTCAAAGTGAGCTTTTATGGATGAGTTAGATGTTTAGTCCACCGCTGTGGTCTCGACGTGCTGCCTTCTCACGCAGCGGACCCGGGTTCGATCCCCGGTCGGAACAGTTTTCTGCGTGAGGTTTTTATCGGGGTTTTTCCTCACCTGTAAGACAAACGTCAGGAAAACTTAAAGGCCCAAACGGTCCCCGAAATCATATGGCCATCGCAATCATCATCATTCATATTCATCTTAAATTAAGCTTAGGATTAGGGACTCTCCTGGCGCACCACTATCATCATCACCACCCGTCATATCATAGGGGCAACGTAACCCCGCCTTCCAGGCGCCCCAACCTCAGAAGTGGGTTACAAGTACGCCATGCCAGGAGAGAACACCAGGAATGTTGAAAGACAACGTGGGGCATTTGCAAAACAAAATATTTAGGGAGGAAGTCTAGCCGATGCCGGAATATTCAAAATGATTCAATCCTTGTAGGTCCATTAGTCAGTCTTCACATTTTTTTCATATCATGTCAAATTCAATTATATTTTTAATATTTATTTTATACAACATCCTTTTAATCTATACATGCCTACAACATCTTTCTGTGCCAAATATTAAGTTTTTAATATATTCCTCCTTTCATCTCTATCCTTCCAGTCACCATCCTGCAGTCCACTGCCCTTCATGAAATATATAATTCCCTCTATTCATGTGTTCTTAGGCCTCTCCTCTTATTTTCCTTCCATTTGGAACCCACTCGAAACTCCTAACTGGCAATCTATCTTCATTCATTCTTCATTCACGTGTCCAAACTATTGTAATTGTTTATTTCTATCAAATTGTGTACTTGTTTCCTTAAAGTTCATTTTTTTCTCGGATAATACTATTTTTGATGCTGTCTAATTTAGAGCATCGTGCTGATCTTCTCAAAAATCAGTAACTGTAGAATGCAATTTTGACTTCATTTTGGCATTTAAAGTCCATGATTCTGCTCGTATATCATTGAACTTATTAGTATTGATTTATAGACATGGAATTTATTTTCTTTGAGTATCTGTTTATCATAAGTAATGCCACGAGTGATTTCCAAATTACACTGGTCAACATTATTTTTGTCTCATGAGTACTTAATGCAGTTTTTTTATCGTGTTTTCAAATATGTATTTGGAATCTCTCCATCAGCTTTTTTTTTAATTTCTATTTCAATTAATGGATTTAAATAATAATTTTTTAATAAATTTTTTTTTCGTCCATTTGTCCATTGTAAAATAAAATGGGGAACACTTTCTTCAGGGGATTTCAGTTATGGAAAAGATATATCAAGGCAAATGGAATCCTAATATGCTGGCCGATTATTATTGGACCATCAAGAGGGACGCTCCACAAGCGAAATATAGTAGAAAATCGTCAGTTCTTACTTTCTAGGTGAGTCAGAATGTTCGAATATTGTGTAGTTAAGAACGTAGAAAATATTAAAATGTTTGAAACTATAAATATCTGTCTCTCGGAAACCTTGCGTGATGGAGAAAAACCGATATCATATTTGAATTCAAGAGAAAAAATACTATCAGAATCACATATTTTTCTTTCTGAGCCAAAAAAAAATGTATTTTTTGTTGGTCAGTGTTGTCGATAAATTCACAACTCACGAAGTGAAGTGTGAATTTATCTAGAGAATTTGGAAATCAAGAGTGGCATTTGTTAGGACTATTTAACAAATACAATTAAGCTGTTTACTCTCTATCTTCGGGTTTTTACAGCTGCTGCCGTCTTCCCGTGCCAAACCTCAAAAAGCCTACGATCTTGGGCATTTTCAATGTTTAGCCCTCTTGCTTTCATTACTATCCTCATGTTTTCCTTCCATGTTAACTTTGGTATCCCTCTTTTCTTCTTTCTGGTCGGTTGCCATTTACTCACAAATCATTATTTAAATGTAGTTATTTAAAAATATTTATATATGCAATGTAAACGGCGATGTTTGAAAACAAATGAGAAACGATTGTTATCCTTCATTTGTTCATCACTGCAACCAGATCATATTATTAATTGCCGAAGGATCGCAATATAGTAATAATGCACTCTAGTGAAGAAATTTATAACCAACATTATAGGTTATGATGTAAATATGTCAATTATATTTTACTGGAATGTAAATTCCTGGGAAATAATACGTTTAAAAAAGTGTAAACAGTGTTTTTTTGTATAATCAATTACTACAAATGTTTTTATATTATATCCCGTAAGCACTATATGGTAACATTCGTGCACTATATATACAATCTGGTAACCACATGCAGTCACTGCAAAATAGTGCTATGACCTATTCAGAATGTTAAAAAGAACGAGCTTGATTTTAGAGTGATAAAATTAAGTTGATAAAATCGAGGTGAAAAACGACTGTGACTGGTTGTAAATAAAAAATCATTGAAATGTGATTGGTTATTGACTCCCATTTGGGACATGTGTTAAATAGTCTCACAAAATTCCATTCAATATTGCTAATTTTAATTTTTAATAAATAATTTAAATATTAGTAAAGTAAAGTAAAGTAAAGTGATCCCACAACAGACCCGGGGGCCCCTGGGGTAGTAGGAGGTTAGGGCTCCCACTTTTTCTAGACAATCGGCACTTTATGTCAGCCGGGTTGTCAGCCCTGCGTGACGGCCGCCTTTACCCCCAGAACAAGCGTCTGGTACTCATTTCCGTTAGAGGCTGAGTCGACCCCAGGGCGATAGTGCCTCCAGAGGGTTTGGGTCAGTTTAAAAATCCTGACCCTCGACCCTCCGGCTTGTAGCTCAGTGCCTTAACCACTAAGCTACGGCGTGCCCCCCAATTTAAATATTAACATAAGGTAATATGTTACTGCACATAACCAATTCAACAAATGGTATTAAACGACATCCTTAAATAGGCCTATAGCCTATCACAATTAACTTGCTCATAAAGTATGGAATTTTTAGATAATTGGAAATATTTCAAAATAAAATAGGCCTACAAATAAACAGTAGGCTAATACTCTATGTTCAAAATATATTTAAACAAAAATCAATAATTGTGCAAACTTACAGTTACAAGCATATAGTCCGTCATTTGCACTAGGGTCTATTAACTAACTCACTGGCATTATCGAACCCGTAGGTTCTAAGCTCTCTATACATCTCCATCCTGAGCTAATGTTTTCCAAACATTCCCTGTATACTCTACTTCCCTCAAATCATGGCTAAAGTTATTCTCCCACCTCATTGTTGGTCTACCAATTGGGCGTTATCCCTCTACTTTTCCAACCAGAAGCTTCCGTGCACCTCTTTCATCCCCCATATGTGCCACATGTCCTGCCCATCGCAGTCTACGAGACTTAACTGTTCTTATTATATCTAGCTTCTTATACGTATCATGAAGCTCACTATTATGTACTTTTCTCCATTCACCTGTCTGTTCATCTCTTTTTGGCCCAAAATTTTTTCTAAGAACTTTATTCTCAAATACTCGTAATCTTCTTTCCTCCCTTAAAATAAGAGTCCATGTTTCGCATCCATATAATATAACTGGGAGAATTACTGTTTTATATGTTTTCAGTTGAACTTTTTTGAAATGAGTTGGGGCGTCAAGAGTCCCTGTAATGCATAATATCACGCTTTTCCAGAATTGAGCCTATGTTTCATTTATTTGTGCATCTCATTCCTATTTGTGATTATCGTTCCTGAACGAGGAGGGAGAATAGCAGTAACTATGATTTGAGGGAAATAGATTATACAGAGGATGATTGGAAAACATTGACTAAGTATAGTGATGTATGCAGAGCGGTCATGAACCTACGGGTTCGATAGTGCCAGTGATTTAGTTAGTTAGTTAGATCAGCCACTTCTTCAAAATATCCTTCATTTGTCATTAGATGTCCATTTCTATTATATAATGAATTTCTATGTCTGAACATATATATAGTTTTATTGGTGTTTATTTCCAGTCCCAATTTCTTTGTGTCATTCAATAGAATGTGTGTGTGTGTGTTGGTCCTTACAGTCAGATTCAACCCAGGAAGTTACTGTGTGTTTGGAATAGGGAACTGGATTGCCATTTTAACAGTATTTTCTTGAGAGATATCCTTATATAAAACTGAAGATTGCAACACAGCAGGTACATAGTTGTAAGATGTAGCCGTCCAAGCCACCCCCTCTTAAAGAAAAAAAAAAACAGTTACCACTTGTCACTGAGCTCGTTCAGATCTGTACTATCCTGTGTGAAAGTGTCGATTTTCATATTTGCTATAAAACTAGTTTGCATGCAGTAAAAGAAAAAAACTATGTTTTTTAAATTGATAGTACATAGATTTGGAGAAAGTACTGCTAATCTTGCCCCTCCTTCCCTCCCTAAACAAACAAATACCGTTATTATGAGTTTGGCAACATTTACCCTCTGTAAGTAGGGGAACACTGACTTAGCCCATAAGGTCTGTAGTAACTTCCTGGCTTGAATTAGAGTGTAGTATATCCTCGTTATCGCTCATTAATACATCATCAGCATAAACTAACATCCTATCAATACCATTGAGTTGTAGGCCTTCTTCATTCTCCAAAGATTTTATACATCTTAAACCCCCTATAGAGAGGATCGGTGAAGATTAGGGGCCTATTAAAAAAAAGAGGTATTTTTATGAGAACAACCTTACATACTTACTTACTTATGTACTCACTGGCACTATCGAACCCGTAGGTTCATGGCCGCGCGGACATAAGCTCTCCATACATCCCAATCCTGAGCCAATACTTTCCAATGATTCCCTGTATAATCCACTTCCCTCAAATCATAGTTAATGTTGTTTTCCCACCTCATTCTTGGTCTACCAACTGGGCGTTTTCTTTCTGGTTTTCCTACAAGAAGCTTCCATGCACGTCTTTCATTCCCCATACGTGCAACATGTCCTGCTCATCGCAGTCTACGAGACTTAACTGTTCTTATTATATCTGGCTTCCTATAAAGACCATGTAGTTCATTGTTATGTAGCCTTCTCCATTCACCTGTCTGTTCATCTCTCTTTGGTCCAAAAATTTTCCTAAGAACTTTATTCTCAAATACTTGTAATCTCCTTTCCTCCCTTAAAGTAAGAGTCCAGTTTCGCATCCATATAATATAACTGGTAGAATAATAGTTTTATATATTTGCAGTTTAACGTTTTTTGAAAGGAATTGGGACATCAAGAGTCCCTGCAATGCATAATAGCACGCATTTTCAGAATTGAGCCTATGTTTAATTTCTTTGTGCATCTCATTCCTACTTGTGACTATGGTTCCTAGGTATTTGAATTCAGCCACTTCCTCAAAATGTCCCTCATTTGTCATTAGCTGTCCATTTCCATTATATAATGTATTTCTACGTGTGACCATATAGGCTATTTAGTTTTATTGATATTTACTTCCAGTCCTAATTCCTTAGTGTTACTCAATAGTGTGTGTGTGTGTGTGTGTTGGCCTTTAGTATCTCCTCGCTATTGGCCAATAGTACTACATCAGCATAAACTAACAGCTTATTAATACCATTGAGGTGTAGGCCTTCCTCATCCTCTAAAGATTTAATGGCATGCTCTAGTACAAAATTAAATAGTAGAGGAG
This sequence comes from Diploptera punctata, assembly GCA_030220185.1. Classification (NCBI taxonomy): domain Eukaryota; kingdom Metazoa; phylum Arthropoda; class Insecta; order Blattodea; family Blaberidae; genus Diploptera; species Diploptera punctata. The sequence continues at coordinate 1,111,224 of JASPKZ010005717.1, forward strand.
ATAGTGCATCTCCTTGCTTCAACCCATTCTGGATTTCAAAAGTGTCCGAAAACTGTTTGCCTACACGCACCCTACTCTTTGTGCCACTTAGACACATTCGTATAAGTCTAACTAACTTTGTAGGAATTCCGAACTCCAGCAGAATATTATTATATAACTTCTCCCTCTTAATTGAATCATATGCTTTTTTGAAGTCTACGTATAGTTGATGTACAGAACCATTATATTCCCATTTCTTTTCTAAGATTTGTCTTATACTAAAAATCTGATCTGTTGTAGATCTGTTTCTCCTAAATTCGGAACTCGCTTAAAAAAAAAAAGGAATTAACAAACCATAGTATGTTAGATAAAAATAATATAGATATACATTTACATATTATGATAGTGGGGCCATATGGAGTTGGGGTGGTGTAGGTCGGTCCTGGTTACGCATGGGTGCGGAGGTAAATGCACTGTATTAGTCATATTTACTGCACTCTACTTGTTTGTCCAAAGTAGCCCGAGGCTGTCTATGAAGATCCACTGCACAGTGACTCATCTTTAAGGTGTGTCTTATCTTTCACACGATTATGAACATCGAATAGTCGCATATTTGGCCATCAAATCAGACACAATATTCTGCGTGATAGAAAAAATACTTGTGACAAAAACGTATATTTGGGGACAAAAATTAATGCAGATAGAGGACGTGATTGCAAATTAACACAGTAGAATCATTTAAATACTAAGGTACCAAAGTAAATGGACATAATATATTAGAAGAGGAAATTAAGGAAAGATTGGTAAATGGGAATAAAACTTATTTTGCAAATAGAACCTTATTTAAAAGCAAATTAATATCAAAAACTGCAAAAATAAGGTTATACAAAACACTCATTAGACCAGTAGTTACATATGCTTGTGAAACTTGGGTCCTAAAAGAGACAATAAAATAGAAATTACTACTTTTTCAAAGAAAAAATTTAAGAAGAATATTTGAACCAAATAGAGGAACTGATAACTGTTGGAGAATCAAAACAAATAACTTCTTCTTCTTCCTCTACGCATGAAAGCTAGCAGCTTGTTGCGTGTTTATTCACTACAGGTCCGGGGTATGGTGACATCCTTCCATCGTAGTTGTGGTCTTCCTAATGGCCTTTTCTGCTGAGGTGTCCAGTTACGTACTTTCTTCACTAATCTACTGTTCTCCATATCCAAATAACGAACTAAACAATTTAATCAAAAATCAGAATATAGTAAATCATGTAAGATCTCTCAGAATTGGTTGGCTTGGACATTTGATAAGAATGGATGATCAGAGACTGGTCAAGAAACTCTATGAATGGAAACCTATAGGAGGCAGAGCTGTTGGAAGACCGAAGATCAGATGGGAGGATGACACAATGAACGATCTAAGGAAAATGAAAGTGATAGTTCGAATAACGCAAGAGACAGATTGGCATGGAGGAGGATTGTTGAGAAGGCCAAAAGTTTACTTTTGAAGTTGTCGCGCCTTAGAATGATGATTATGAGAGGACATGATTCTGAGATTAATGAGTTAAATGTAGGTTTTAAAATTAAATGATAATTAATGAGCTCATGTTAATGTTAAGACAAGGATTTATTTTAATCACCGATCTTATTCAAAATATATTTACAAAACGCCTTAACAAAAACAAAAAAACAAATGTTCACCTATGGAAATAAAAGTCTTCTTCTCCTTCTTCTTCTTCTTCTTCACTTCCTAGTTTAGGCAAGAGTTGCCTGTTCCGTCTTCACTAATAGATCTAAGACCATCTCTTCCGAGGACGTCCGACATCTCTTCTTCCTCTTGGAAAATAATGGAAGATTTTATTTGGTAATCTACTTTCTTCCATTCTTTCTACATGTTCTTTCCACTGTATCTTGTTGTTAAATATCTTTTCTTTTATGGAGTAGATCTGCAGTTCTTCACGGATATCCCCGTTTCTTATCTGGTCCATTCTAGTGCAGCCTTTTACTGTTCTTAAAAAATTCATTTCGGCTGCTTGGATTTTACTTTCTTGTTTGGTAGTGGTAATACAAGATTCACTCCCATACAAAAGGACAGGGACAGCCATTGTTTTATAAAATTTTAATTTTGTTTGTTTATGGGCTTTATTATTCAATGTTCTATTTATTGTACCACAAATAGCTTGAAACTGATGTGTTCTGTGTTTAATATCTTTATCATACCCATAGCTCATGTCACATCCTAAATATTTAAAGTGGGATACTTGTTCAATAATTTCGTCTCTAATTACTATTTTTGCACGCAGAGTATTTCTTCCACAAAATGCCATTACTTTTGTTTTACTTATTGAAATTTTAAAATTATAATCGCTACATATTGCATTTAGTTTGTAAGCAGCCAATTGTAACAGATCTTCATCATGGTGCAGTAATACTAAATCATCGGCGAAAAGTAAGTTATTAATACTTGAGTTATTGTTCAATCTAAGGTCAATGTCCATTATAATTTGAAGTAAAAGTATAAGATATAATTTATTCGTTGTTATATGCTGATGATCAGGTACCAATGGCAGAAGATTGCGATATCTTAGAGTACATGACAATAAAACTGTAGGAGCAATATGAAAAATGGGGATTAAATATAAATTTAGACAAAATTGAATAGTTATATGGTTCCATTCCATAGTGTTCTGCCCTGGGGCAGGTATTTCACTGCAATCATAGCATTTTCATGCTAGGCTTTGCACTTTTACTAGGGAATTATAGGTGTGATAGCTTCCCGTTGCTTTTCGCACCTGGATGTTGATGATGGCCAGAAGATGTTTGGGAACCTTCTGGACCTCAAAGCTACCTGACATTTGGGTTACAGGTGAGGAAAAAGCTCGCCCAGGAAGCTTGTCCCCACCGGGAATCGAACCCGGGCCTGATGCTTGACAAGGCAGCGCGCTACCTCGAGACCACAGCGATGGACAGTTACATGGTAATAGGAAACAAATCAAAAGATGTGATTGTAGAAGACGGGAATGGAAAATAAAAGCATGTGACGGACGAATACGCATTCTTTGGGACAAAAATTAGTGCAGATGAAGTCATGATACTGAAATTAATGAGAGAATAAATGTGAGCAAATCTGCAATATCAAGGTTAAATGGTGTTTTGTGAGATAAGAATAAAGTTGTCCAGAAGAAATTTTAACGTAAGTTAACGGCATCAATGACTGGCAATTTGTTATCAGGAAAAAAATTGTGGGTTATCAAGTTTTTTCTCCCACAATTATAGCCTAATATCACTGAACAACAACAAAAAAACTTTTTTTTTTTGTCTCAGAAAGAAAAATATGTGATTTTGATAGTATTTTTTTCTCCTGGATTCAAATATGATATCGGTTTTTCTCCATCACGCAAGATTTTCGAGAGACAGATATTTATAATTTCAAACACTTTAATATTTTCTACATTCGTAACTACACAATATTCGAACATTCGGACTCACCTAGAAAATAAGAAATGACGATTTTCTGCTATATTTCGCCTGTGGAGCATCCCTCTTGAACAATAATCGGCCAGCATATTAGGATTCCATTTGCCTTGATATCTCTTTTCCATAGCTGAAATCTGCTGATGAAAGTGTTCCCCGCGTTCATCGCTCACTGCGCCAAGATTTTCCGGGAAGAAATCTAAGTTTATTAAAAAATAATTATTTACATCCATTAATTGTATTGTAAGCCCATCTTTTTCCCTTTACAGAGATTTAGGCGCTCTCCCCCTACAGGGAAGTATTTGAACCATACTAATTTAGTTACACTTGTTTTCGTATAGATGTCATTTTGAGTGGTCCATGGTCAGCGCACCGCCTCATACTGATATCTAGGAAACCAAGGTAGTACTAGGATGGGAAAATTCGGTAAATTTTGCTTAGAGGCCTTTTCATTCAGGCTTAAGGATTTTTTACGAGTCTGAAAATCTTCAGACTCGGGACCCATGGCTTAAAGTCCCTCCCGGAGGACTTGCCCCTCGGATTTTTCCGTCCTAAAAAATCCATCGACCCCGGCCGGGTTTGAACTCGCGATCCTCGGGACCAGAGGCAAGGAGCACAACCACTAGTCCACCGCGGCCGACTAAATCCATTAATTCATCATCATCATCTTCATTCATGGATTAGGTCTGTTGACCCGTTCCGACTTCAGCCCATCTCTTTCTAGGTCTGCCCAATAAAATCCATTAATTGAAATTTTAAAAAAAACTGTGGGCGATGGAGATATTACGAATAAATATTTGAAAACAGGATAAAAAAAAACTGCATTAAGAATAACTATTGGTACTCATGAGACAAAAATCATGTTGACCAGTGTAATTATTTAAACCATGCCAAAGTAATATGGTTATTTGAATGAATAATAATAATAATAATAATAATAATATGTGAGATCAGAATTTTAAACTAAGCATAATCCTTCTGACGGAACTGTGGCCCTGGGGTCGACTCAGCCTCTAACGGAAATAACTACCATATATTTGTTCAGTCACAGAGGACTGACAACCTGGCAGACATCCAGTTGGGATCGTATAGAAAGATGGCAGTTCGAATTTCTACTACCACCCCAAGGGCCTCCTAAGGCCTGTAGTGTGATTACTTTATCTACCTTGCCATAAAAAAAAAGGATCATGATATAGTACTGTATTATGTAAATTCTCGTATCTATGGGTATTTCTAGAGCGAAGGTGGAGATAAAAGTGGGGCACTGTACATTCAATATTATCAAGGTCATATAAACATATGGAAACATTATCGACAATTTCTCAGACTCATAAAATCGATTAAACTGCATAACCATTACATGAAGAAATACGCTAGACGCTTGGAACATAATTTCTTCTACGATATATATTAAACGAGGAAACAGTTGAACAAATTAAAAGTTTTAATTATTTAGACTGTGAGGCATCCTATTGTTATAATAATAATAATAATAATAATAATAATAATAATAATAATAATACTTTATTTATTCTGGCAGAGTTAAGGCCATAAGGCCCTCTCTTCCACTCAACCAGCACAAATACTAATAAATATTTGACAAATATAGATATACATTATTCTAATTATAAACAGTAAAAGATACAATAAATGTAGCAATGTAAATTTCATGTAGAAACAACATTTTATAGGATAATAACAATAATGATAGGATAATAATAATAATAATAATAATAATAATACTTTATTTATTCTGGCAGAATTAAGGCCATAAGGCCCTCTCTTCCACTCAACCAAGCATAAATACAAATCAAATAAATATTTGACAAATATAGATATACATTATACTAATTATAAACAGTTAAAGATACAATAAATGTAGCAATGTAAATTTCATGTACAAACAACATTTTATAGGGTAATAACAATAATGATAGGATAATAATAATAATAATAATAATAATAATAATATAATAATAATAATAATATAAATATGATAATTTATACGAGAAACACCAATTAATATATATGTACCTTACACTGGGTAATAATGAAGTCGAGGTTAGAGCAAATATAAACTTAGATTTCTTTTAAAAGATGCCAATGTCCGGCAGCCCCTTATTTCTTGTGGTAGGGAATTCCAGTTGCGAGAAGTGAAGATGGTATATGACATGGAGTGATGTGATGTCCTATGTTGCGGTATATTAAGCAAAAGACTATGTTGTGATCTTGTGTTTAAGTTATGGTTTGAGGATAGATACTGGAAACGGGATGATAAATAATTGGGAATCGAGGTATCTAGGATCTTAAATAAGAGAATTAGACAATGCGATTTTCTTCTCTCTTAACATACTTAACCAGTTAAAAAAATACGAAAATAATACACGACATAGGCTATATTATATACAGTCCATCCATAGTAATACTGCCCGAAGGCAAGTCCTTCACTGCAATCATAGCATTTTCATGCTATGCTTGCAGCTTTACTAGGGAATTTGTAGGTGTGGTAGCTTCCCGTTGCTTTCCACACCGATGAAGGATGATGATGATGATAAGGATGATGATGGCCATATGATTTCGGGGACCGTTTTGGGACTTAAAGTTTTCCTGACATTTGTCTTACAGGTGAGGAAAAACCCCGATAAAAACCTCACCCAGAAAAACTGTCCCAACCACCGGGGATCGAACCCGGGCCCGCTGCGTGACAAGGCAGCACGCTACCTCGAGACCATAGCGGTGGACATATCCCCCGCGAATAAGGAGCTTTTTACCGTACCGGTATTTCATCTTTCAACGGCAGCGGAACTACAATTAATCCAAGATAGGCCTACGTAAAAAAGACACATACGGTACTCTACAATCCACGAATATTAATAAGTTTTAGTATGTTATAATGCGGAATTTTGTCTAAAGCGGAAAAATTGGTCTCATGCGGTTCCGCTTTGAGCAAGTTTTACTGTATAGGCCTGTACATACACTGTTATAAAATACGGAAAGCATACAAGACATACATTATATAATTTATGTTACATTCAGTTTTCATTTATGGCAGCGAAGCGTAGACATTTGGATTCCAAGACGAACGATGGTTGACAGCTGCAGAATTGAGATTTCTCGTTCGAAAAACTTCTGGCTAGAGTCTTCTAGATCGTAAGAACTAGCACTGTAGAAGAATAAAAAGTCCATCTGGTTCACGGAACGCTAGATCAATCTTTCAATTTCGGTTTTCAGGTAAATCTCCATTTACATCGGTCGAATTTAGCTAATTTTTTTTGGATAATACCTACCTCGATTTATTTCGGAAAATGCCCAGTTGGTAGACCAAGAATGAAATGGGATAATAACATTAACTAATTTGAGGGAAGTGGATTGTACAGGGAATGATTGGAAAGCATTGGTTTAGGATAGGGATGTATGGAGTGCTTATGTTCGCGCGGCCATGGACTTACGGTTTCGATAGTGCCAGCAAGTAAGTAATGAATTAATAAATTGGTTATAGCTTATAAGCCTATAAGACATCAGTTAAAATATTGGTAGATGTTAATGTTATTTTTACAGAATAAAATAAAATAAATTATTAATTACACTGGTCAATATGGTTTTTGTCTCATGAGTACCAATAGTTGTACTTAATGCAGTTTTTTATCGTGTTATCCAATATGTATTCGGAATTTCTCCATCACCCACAGTTTTTTTATTTCAATTTCAATTAATGGATTTAAATAATTATTTTTTTAATAAACGTTTTTTTGTCCTTTTGTCCATTGTAAAATAAAACCAAATGAGCTATGATTTCAGCTATGGAAAAGAGATAAGGCAAATGGAATCGTATTATGGTGGCCGATTATTGTTGGACCATCAAGAGGGATGCTCCACAAGCGAAATATAGCAGAAAATCGTCACTTCTTACTTTCTATGTGAGTCCGAATATTCGAATATTGTGTAGTTACGAATGTAGAAAATATTAAAGTGTTTGAAATTATAAAAACCTGTCTCTCGGAAACCTTGAGTGACGGAGAAAAACCGATATCATATTTGAATTCAAGAGAAAAAAATACTATCAGAATCACATATGTTTCTTTCTGAGACAAAAAAAGTTTATTTTTTTGTTGCTCAGTGCTATTAAAAAAGAGGTGTTTCCGTTGGTAATTAAAAATTATTTAGTTTGTTTTTGAAATACATAGGATACATGATTCATGATGCTGAAGTTAATGAGAAGATAAATAAGGGCAAATCTGCAATATCAAAATGAAATGGTGTTTTATGGGATCAAAATATAAGTTAAAAAAATACTTTTTAATACAAAATTGGGGAATACAATGACATACGATGCACAGACGTGGGAATTAAAATCTAGAACAATAAGTAACTTGAATTCTGCAGAAATGGATTTTTGGAGGCTTTCAGCTGGAATTTCTTAAAGAGAAAAAAAATAAGAAACAGTGAAGTATACAAACTAGGAATGTTCAAACTTCAATTGTAGATTTCATTAAAAAAAACAATTAAATTGTTATGGTCATGTAAAAAAGAATGACAGAAGACAGATTCCCAAGAAGAATACTAGAATGGGTGCCACTTTGTAGAAGAATAAGAAGAGTACGGCCAAAAATGATGTGGATGATGGTGTTTTGAGCAGCATAAGGGGAAAGGGATTGGACGTTAGAAATTAGAATGGCAGAGAGGTGTAAACGAGATTGACAGTAGAATAATTGGGGGGTAGGAATAGTGTGTGAAACATTGTGTAACATTCTTCTTCTTCTTTTCCAGGATTAGGTCAATGTGACCTGTTCCCGTCTCAAGTCCATCGTTTCCTTGACCGTCCCAAAGATCTTTTTCCATGTGGTTTGTAGGTGATGATCGTTTTGGGTAATCTTGTATTGTCCATTCTGTCTAAATGTTCTTTCCATTGGTATTTGTGCTCTTCTAGTTTATCCAGTATTGAAAATATCTCCATTTCATTTCTTATTGATACATTGTGTAATCTATCCATGCGTGTACATCCTTTTACGGGTCTTAAACATTTCATTTCAGTGGCTTCAATGCGTGAAATATCTTTTTTGTAAGTACCCAAGATTCAGATCCGACAAAAGAACAGGAACAGCCATAATTTTATAAAACCTGAGCTGAGTTTCTCTTCAAGTCTTTCGGAGGGTTCTTCTTATGGTGCCACACATCATTTGATATCGGTTTAATTTATTATGTACATTCCAATCATAGCTATATGTTATATCTGAACCAAGATAGTTAAAGTCTGCTATGTGTTCTATTATTTCATTATTGATTACTATTTCTGCTCTGACTGGCACTTTGCCCTGAAAAGCCATAATTTTAGTTTTTCGAAGTTGAGACTTTGAGATTATAATATGGCTCATTCCAAATGTTGTATCAATTTTTAAAAAGGGTGACAGAAATAAAACAAGTAATTGTGTAACCTGCTAAGCAAATCAATATATATATATATAAATTTTTGTCATGATCACTTTTTGGTCTTTAACCAAATAAGTAGAATCGTTACAAATTTGTAAAAATATCCCTAGCTATAAGCTCTATTTGTTAAAGTTTGCTAATAGGGAAATGTTTGTTCTGAAAATACCGTCTGATTTATCACACGATTGTCTTGTGATTTTATGTGTAATGTGGTTTTTATTTGCAAGGAAATGCTAAACCACAATCTATTGTCATTCGATTGCACTTTCTTATCCCATTGTTATTTATAAGATACACCAGCAACCAAGGTCATATCGGTAGTGTATACGGTAGGATGTGTATTTCTATACTTTTTTGTGTAAAAAAGCAATGGAGTAATTTTTAATAATGCCAGGAGATGATTAAATGGTTCCTGATCATTAAATTCCAACCCAACATTTTCTTGACGTTTGATGAAACCAGAAAAAAAAAAATAGAAAGATCTCAGTCAGATTATCGGCACCGGGTTAATTATCATTAAATTTGGGCAATCCGAAGTTGAATGTGTTTGGACCAATATATTTTGCTATGTAGCCTCACTTTTTAGGCTTGTGCTTTGTTTACGTGTCATAAATTTATCATAAGCACCTTCGTCTTTATTTGCAGTGTAAAAAAAAAGTCTGTTAACCTCGGGCGAGTTTGGGCCCACGAACTTCAGAATCATAGCCTTATGTAACTGTGGCGCCAAGTAAATAGTAAGTTATTTCTGAATTTAAAATAGGCCTATGTTTTCAAATTATACGTATATAGGCCTATATCAAGTTTTAAATCAATTTAACTCATTAATATAATAAATATAAATAAATCAAATTTTGTTCTTATTTCTGCAAATTATTCTTCGACCAGTGTTTAAGTGCAATGAGCGATATTTCGAACACTTTGTTCAAAAAGAAAACATCTAACCCAATCTAAATGTAAGTTTACAGTATTATTAAATTACAATGCTAACAATAAAGTCTTAGGTATACGTCGTTGATTACAATGTAAATCCATATTATGACAGTTTTTATTTCTAACATGGCTATAAGCGAACCTTTAAGCTACAATTGAACATTATGCATCAACCGGCTATGTGCCATCATGTAAGTTTCGAGAAAAATACGTTTATAGTTTAAGTCAGTCTTCACTATTTATTGTGACGCCAAATTAACAACACTGGATAACGCAAGTTACTTTCCTTGTTTGATAGTTATGCATTAACAATCTAAGAGAGGGAACATTTGGCGCTTAGCTGCATGATGAAATATTTTAAATCATTTATGAAGATCTGGTTTCACAGCCGTTTGTTGAAAAACCATAGAATCTCTGACAGGACTGATGGCGCTTACATTCATTAATAATAAGGCTATATTTAAAGATGTCCACCGCTGTTGTCTCGTGGTAGCGTGCTGCCTTGTCACGCAGCGAGCCCAGGTTCGATCCCCGGTCGGGGCAGTTTTTCTGTGTGAAGTTTTAACGGGGTTTTTCCTCGCCTGTAAGACAAATGTCAGGAAAACTTTAAGGCCCAAACGGTCCCCGAAATCATATGGCCATCATCATCATCACCGGTGTGGAAAGCAACGGGAAGCTACCACACCTACAATTCCCTAGTAAAGCTGCAAGCATAGCATGAAAATGCTATGATTGCAGTGGAAAACCTGCCTTCGGACAGAATTACTATGGATGGATATATATTTAAAAATTTGGCGCTAAAATTGTGCATAGGTCTACACTTATTTAATGAGCCAATGCAACAGATAGCATCAAAATGTCAATTTAAAAAAAGGCGTTTAGCCGGTTGATACATAACATCATACAATTTACGTTAAGAGGTAGATATTTGGACCTTATATATATATATATATATATATATATAAAGGATTTAATCCAAAAACAACTTTAAAGAAAACAAGAATTAAATAATACAATATCTTGACGATTCCTAATCTAACAAAGCAATGGACGCCTCAAAATAAGAGCAATTATATGCGACAAACATCACGATACGCATGGTCGGACTATAAAACTAATACAGAAATAACAAATTGACTAAAAGAACATGACAAACTACCAAAAATCCTGAAGTCTTACAAACCAAGTGGGAAAGACGACGAGGGCGTCAAATAAAGATACTTCTGGATTAAGCCTAAAATGGGACCGAAACAGGCCAACAAGTGGCCTAACTTCATGGAAGGGAAATGTTGGTTATAATGATGATGATGATTATATATATGAAGGGCTTAGAGCAGTAACATGACGAGCCACATTGTGTTAAGAAATGTCATTTATTACAATGATAGCAAATAAATGTATTAAAATATCCATAAAATCATTTTTGTAAGTGCACCAGTGATGAGTTAAAACATATAGACACACAATGTATTAACAACAATACTGCCCAATTAGTATTTCTAATTTTTTGAAACATTAAAATCCATATATCTCAGAAAGAACAATATGTGGCTTATCATGTTCTTGCCCTAAGCCCTTCATATATATAATCAAGGTCATTTTCAGTTTATGAAGTAGTTAGGATAGGCCTAGGTGAAGAGTTTCTTGTTTCAAAAATCTTTTCATGGGTACAACCCGAATAATTTTATTCCTTCGGAATTCGTTAATACGCAGTTAGTTTAGATGGAATCTTTAACTCATGCCCCAAATGGGAGTCAATGACCAATCACGTTACAATGATTTTTTATTTACAACAAATCGCAGTCGTGTTTCGCCTAGAATTTACCAACTAAAGTTTATCATAATAAAGAAAGCACCTCCTTTTTAACATTCTGAATAGGCCATAGCATTATTTTGCAGTGTCTGACTCACTAAGAAATACGGCTACCAGATTGTATATATAGTTCATGAGTGTCAACACATACCGCACGCGGGAGTTAATATAAATACACTTGTAGCAATTGATTATAACACAAAAAACCAATGTTTGCACTTTCTTAAATGTATTTTTTCCAGAAAAATATAATTGTCATATTTACATCATAGGACATCAAAAATGAATTAATATACAGTTTGGCGTGTTTCATTTTTTCTCCACTAGAGTGCATTCTTACAATATTGCATTCCTTTGTCAATAAATAATATGATCTGGTTGCAGTGACGACAAAATAAGCAAATGAAGCGTACCAATCGTTTCTCATTTGTTTTCAAACATCGCCATTTACATTAAATATATAAAAAAAGTAAAGTGATCCCACAACAGGCCCGGAGGCCCTTGGGGTAGTAGGAGGTTAAGGCTCCCACTTTTTCTAGACAATCGGCACTTGATGTCAGCCGGGTTGTCAGCCCTGCGTGACTGCCGCCTTTACCCCCAGAACAAGCATCTGGTACTCATTTCAGTTAGAGGCTGAGTCGACCCCAGGGCCATAGTGCCGCCAGAGGGTTTGGGTCAGTTTAAAAATCCTGACCCCAACGGGACTTGAACCCTTGACCCTCCGGCTTGTAGCTTAGTGCCTTAACCACTACGTTATGGCAAATATTTTAAAATAACTATATTTAAATAATGATTTGTGAGTAAACAGCTTAATTTTATTCGTTAAATAGTCCTAACAAATGCCACTCTTGATTTCCAAATTCTCTAAATAAATTCAGTCTTCACTTCTTGAGTCGTGAATTTATCGATAATTTGGAAATCACTCGTGGCATTACTTATGAATAATAATTATTCGTGCAAAGATGATTTGGCCTACTATGAGCCAATTGTTATGAAACACATTAAAGGTCATACGATGTGAGTACTATACAAGAATGTTCACGTTTATATCTTGTTTTTCCATCTTGAGGAAGTAGCATACCAACTCCATTTTCCGGTAAATTCCTCTCTTAACGTTGTACTTCAATAGTGACGTAAATGAAGGCTTGACCAATCAGATTTTTCAGAACAAGAGCCCTATCATTGGTACACGCATGATATGATATCATAACCGGTTACGTCTGGAAATATACAACTTGCGTTCGCGACCATTATGATTACGTATATAAACATTCTACTCCCATCTGGCTTAATGCCTACTTGAAGGTGAGATTAGATTAAGTTCTATTAGCTATGGTCTTTCTTCTTCTTCTTCCTTTCCAGGATTAGGTCAATCCGACCTGTTCCCGTCTCAAGTCCATCGTTTCCTTGGCCGTCCCAAAGATCTTTTTTCCATGTAGTTTGTAGGTGTTGACATTTTTGGGTTATCTTGTATTGTCCATTCTGTCTAAATGTTCTTTCCATTGGCATTTGTGCTCTCAGACTCTACAAAAGGCTCCAAATAGTCAGCGCAAAATATAGGAGCTCTCTACCAAACCCTTCCATCTACCTTCAAGTGGTGGGACTGTTTTTACTGAAGATGGAGTGTGAATAACGAGTTTCTGGCGCCATAAAACCAGATGCTCGGGGCAGACAGAGCTCTGTAGCCTTGTAAGGCAGTCTGTCTAGGAGAAAGACAACTCCGAAATTAAACTCTGGTCCTCCAGGTTGGGGGTGTTGCGGTTGGGCTGGTAACCCATCCAAGTAAAAAAAATATCACTCAAGTCTCAAGTGCGAATATGAAAGCCATGGTCTTTGATATATAAGCAATGTGACTAGCCAGGCCTGACGCACAATTATAGGCCAGATGAAAATCATTGCAAGGAATTGGATAGGGGAATAACATATAAATGGAGATATGGTGGAATTAAGTTATAAAGGTTTACCCTGGCGCGACAGGCCTACAAGGCCCTTAGCCTACCAGCCGGCTGCTGGCCTCACATCCACATGTGTCAATAACACAGGTAGATGATAATCAGCCAGTGTAGGGGTGACATGTGGTCAGCATGTCGAGTCCCCCAGCCGTTATAGCTGGTTTTCTCAACCTGGAGCCGCTACTTATTGTAGCTACCCAAATGTATCACGATGCTGGGTGGGCACCGGTCCCATACTGGCCGAAATACCATGAGAAAATTTCTTCCCCCATGGAGACTCGAACCAGCGCAAGTCCCGTAGCTCTGCGCCAAGGCTTCCTGCCTTAACCACTCGGGACAAGTTATAAAGGTACGGCAAGGATATCCTCTGTCACCTACTCTTTTCATTGTCTACCTGCAAGACCTAATGAAGAACTGCTTCAGGAATATGGGAGGCGTAAACATGGGAGGAAGAAGAATATTTGCTGACAATATGGCTTTGCTAGCAGAAGATGCGAGGATTATGGGATTGAGATCAACATAAATAAGACGAAGGCCATGATTAAAGGAAGGAAACCAAGGAAGATAGATATGAGGATTATAGATGAGGGCATTGAGCAAGTGGAGAGATTCAAATACTTGGGTTGTACTATCAGTAGTAACATGAACTGCTGTCAAGAAGTAAAGCAGAGGATAGGAATGGTAAAAGAAGATTTTAACAAGAAGAGAAGCATTTTCTGCGGACTTTTGGCAAAAGAATTACGGAAGAGGCAAGTGAAGCGCTTTGTGTAGAGAGTATCATTGTATGGTACAGAGACCAGTATCATTTAGAATGTCCTCACCAAATGGACCAACTACATTATAATCCAACATTTTTCCCGTTCTTTCAGTAAAATCTCCTGCTAATATAACTTCTCTAGAATTTCCAATTTCACTTAGTACATTATTTAAAAGATAAAAAAATGCAATCTTAGTTAATAAGTTTTCGTCTTCACTTATTCCATATACACCTATTATTGTTAGTTTCTTTCCAAACAAATCTATGTTAATTTTAATTACATTTTCATTTATGGGTTCAGAACTCTTAAACCTTTCTCGAAATATATTCTTAATCGTTACAGCAACCCCTCTTGCAGCTCGTTTGTTCTTCGGTAATCTACAATAAAATATTGTCCTAATTTATCATTTCCATTTCCCTTCTTCTTTGTTTCTGTTAATATTACAATATACTGATTAATTTTTTCTAACTCATGCTGGATGTCTCTACATTTAAAAAGCTTTGGGTACAGGGGGATGTTTTATTACATTGTAAACCTGTTTATAAACGAATGCATAAATATATTGTAGCAGTTGCGTGGATTCGTTCTCATGTAGTTTATGTCGTAAATAATCACACATAGATGTTGTGTATTATTTCAAAATAACTTTACTTACTTGTACAAATTACTAGTAATAATTAATCACAATTTGCAGTGACAAGTCTTGCTTTAATGTTTATCTCACACGCAATTATTTTACAGTCTCTGTTGAATTCGCTCACTACAATTTCTATCTTTAATACACTTCACTTATCGCTGTCACAAACACGACTGACTGACTTCCGTCTTCGCCACATTTTATACAGGTAGGGAGGAACTTTCTAGGCTTAGCGTCGAGATACTTCGAAACGTGGAAGTCTCTGGACACCGATCTTACTTGAAAGGGACAGAAATAGATTCGTAGAGATCTCTGGAATGAGAGCCCAGACGTTTCGATTATCTGCGCGAGTCTTTCAACTCACACATCTATTTTGACCAATGTGAGACAACTATTCTCGCCTTCGCCCGCTAAATTCAAGCATCGTTATTACATGTCACTATATATAGCAATAGAGATTGAGAAAAGGCTACATTCAATGAACACCCAAAATGATGCCCAAAGATTACCATATACATGGAAAACTGCTCTCGCTGCCCACCATGTCATCCCCAGAACAGCGAAGAATATAGCCTATGAAGAAAACCATGGTTGAGCAACATGGAGCGTGGTCGACGCTTGGATGGGTGTACGGCTTCCGAAACGGACCCAGCCTGCTGCCTCTCCACCAAATAATGGAGGAGAGACTGAAGACTCGGAGTCGCGGGACCAGCGCTTTTGCGTAAATAACTCCTCACATCTGCTGATACGCCGGGTTTACTCGACTCAATTGGCAGCCTTGAACAAGGAGTTCCAAAGCGAGCCTGGCACATTAATTTGTGATCTATCCAGACTCGACATAAGGGTAAGGCTATCATCAACGGTAGACCTTGATAAATATAAAAGGCTGCTACAAGAACGTAACATACCGTTCGTAGACGGTCCAAGAAAACGTCTCAAAACAAGGAGAATCGTAATAAAAGGGCTCGACCCACAAATGGACTTATCATATATACAGGAGGATTTGGAAAGTCTCGGACACCGGGTCCTCAAAGTATCAAATATGATTTCTGCGAGGACCAAAGGACCGCTGCCAATGTTCACGGCAGTCCTAGTAGATGAGTTCACAGTCCGCGAAGCATTTAATATATCCACACTTTGCTTTCACAAAGTCAAAGTAGTCGAATATAGACGAATGCAAAAAAACAAGGAAACGCGCATTGCTCCGTCTCCTCCCGCCCAGGATAATAAAAAATCCAAAAATAAATCTAATGTCCCTTCTTCGGCAGTACCAGTTGAACCAGTTCCTGCTGCCAGGAAGAAACGCACTGCCCCTGTAGAGTCAGCAGCTCCAGCGCCAGTGCATCCCAAAAAGACAAAAAAGAAAACAAAGGCCTCACAAACTGAGGACCAAGGCCAAATTGAAATCAATCACGAACCACAAAACGTCTCTGTGAGCACTCAGACTGCTCCAGAGATTGAAATACTGCCTCCACAGCGAGCAGATAAAGAGTGTCAGATATCATTAAACCCCGTAAGGAAGGATAAAATGATAGGCACTTCCCCACAATGCCTATGCTGGGACAAATGCCCAACATATCAGCAGCACACAAATCTTATGCATGCATTCGGCCAAATTGTAGACCAACTATATCAGGAAAAGAGAACAGGTTCATTCAACCTATCCCTAACCATGAGTTGGGAAAAAGGTCAATTTGATGGATGGGATCTTGATTTGGTGAAAACCAACAGCCAAGAAAAACAGGAGGACTTCAATCTTCCTCTGGAAAGACAAGACCAACATCATAGTCCAGAAGAGGATTTAAACTATCCTCCGAGAGAAGACTATTCCCTCCCAATTGATAGATATAGTCCTCCTCCTCCTCCCCAACGGCGACGAACTAAATGGCCTATTACTTACAATAGCAGAAGATAGCATAGACGCAAATAACGTCCGAGAAGACGCTAACTCTCGTTTAGGCGATTTCGGTCGGCTATTCGCCTCAAGAACTGACCTAAAATGAGATAAAAAGGTTGTTGCCGGCCAGCCACCTATAAGAGCCGGAGGCCCTGACTGATTTTGGCCACATTTGGATAATTCTCACTAACTTCAAACCTACTCTGTCAATGGTTTCGGTGGTTTCCTTGACGCTAAGACAAATGTCGGAGTAGGCCACTTGATTCCACCAGTAAATTATCATACATCCCATTAAATATTCAAAATTCAAAATTAAGGGCAATTTCACAAAATTCAATTCTAAAAAACATTAAATTTATTTACCTATCCTGAAACAACTCAATCTAAATTATTATTTTCAACAGCTACTCTGTCAAGGTTTCTGATGGTTTCCTTGGCGTAAAGGTGAATACCGGAGTAGTCCCCTTTGCTCCATCAGTAAATTCATTATTTCCTTAACTGACCGGGAAAGTGGATGTTGGGAAAGATTTCATTTCAATTTGGGGCTGTAAGCCAATGCCTTCTCACCCGGACGACTGCTGCCTTCGTGCTTCTTCGGATGCGAGCTTCAAAGGATCGACTACGTATAAAAATTTACAAAATACTGCAAAATCAACAAATCAGAAAAAATATATAAGTCCTACATTCCATAAGAACGTAGGAACAATCATTTAACGGCTGCTAATCTTACTTCAGAGGTCATGGTAAAGTGCACTATGGCGCTCAAATAGACCTCGATAAAAATTCTATGTCCAAAATTATAATGACAAAATTTTTCTAAGTCCATTAATATTCACCGCAAATGCGAGACCACTTACAACAGGCCCATCGCCCGCCAACATATCGCAAGTTAGCTACGGCGACCTTCAGCAAGGCAGAGTACCTGCATGGGTGACCACCAGGGAATGCCAAAAAAAATTTCTAAGTCCAAGAACATTCACGGCACATGCGAGACCCCTAACAGCAGGCTCATCGCCCGCCAACATACAGCTGGCTAGTCACGGTGACCTGAGCAAGGCAGGTACCTGCATGGGTGACCACCAGGGAATGCCATGTGCTCGACTGTGATTGGCCAGCCACCACGCACTTTTAAACATCAATTATTTCATTATCAAAATTTTCAAAACAACATTATACATTAGTACACTATAGTACTAACTATTATTAACAATAAAAATTCCATTTTATCGGATTTTAATAAATTTTCAACATATATACCGACTTCGGTAAAACAGCCAATCAGAACGGAGCACGACACAGCTACACATATCTTCATCCATGCAAGGAATGCGAGTGATGAAACAGTGAACATCTTACATTTAAGTAAATGCTCAACAAGCTTTACTTATTATCAAAATTTTTTGGGGTTAATGGACTCAGTCTTCGTCCCCAGTCAACTTCGGTTGACAGGCAGCAAAGTAGCCGCATCGAGGGAGCCGCACTCTGCGCTGCCCATCTTGGAATTATAGAGAGAGACTCGAACTTATCATTCCTTCATAATGGCTTGTGGGATCATACCGAAACGTCGGAATCAGTGGGCAGAGACCGAACTTGAATCCAAGACGCGGAAAACCCAAGAAAACTTTCTTATTCATACTTATATCCGCGAAAATCTGCAATATAACACACACACACACACACATATATATATATATATATATATATGTGTGTGTGTGTGTGTGTGTGTGTGTGTGTGTATATATATACTGTATATACATACATACATACATGTGCACATAGTGTTCTACCAAGAGCAGGTCCTTCACTGCAAACTCAGCATTCTCCACTCTTTCCTTAACTCAGCCTTCCTTTTGTATCCGCGTAACTGACAGCGCACTGAAGTATCAATTCAGAGTCCCCGGGTTCAAATACCCGTCCAAGCATCTATTTTTCTTTTCATGTCATATATATATATAATGAATTTTCACAAAGTTATGCCTTACTCCATTGATTGTAGGGCCGATAAATTGTCACCTTAAAATTGTGAAAATGAAATATATTTCGTGCAATATGTATCCTATAATATATTAAAAATATTGAGATATAGCCTATATTTAAATTAGAATTACCTCGGGAAACAGAAAACCAAGTTCTTGAAGTTTGACCTTATTATATCAGTCATCAGTACGAGAAATCAGCCAGACATAGGAACAGAGTGACTCTTGTCTCAGACAGTATTTTAATACTCGTTTTTACCGATACCGAAAATTGGTCTGTAAAATGACAATAAGCTATGTTTTCTTACACCTCTGTTTCACAGGGAGGAAAAAACTCAATCCCATGCATATTTTGAACCTCATTGCCTACGGGTTTACAAAAGTAATTAATTTTCTTTTCTGCTCATATGACACTCTTATTTTTTTTAAATATTCTACATTTGTTCTAGTAATTAAACATGTTTCACTCACCAAACATTAAAATTTGCTTCTTTAATCTTCAACATCTTCACTGCGTTCTTCTATTATTCTTCATTTCCCACATTCTCATCTCTAATCAACAAAGCTATGTTTCCAGAATCGTTGTCACAACTTGAAAATAACAATCCAAACGTCTTGTATTTGGCAGAAAAGAACGAAACAAATCCATTACCACTATAGGTAGGGTCCTGATTTATAACAAAATACGTTCTTTTACCGTGACCGTCAGAAAAGATTTGAAAGTACAGTCATGATATTCACGAATGTTCAAACATTACGAAAATCATCATTTTTGTAGTTTTCCACATATTTTATACCATTGTCAATTTTCTTGTTTTTAGGGATACTTTTATTTCTCTGATACTGTAATTTTTTATTGATTTCAGTACCTTGTTTGTTACAGGTGCTAGGTAAAATGGCACAAGGAAAACTATACGTATTGACTTAGAATTAGAGGTTAGGTGATTAATAATTACGTCATAAATACTCGCTCTACATCTACAATTAAAAATGTTTAATCGTCCAGTGGTTAAACTATTAATTTATAATAACGAAATTATTATTTTTTATATTTTTGTAGAATAAGATTTCACTTACCAGACACAGCAATAAAATATCCAACAACCAGAACTGATGAGAAATTCCACTCACCTGAAAACAGAAGAAATAATAATATATTAATACATACTTGTAATAGAAAATGAAAAAGCGATGAGAAGCTACTGGATTTATGTGTTTACAACATTGTATACAGAACTTGACCAATCTTCGGGAGGGTAATTTCTTATAAGTTTCTATCCTGGAGCCCCATTTAATCTTTCCGAAAGCTAATATGGTCCATATGGCAATCAAATTAAATATATGTTCACACATAGAAATACATTATACTGTATAAAGGAAATGGACAGTAATGACAAATGAGGGAAATTTTGAAGAAGTGGCTGAATTAAAATACTTCCATTACTGAATTTTATTAGTATTGACTCCATTACTGGTCCTTTTTGCTATTTATTTATTTGATGTCCCATATTTCTCTATAATTGATCCCAAATAAGATAAACTATAGCTCTTCTTTATCTTTGCCCCATCAATAGGGCCTATATAACTCAACTGGGTCATTTGTTAAATACATTGTTTTGTTTTGTTGATATTAAAATCCCATTTCTGATATGTTGTTGACAACTAATTGCACATATAATTTGCATCTTCTCCATCCTGGTATATTCGGATAAAGTATATATAATTACCGCTAATAAAGTTTGCATAAATAATCTTCTATTTGCTAACGATGTAATCATAATACAGAAAAATGAAGACGACTTACAGAAATCAATGCATGCATTAAATGAAATATGTAGGCCTAAATTATACGATCTAAAGATTTCTCTAAGGAAAACGCAGACCATGCCTTTTAGAGGAAGAGATCCAGTGAGATCCAAAATTATCTTAGAAAGTCAAAGAATAGAACAGGTGTCTAGTTTCAAATATTTGGGCTGTGATGTTGGCTACAATGTGGAAAGAGATATTGACTCCAAAATAAATAAATTTCAGACGGTGTGTGGAACAATACAGAGAACATTCAAAAATAAAATTAGAAAAGAAACCAAGATAAAAATGTTTAATGTTATGGCGGTTCCCACAATATTGTATGGATGTGAAACTTGGGCTCCAGTGAAAAAACAGAAGGATAGAATACAGACGGCGGAGATGAGGTTCCTAAGACAAGTAAAAGGATGTACAAGACTTGATAGAATAAGAAATGAGGATATAAGAGAAGAATTGAAAGTACAGCCTTTATTGGATAAGGTCACGAATTACAGACAGAAATGGATTGATCACATGGATGGAATGAGTAAGGAGATATATCCATTGTTAGCAAGAAATTATCAAGCAAGAGGAAGACGTGATGTTGGAAGACCTAGAAGACGTTGGGCTGATGCATTATGAAGTCGGAACGGGCAATTGCCTAATCCCTGGAGAGATGATGATGATGATGATGATAATTACCGCTTCTGACATTAAATGACTAACTAACTCACTGACACTATCGAACCCGTAGATTCATGCCCGCGCGGACATAAACTGTCCATACATCCCTATACTGAGCCAATGTATTCTAATCATTCCCTGTATAATCTACTTCTCTCAAATCTTGGTTAATGTTATTCTCCCACCTCATCCTTGGTCTACCAACTGGGCGTTTTCCCTCTGGTTTTCCTACAAGAAGGTTCAATGCACGTCTTTCATTCCCCATTCGTGCCACATGCCCTGCCCATCGCAGTCTACGAGACTTAACTGTTCTCATTATATCTGGTTTTCTATTAAGACCATGTAGTTCACTGTTCAGTAGTCTTCTCCATTCACCTGTCTGTTCATCTCTCTTTGGACCAAACACGTTCCTAAGAACTTTATTCTAAAATACTCGTAATTTCCTTTCCTCCCTTAAAGCAAGAGTCCATATAATATAACTGGTAGAATAACAGTTTTATGTATTTTCAGTTTAACGTTTTTTGAAAGGAGTTGGAACGTCAAGAGTCTCTGCAATGCATAATAGCACACATTTCCAGAACTGAGCCTATGTTTAATTTGCTTCTGCCGTTAATTAAAGTACTTAACATATTTTTAAACACCGAAACAACAAATGAAATCTAAGTAACACACGTGGAGTACAATAACCAAACATTCTATCAACGAGTTGGTATTAAATGTTGCTATCTCATGTAGTCTGAGAGATATGATTGTATTTGACCATTAGGCCTATGCAGATTATGAATCCATTAAGTATGCTAGCTCAAATTACTTGATAGTGGAATACTATATTATTAGTGATAGCGAGTGGTTAAACGCGTGGCGAGTTATCAAAACAAAATGCTGCGCATAAAGAGTTGAAATAGTTACGCGACAAAAAGTGATTCATTTGTCTAAGGATATTTCCTGTCCCCTGTCGCGATATCGAGCAATTACCGTTATCAGAAGGCTTTGGATGCTGACTCATGTTCTGGTTAGAGATAAACAAATGCCTCTACCATTTTTATGTACGCTGGCTAGTGCAAGGGTTATCTAATTGTGGTTTTCTCAATTGTTATCCGCAATTATGTCACAACTTCTTTTAAGGTAGATCCCACTACATACTTTAGGAGGCCCTTGGCGCAGTAAGACGTTAATGCTCCCATATTTGAAGATAATCAACGCGAAATGTAAGCAGGGTTTTAAGCCCATAGTGGGGGCCGCTTTCACTCCCAGGACACATGTATGGTACCCATTTCCTTTGGAGGCTGAGTCTATTCAGGGCCAAATTAAAATCGTTGACCCTCAGCAAGACTTGAATCTTCGACCTATCGGTTTTTCAAGCGTATTCCCTTAACCAATATGCTCTCATTACACCTTTTTCTAATTTACGAGAGAGAGAGAGAGGGGGGGGGAAATACATAACAGTGCACTACATGGTCTTTATAGGAAGCCAGATATAATAACAGATAAGTGTCATAGACTGCCATGAGCAGGACATGTCACAGGAATTGAGAATGAAAGAGTTGCATGGAAGCTTCTTGTAGGAAAACCAGAGGGAAAATGCCCAGTTGGTAGACCAAGAATGAGGTGGGAGAATAACATTAATTATGATTTGAGGGAAGTAGATTATACAGATAATGATTGGAAAACATAACTCAGGATAGAGATTTATGGAGAGCTTATTTCCGCGCGGCCATGAACTTACGGGTTCGATAGTGCCAATGAGTTAGTTAAGAGTCAGAGTCAGAGAGAGAGAGAGAGAGAGAGAGAGAGAGAGAGAGAGAGAGAGAGAGAGAGAGAGAGAGAGAGAGAGAGAGAGAGAGAGAGAGAGAGAGAGAGCGTGGATTAAGAAAAGAAAACGAAATAAAAAAGTTATACAGGCCAAGGTTAAATTGAAACGTGCACACAAGAAGATACTCCAAGCGCGACAGGCCCAGACGTCCCTTGGCCTACCAGCCGGCTACTGGCCTCACGTCCACATGTGTTAATGGCAGAGGTAGACGATCCTAAGCCAGTGTAGGGGTGACGTGTGTTGTCAGCACGTTGGAACCCTCAGCCGTTAAAGCTGGTCTTCTCAACCTGGTCTACTTATTGTAGCTAAAATGCCTCATGATGCTGGATGGGCACCGGTCCCATTACTGGCCGAAATTCCATGAGAAAAATGTCTTCCCCCATGGGGACTCGAACTAGCGCAAGTCCCGTAGCTCTGCTCCAAGTCATCTTGCCTTAACCACTCGGCTATGGCGCGGAACACACAAGAACATGTTTTAACATTATTGACACCTCCTCCAACGAAGCTTTTATGTTATTTATTTATACATACTTTAATATCTAAAACTATAAGCCTCCTCCTTCTTCTTTTTCTTCTTCTTCCTTTCATGTGATAGATCTAGTGGTCTGTTACGGTCTCAATCCAACCATTTGAAGGGTCTGCCCAAAGATCTCTTGCCTGGTGGCTGGTAGTTTAAGATTTGAGGTGGTATTCTTGTTCTGCTCGTTCTTCTTACGTGAGATTTCAGTTGTTTCTGTATTTTTGTACATATCCCAGGATTGATTCTGTTTGTAATTCTTTGTGAATCTCAGAATTCATTTTATGGTCTGCTCTTGAGTAACCTGCAGTACGTCTCATAAATTTCATTTCTGCCGCAGTTAGTCTTTGTTCATCTACACTGCGAATTGTCCAGGCCTCACTGCCGTAACTCGTAATATGGGTCTGGCCAGTGTTTTATAAATTCTATTTCGTGCGTGTTGCTGTACTGTGTTTGGCTTGAAAATATTATTTATAATTCTTATTGTGTCTATGTATCTTAAATGAAAGGTCATCTCAATAGACGTATGCCTAGCTGCATTCAACTCCGACCTCCCAGTTAAAACAGAATTTTAATATTATAATACATATGAAAGTTAAAGTTAATAATTTTGTGTTTTAAAATTTTTTAAATATTTAAATATAACTTAAATAAAGAAAAACATCTAAATAATTCATTGTTGGTTATTGTTGAATATAAATGTCTCAGTAACAATTAAAGAAATTTTATTACATAACAGTCTTTGTAAAGAATGTTTTTAAAATTGTTTTAAGTCATTGTTGTCAAAATTATAAATCCTTCCGTTATAACTGTAATAAGAACACTTGCCTAACTACATATTCTTAAATAAAAGTAAACTAAACTCTGATTGGATGTTAAAAACAATTAATTTTCTTGTTTAACAAATCAAATTTAAACCTTATATTTAATGGACTATTAACCAATAGAATTTAAAATTAACATCATGTAATGTACTAATGTTCTTTAAAATTATAAAAGAATTACACTAGTAATTTTGCATACAACTTTCAACAAACATAGAAGCAATAAGAGTTCTCAAGATAAAATGTAATATTTAATACAAGAATAATTGATTCCAGAAAAGAAAATAATTTATTTTTAATTGATGGTGAAGAATAATACCACCTACATTTACTTAATCTGCTGGGAACCTACAAAGTGAATAAATTTATAATTATTTCTACAAGAAACATTTTTTTTATGATTTTGAAGTGTTTTCCTATCCAGTGTACCAACTTCCGACCTTGAGAAGAGAATCCGGTTCTACCGAAAATTAAACCCAACCTGAACCAGTAATTCTTTTTGGGACACCAATCCTTCTTAAAAATGTTACTACAACATCGGTCATGAAGAGAATTAACTGCTTCAAAATGTCACCACAACGTGGGACAGCAATTTACTTCTTCACTGTTTGAAGCATATTGTCTTAAACAAACTACAGAGTGGCCGCTTGAAGAAATATGATCCTCTATTATAATATTAAGAAAGTTCGAAGTTTAAATTATTGTGGACTATGGACTGACATGATAAAGGGGACAGTTAAGAAAAATTCTGAAAACCTATACTATAACAATTCCGGGCTAAGTTCAAGTTGTACTGTAAACAAACTTGAATAAGGTATCACTCTGCCTACACCGTCTATTGGGGGAACCATGGTACTACTTCTAACCGCCATATGACTGGATTGTGTACAATAGAAACATCGTATTTTACAAGAGATAAAACTTAATACAACATAAGAGGATACTAACAGCACTGGTCAACATGATTTTTGTCTCATGAGTACCAATAGTTGTACTTAACGCAGCTTTTTATCGTGTTTTCAAATTTGTATTCGGAATTAGTCCATCGCCCATAGTTTTTTTATTCCAATTTCAATTAATGGATTTAAATAATTATTTTTTTAATAAACTGTTTTTCGTCCATTTGTCCATTGTAAAATAAAACATAATGAGCTAACTCAAATGATTTCAGCTATGGAAAAGAGATATCAAGGAAAAAGGGAATCCTAATATGCTGGCCGATTATTGTTGGGACCATCAAGAGGGATGCTCCATAGGCAAAATATAGCAGAAAATCATGATTTCTTACTTTCTATGTGAGTCCGAATGTTCGAATATTGCGTAGTTACGAATGTAGAACATTTTAAAGTGTTTGAAATTATAAATTCCGTCTCTCGGAAACCTTGCGTGATGGAGAAAACCCGATATCATATTTGAATTCAGGAGAAAAAATACTATCAGAATCACATATTTTTCTTTGTGAGACAAAAAAAAAGAGTTTTTTTGTTGTTCAATGTAATTAGGAACTTTCTCCATTTCTTATTTGTTTAAGACAAAAATGATATATGAACCTAACTAATTAGATGTTTACGCTTTTTGCATGATGTCAAAAGATAACCTTTACTTACCAGTACCATTTCATTATGAGCAGAAATTATGTTCCATGCTGACTCACCTGTAAAATCTGCTGTTACTTTCACCACATCCTCAATGGCTAATGAGGGTTATTTTTCACTAAACTGTTTGGAAATATTCAAAATGATTTGTTTCTCTCCTCTTTTCAAATGCTGTACTTTCCAATGTTTAAGAAATTCTATAGAAATTTTGCCGTTTTGAAACAATTGAAATTCCAATGTAATCTGCATTGCGCACGTGTAAGAATAAAACAATGTTTATTTAATATATTAAAATTGTAATTATATATTTTAATATTATCCCATGTAACTTATATAGACGTGTACTAGATAATACACAATTTTGTTATTTTTATTTTCTTTATTTCGAATGTTAAGAGAGCGAACTACATTTTCTTACACTCTTAAAGGTAAAACCGTTATTAGACCAATGAAAATGCAGTCATACATCTGGTTTATATGTCTCCAACTGGAACTTAGCTCGGAAGAGGTACTGTATACAAGAAATTTTACTCAAGAGGGCAATGTGGGACCGGTGTCCAAACAGCATCAAGAGGAATTTCAGTAAGAGGAATTTGAGTAACTACAATAGGCAACGGTTACAGGTAAAGAAAACCAATTATAATGGCTGGTGATACGACATCCTGACCACATGTTATCCCTATTCTGGCTCTTAAATACGAGTAACATAGACGAATGTGACCTTCTAAGCCTTATGGCACCACGGAGTATAGTTTCATGTACTTTTAAAATAAAATGTTAATAAATGAATGCAGGCTTTCACGGCCGGTAATCATAATGTTGAGTAGTAGATCTTCCGACCAGGAAACACGCCTAGAAGCACTCGCCACTGAAGATGCCCTCCGCAGTTGAGGGCGAAACGTCTGGTATCAACACCAACTATGGACCGCGGCCACATAACCCGGAATCACTCAACATTAAAATGTTAATAAATTATACTATCTGGAGTCAACTCAGCCTTTAACAGAAATGAGCTTCAGGCCCATGTTCTGGCGGTAAAGTCGGACGTAACGTTGTGTTGATAACCCGGTTGAAATCTCGGTGCGATTGTCTAGAAAGGTGGGAGCATTATGTCCTACTACCCCAAGTGCTTGCTAAGACCTATAGAGAGGTCACTAATTAATTAACCCACTGGCTCTATGGAACCCGTAGGTTCATGGCCGCGCGGACATCCCTATCCTAAACTAATGTTTTCCAATCATTCCCTGTATAATCTACTTCCCTCAAATCATAGTTAATGTTATTCTCCCAACTCATTATTGGTCTACCAACTGGACGTTTTCCCTCTGGCTTTCCTACAAGAAGCTTCCATACAACTCTTTCATCCCTCATGCGTGCCACATGTCCTGCCCATCGCAGTCTACGAGACTTAACTGTTCTCATTATATCTGGCTTCCTATAAAGACCATGTAATCCACTGTTATGCATTCTTCTCCATTCACCTGTCTATTCACCTCTTTTTGGCCCAAGAACTTAATTCTCAAATACTCGTAATATCCTTTCCTCCCTTAAAGTAAGAGTCCATGTTTCCTATACATATAGGCATAATGTAACTGGTAGAATAATACTTGTATATATTTTCAGTTTAACGTTTTTTGAAAGGAGTTGGGACGTCAAGAGTCCCTGTATTGCATAATAGCACGCATTTCCAGAATTGAGTCTATATTTAATTTCTTTATGCATCTCATTCCTATCTGTAATTATTGTTCCCAGAAATTTGAATACAGTCAGATCACTTTACTTTTTATTTCTAGTTTCTGGATTTAACAATGAATATAGAAGAAGGTGATATGTATTTTTTAGTACTCTACATGGTTAGGAACAATTTTGGACGAAAGAAAAATGAACATACAGGAGAATGGAGAAGACTTCCGAATAGTTAGCTATTTGGATTTTACAGAAAATCAGATACATTAAGAACTCTTAAATTTCATAGGCTGCGATAGGCAGGACATATGGCACGAATGGGGAATGAAAGAACGAAATGAAAACTTGTAGGAAAATAAGAGGGAACACCCCCAGTTGATAGACCAAGGGGTGGAGAATAATTTTAACCATGATTTGAGGGAAGTAGATTATACAGGGGACGATTGGAAAACATTTCTCAGGATAGTGATGTATGGAGAGCGTATATTCTACTTCCAATAAATAAAAGTTTGCATTCTTACAAGATAAATAATTTATATGAAACTCTACGGATCCACAATAAATGTTGTGAACTTACTAACTATATCAAGGGAATACTTATAAATTGTTGCGCGGCCATGAACCTATGGGTTCAATAGTTCCAGGGAGTTAGTTAGATAGTTGTATGGCTAAAATGATTAAATATGCATAGTAATTGTTTTGAAGCATAAAAAAATAATGTATATTTTATGAATTGTAGACTACAATCATGAAACAAGGCGCTCCTTTCATCTGGCAACACTTCACAAACATTAACATAGAATATATTGTTCAGTCTGTTGGTTGTACAATAATTTAGTCGAGAAAATTGCTAGTTTCAGGATAGGTTACCGTTATTCCAATAATATTCGTCTGTTTTTTTCCTTATGACAAAACAACATCTGCTTTCAACAATTATTAAGCTATCTAACAGGAAAACTTAGAGTAACAATACAAACAAAAGCTCACCACCATTTCATAATCACGTATCATGTGGAACAATTAATGATGTTTTTGTTTATAGACACAAAAATTATTTATTCTGGAAATGCGTGCTATTATGCATTACAGAGACTCTTGATGACCCAACTTTTTAAAAAAAACGTTAAACTGAAAATATATAAAACTATTATTCTACCAGTTATATTATATGGGTGCGAAACATGGACTCATACTTTAAGGGAGGAAAGGAGATTACTAGTATTTGAGAATAAAGTTCTTAGGAACATTTTTGGATCAAAGAGAGATGAACAGACAGGTGAATGGAGAAGACTACATAACAAAGAACTACATGGTCTTTATAGGAAGCCACATATAATAATAACAGTTAAGCCTCGTAGGCTGCGATCGGCAGGACATGTGGCACGTATGGAGAATGAAAGTCGTGCATGGAGGCTTCTTGTAGGAAAACCAGAGGGAAAAGCCCAGTTGGTAGACCAAGATTGATGTGGGAGAGTAACATAAACTATGATTTGAGGGAAGTAGATTATACAGGGAATGATTGGGAAGTATTAGCTTAGGATAGGGGTTTATGGAGAACTTATGTTCGCGCGGGCACGAACCTAAGCGTTCGATAGTGCCAGTGAGTAAGTAAGTGTAGACTCAAAAATTTAAGATCTAATTATATCATGTCTATTAGGCCTAGATCTTTAACTAACTACGTCAGTGGCACTATCGATCCCGGTAGGTTCATTGCCGCGCTGAGATAATCTCTCCATACATCCCTATCATGAGCTAATGTTTTCCAATCATCCCGCGTATAATCTTAATCTACTTCCTTCAAACCATGGTTAATGTTATTCTCCCACCTCATTTCTGCTCTATCAATTGGACGTTTTCCCTCTGGTTTTCTTATAAGAAGCTTCATACCCCTCTTTCATTCCCATTCGTGCCACATGTCCTGTACATCGCAGTCTTAACTGTTCTTATTAAATAGTGTTTTCTATAAAGCTCATGTAGCTCTCTGTTAAGCAGTCTTCTCCATTCACCTGTCTGTTCATATCTCTTCGGTCCAAAAATGTTCTAAGAACTTTAATCTCGAATACTCCTAATATTTTGTCCTCTCTTAAAGTAAGAGTACATGTTTCGCATTAATATAGTTGGAGAAATATCAGTTATATATATATGACATGAAAAGAAAAATAAATGCCTGAATCGGGATTTGAACCCGAGTTTCTAAACTCTGTACGTTTAGCGCTCTAACCATCTGAGCTACTTAGGAATCATAACAGACGTTTATTTTTCTTATGTATATGATATTCTCGATTTTACACGAGAAGTATCGGGATATAGTTGCAACTGCCATCTAGTGGCCACTATAACTAGTAAGAATATTTTAAAGAGAATATTTACTTTAAAGCAGTAACGCTTGTATATTTAGATGTTATATATATATATATATATTATATATATATATATATATATAAGGTGTGGAAAGCAACGGGAAGCTACTACACCTACAATTCCCTAGTAAAGCTGCAAGCATAGCATGAAAATGCTATGATTGGAATGATAGACCTGCCTTCGGGCAGAATTACTATGGATATATATATATATATATATATATATATATATATATATTATATATTCAGTTTAACGTTTTTTGAAAGGAGTTGGGTCGACAAGAATCCGTATATTGCATAATAGCAAACATTTCCAGAATTGGGCCTATGTTTAATTTCTTTGTAGGCTATATATCATTCCTATTTGTAACTATTATTGCTAGATATATGAATTCACCCACTTCTGAAAAATGCCCCTCATTTCTGATTTATAGACATTTTAACATTTAAGATATAACTATAGATAACGTCTTACTTACTTACTCACTGGCACTATCGAACCCGTAGGTTCATGGCCGCGCGGACATAAGCTCTCCATACATCCCTATCCTGAGATAATGTTTTCCAATCATTCCCTGTATAATCTACTTCCCTCAAACCATAGTTAATGTTATTCTCCCACCTCATTCTTGGTCTACCAACTGGGCGTTTTCCCTCTGGCTTTCCTACAAGATGCTTCCATGCAAGTCTTTCATTCCCCATACGTGCAATATGTCCTGCCCAACGCAGTCTACGAGACTTAACTGTTCTTATTATATCTGGCTTCCTATAAAGACCATGTAGTTCATTGTCATGTAGTGTTCTCCATTCACCTGTCTGTTCATCTCTCTTTGGTACAAAAATTTTCCTAAGAACTTTATTCTCAAATACTTGTAATCTCCTTTCCTCCCTTAAAGTAAGAGTCCATGTTTCGCACCCATATAGTATAACTGGTAGAATAATAGTTTTATACATTTTCAGTTTAACGTTTTTTGAAAGGAGTTGGGACATCAAGAGTCTCTGCAATGCATAATAACACGCATTTCCAGAATTGAGCCTTTGTCTAATTTCTTTGTGCATCTCATTCCTATTTGTGATCATTGTTCCTAGGTATTTGAATTCAGCCACTTCCTCAAAATTTCCCTCATTTGTCATTAGCTGTCCATTTCCATTATATAATGTATTTCTACGTGTGACCATATATTTAGTTTTATTGATATTTACTTCCAGTCCTAAGTTCTTAGTGTTACTCAATAGTGTGCGCGTGTTGGCCTTTAGTATCTCCTCGCTATCAGCCAGTAGTACTACATCATCAGCATAAACTAACAGTTTATTAATACCATTCAGTTGTAAGCCTTCCTCATTCTCTAAAGATTTGATGGCATGCTCTAGTACAAAATTAAATAGTAGAGGAGATAGTGGATCTCCTTGCTTCAACCCATTCTGGATTTCAAAAGTGTCCGAAAACTATTTGCCTACACGCACCCTACTCTTTGTGCCATTTAGACACATTCGTATAAGTCTAACTAACTTTTTAGGAATTCCGAACTCCAGCAGGATACTATATAACTTCTCCCTCTTAACTGAATCATATGCTTTTTTGAAGTATAGTAGATAACGTTTACTATATCTATTCCTCTTTTAATTGATATAAAATGGACAATGGTGAATAAATGCTGGATTGGAATTTCACTACACGATCCAATTCATCATAGGAGAGATGCGATGTTGATTAAACTAACAAGGTACAAGACGGTAGGTCGCGGGTTCAAGTTCGAATTGGGTGAGCCTAAATCTTCTGATGACACCATAGCACTGTGGCCTACTAGGACTATAACGGAAATTAATACCAGACTATGTTCTGTCATGCATGGCTGACATCCAGGCAGATTGATTAGAAAGATGGGAGACTTATATCTTCATACTACTCCAAGGGTCTTCTAAGGCCTGTAGTGCGATCATTTCATCATATTTACCATTTCATCATATTTACCATTTCATAGACTCATTAAAAAATAAATAAATAGGCCCGATATGATGTCAAATCGTCATAAAGAAGTGAATGAAAGAAGACAGATCAAGGGCGACCACAGGAATTTCCTTTTAACATCTACAGTAGACTATCGTGGACCATACATGCCAAATTAAATTCAAAACTGCAATCTACAGAAATTGAATTTTAAAGAAGATTTGCACCATTCTCTAAATAAGACAGGATTAGAAACCTTATTATCCGAGAAAAATGAACTCTAATGAAATAATTATACAATTTGTGGGAAAAAATAACAATGGTTTGGACACGTGAAGAGGATGGGATGAAGATAGATTGCCAGTTAGGAGATTGGAGAGGATTCCAAATCAGAGGAAAAGGAAAGGAAGACATGGATACATGAAGTTATGAATTTGATGAAGGGAGGGGCACGCCGTAGCGTGGTGGTTAAGGCACTGCCCTACAAGCCGCAAGGTCGAGGGTTCAAGTTCCGGTGGGGTCAGGATTTTTAAACTGACCCAAACCTTCTGGCGGCACTATGGCCCTGGGGTCGACTCAGCCTCTAACGGAAATGAGTACCAGACGCTTGTTCTGGGGTAAAGGCGGCCTTCACGCAGGGCTGACAACCTGGCTGACATCAAGTGCCGATTGTCCAGAAAAAGTGGGAGCCTTATCCTCCCACTCCCCAAGGGCCCCATGAGGCCTGTAATGGGAATACTTTACGTTACAGGGGACTGCAGGATGGTGACTGGAAGGATAGAGATGAATGGGGGAAGAGAATCAAAACTTAATATTGGGCACGGGAAGATGTTAAAAGAATCCTGTGGCCTGATCGGAAATAAAACCATGGACCCATGAACTGTAATCAGAAGCTCTGATCACAAGCCCATGAGGTTTTAGCTTTATTGATAATTACTTCCAATCCTAGTTTCTTAGGTCGGGCGCCCACTAAGATGATCGTGATATGATAGTGATACAACAAATACACTGATCCAACACGGACTATGACTGCAAAGTGACCTGACCCTCACTGGACTGATTCATAGTAGGCCTACAGCATGTCGTCGGAGGACGAGGATGTTCTCGATCTAGTTTATTTAGCTAATATCAATTATTACAACAGAAGACGTAAAAGGCGATTCTGGGTACATCCTGTTTGGCTTGCTAATGTAGAAAAAAGTGATGCTTTTAATGTGTTCAAAAAATTAAATATGTATTAAATAACAATTGGAAGAAATATAAGATGTCAGAAAAAAAGGAAAGTAATTTATTTATGAAGTTATTTAAATTTTAAAAAATAATACATAAAGAAAATGATCAGCTTCATGGGCTAGTGGTCAGCGTTTCTGACTACAGTTCATGAGGTCCCGGGTTTGATTCCCGGTCAAGCCTTAGGAATTTTTCTTAAAGGGAATTATTCCAGTGGTTGCCCTTGGTCTAGAATTCAGGTTAAGAACTCTCCTGGTGCTTCATTATCATTTATCACCCATCATATCATCGGGGTAACGTAACTCCGCCTTCCAGGTGCCCCAACCTAAGAAATGGATTATAATTCTGCCAAAGCCAGGGAAGAAAGCCACAAATGTCATAAGAGACAACCTGGTGTCACTAGACAAAAAAAAACAAATAAATAAAGAAAATAGATAAATGAAGGAGTCTATAATTACGGTTTGCATGTTTGTAAATATCTCAATTACATAGATTCGTATGGAACGTTACAGTTGCTTTCCTACGATCATTTGTTCGGAAATTCACTTGTTAGTTTTACATTTATTTATTTATTGCGGGCAAGCGTGTAAAGAGTTTGACGTAAGTTAAAAATACTTTAATATTTTCATAATTGAGCTGTTATTGTAATCTATTTTGTGAATTGTGGGCTTGACAGAAAATAAATTATCATGGCATTAAAAAATGTTCGGAAATTCAATTGTTAATTTTAATGAGTTTTTATTTTTAATACGAGTAATACAATATTCATTATTTACCAGATTCCGACAATTCCTTGGCAATCCTATGCCATGCCTGATCTTGAACATTTCTGTTACTGTATTGGTTCAATATAGTATCATAAAGACAAGGATATTCTTTAATAATTTCAACAAATGTTATATTGAAATCAGGATCGTCTCTTATCTTCACACTTGTATACGAGCAACTCACAACTGACACAACAAAAAGTGGAGCATCCAGCACTTTGAGCGACACAACACAAACAGTTGGTGTCAAGCTGCTGTCGTATCAGATGAATGGGCTTCTTGCAATTCGATATTACGGGTTATAAAGAATCATACACGCTAGCAACAAGCAAAGCAACAAATCCGTGTCTTGTTGCTGTCGCTAGTCGTTCCAGTGGGCGTCCTGCCCAGAGTTATTTAATAGAGTGTGTCTTTAAAGGTAAAATTAAGTAAACATTGTGTTTATTGGTAATTAACACAAAAATAATTACTAATGTTAGGTAACACTGAGTAACAAAAAAAAACATTTTTTTGTCTGAGAAAGAAAAATATGTGATTCTGATTTTTTTCTCCTGAATTTATATATGATATCGGTTTATTTCCATCATGCAAGGTTTCCGAGATACAGGCATTTATAATTTCAAATACTTTGATAGTATTTTTTCTCCTGAATTCAAATACGATATTGGCTTCCTATAAAGACCATGTAATTCACTGTTATTCAGTCTTCTCCATTCACCTCTCTTTGGTCCAAAAATTTTCCTAAGAACTTTATTCTCAAATACTCGTAATCTCCTTTCCTGCCTTATAGTAAGAGTCTATGTTTCGCATCCATATAATATAACTGGTAGAATAATAGTTTTATATTTTCAGTTTAACGTTTTTTGAAAGGAGTTGGGAAGTCAAGAGTCTCTTCACAACCGAATTTCCTTAAATTTTTTGGGTCAAGGAAAAAACAACTTGACACTATTTTGAAAATACAGGAACAGGATAAAAAATCTTCCGTAAAGTAACCGCCACTTTCTGCATTACCGGAACTAATGCTAGTGTTGATAGATATACAACCCCCTAAAATGTCAAACTATTGAACAACTTTGTGAACTCGCCGCCTAAGGGACCACACACAAGGTAGGTGCGTCACCTATCTATTAGCCCTTTTGGGTAAGCCGCTCAAAAAAAGGGTAGTGAAATGTCCATTCCGACTGGACATACAGAGTTCTACAATAGACTTTTTTAGACTCGTGCAAGAATGACTCAACGAAGTAACTAACAAACTATAACTCAGTGGGTGGATTTCTCAACCGAATTCTAAACCTCAACTGCGGTTTTCCAATTTTTTATTGTTTCCATAACAACTATAAAAACTGAAAATCTACGGCTGTTACTTCTTCATCACCATCAACAACAACAAGGATTAAGCCCAATGGCCTGTTCCGATCTCATTATAGGTCGAATTGGTCCTTCCATCTCTTCAATGGTCTTCCCAACATTCTTCTCGCTTTTGGTTCATAATTATACATTCTTCTTGGTATGCGCTGTTCATTCATTCGTAATACGTGCTGAAGATGAGCATTTTGACAATATTTTATTCTTTCACGGAGATTAAATATATTAAGTTCTGTTCTTACATCTTCGTTTTTCGTTTTATTGGTCCTTTGGTATCCTGCTATTGCTCTGAACATCTTCATTTCAGCAGTCTCTATTTGTTTAATATCTGCCTTTGTTAATGTCCAGTACTTACACACGAAAATAATAATATTGAAAATAAAATAAACACTTGGGAGGATTCATTAAATCCCACTTGATGTGAAAACAGGTCAAAAGGCCTAATTTCATGAAGCAGAAGAAGAAGAAGAGAAGAAATAAACACTGAACACACTTAAATTATTAACTAATCAATATTTGTAATTCAATTGAAATTCGCGGTTGCAACAAAAAACACAGCCACCTGGATCTCTCTTTGTTAAATAATAAACCAATTACCTTACCAAATTACCTTACACCGCCATCTGTTAGAATCGTATGGAACTCACAGATAATTATAACTCTTTTTAAAATAATTAACAAATAATTTGCAATAAAAAACAATGCGACTATAAATTTAGCTATAAACTACCCTAAGTTTCAAGTTGGATCAAACTGCACACAGTGTGTAAAATTTTATTAAAATAGGTTCAGTAGTTTAGGATTTCATCGCGGACAAACAAATTCGGTTATTCTTTATAACCTGTGACGCGACTTTTTTAATTCCTTCATAAACTCCTGCCAAATTTTATTCTTAGGGTTTCAATTTTCAAATTATTTCCCACGATTTAAATTTATTTTAAATGTTTTCTAACGATTATTTCAATGTATGTTGTTATTATATTTAACTATATACATAGCATGAAGACGTGGCAGCCATATTGATTTTAACGAATATTCTATACAACAACAAAGACTGTTCCAGTGCAGCCAACATAGAGTATATACTAATTAATTTTACACATATACTTCAGAATTTCAGAAATTATTATTTATTATTGGGTGTTGCATTCTTTCACAGCTTAGAGTGCTTAAATTGCGTTATGTTAGCTTTTAGGTTCGTTAAATAGCGTATAGCGTATAGCCTATATGTAGACTGCATCCCGTATTGTAAAGTGTAAACCGCTTCGCGTCTGTCGGCGCATGCGCAGGAGTATGATTGGAACTTAAAAACATTTTTCTAAGGAATTCTTTACAACATATACTTACTTACTCACTGGCACTATCGAACCCGTAGGTTCATGGCCGCGCGGACATAAGCTCTCCATACATCCCTATCCTGAGCTATTGCTTTCCAATCATTCCCTGTATAATTTACTTCCCTCAAATTATAGTTAATGTTATTCTGCCACCTCATTCTTGGTCTACCAACTGGGCGTTTTCCCTCTGGCTTTCCTACAAGAAGCCTCCATGCAAGTCTTTCATTCCCCATACGTGCAACATGTCCAGCCCACCGCAGTCTACGGGACTTAACTGTTCTTATTATATCTGGCTTCCTATAAAGACCATGTAGTTCATTGTTATGTAGTCTTCTCCATTCACCTGTCTGTTCATCTCTCTTTGCTCCAAAATTTTTCCTAAGTACTTTATTCTCAAATACTTGTAATCTCCTTTCCTCCCTTAAAGTAAGAGTCCATGTTTCGCACCCATATAATATAACTGGTAGAATAATAGTTTTATATATTTTCAGTTTTTCTCTGTTCCATCCATACACCATATATATATATATATATATATATATATATATATATATATATATATATATATATAGAGAGAGAGAGAGAGAGAGAGAGAGAGAGAGAGAGAGAGAGAGAGAGAGAGAGAGACGGTGAATATACTGATTCCAGCCAGATTTTGAACTTGAAAATAACGGCGAGTACGATACTTGTTAGTTGACCGAATTCTGGGATGTGCATTTGTAACGAACGCGAAGAAAAGAAACCAGAAATGAGTCAGTGCAGATAGTTGGAAGTGTTGCATAAGCTCGAAGGCGCATTAGTCACCAGCTGCGTTACTTTCACTAGTAGCATAGAGCACGCGCCACCTGCTCGCGTTAATCTTCGGACACAGATAGGCTATTTAAATTTCTGTAACCGGACAATGTTAACACTTGCTCTCGTTCGTTCGTCTTCCTAGAAAACGAGGCCACAATTTCCTTAACGTTTTTTCAATCCCGGCAGAGGTTAATGTCTTTTAGTGTGTATATCAGGAAATTCACTTATGGAAGTTTGATAACAAATCACGATAACAATATATCTAATACGACAAGTTTTAATATTTCTACGCTATAGAAAGCAACAAAGTGACTAATTTACTTGCAATATCAAACCCGGAGTTTCATAGCCGCCTGGATATCAGCTCTCCATACATACATATCCAGTATCCATCCTCAAACCATAACTTAAACACAAGATCACAACATAGTCTCTTGCTTAATATACCGCAACGTAGGACATCACATCACTCTATGTCATACTCTATCTTCACTTCTCGCATCTGGAATTCCGTACCACAAGAAATAAGGGCCTGCCGGACATTGGCATCTTTTAAAAGAAATCTAAATTTATATTTGCTCTAACCTCGACTTCATCATTACCCAGTGTAAGGTACATATATTAATTGGTGTTTCTCGTATAATTTATAATATCTATACTATAATAATAATAATAATAATAATATAATAATAATTATCATTATTATTATAATATATTATATATAATATATTATTATAATAATATATATATAATAATAATTATTATCATTATTATTATATTAATATTATTATTGCTAATATTATATTATTATTATTTATTATTATTATCGTAAGTATTATTATTGTTATTATCGTATAAAATGTTATTTGTACATGAAATTTACATTACTTACTTACTCACTCAATGGCTCTATCGAACCCATAGGTTCATGGCAGCGCGGACATAAGCTCTCCATACATCCCTATCCTGAGCTAATGCCTACATGGTCTTTATAGGAAGCCAGATATAATAACAACAGTTAAGTGTCATGGACTGCCATGGCCAGGACATGTCACACGAATTGAGAATGAAAGAGTTGCATAGAAGCTTCTTGTAGGAAAACCAGAGGGAAAACGCCTAGTTGGTAGACCAAGAATGAGGTGGGAGAATAACAGGGAAGTATATTACAAGGGAATGATTGGAAAACATTGTCTCAGGATAGGGATGCATGGAGAGCTTATGTCTGTGCGGCCATGATCCTACGGGTTTGATAGTGCCAGTGAGTCAGTTAGTTCTCTGTATGATTTAACTACCTTAAATCACGGTTAATATTATTCTCCTACCTCATTATTGTCTTATCTACTTGGCGCTTTTCTTCTGACTTTCTTAAAAGACGTTTCTATGCCCCTATTTCATTCATCCTTATGTCACATATCGTACCTATCACAGTGCATGAGAGTTAATCCTTCCTAACACATCCGGTTTCCCATAAACTTCATGCAGCTCACTGTTAAGTAGTTCTCAACATTTGTCTGTTTTAAAATAAAATAAGTTAAAATATACCTATGAAGGTATATTTTAACTTATTTTATTTTATGACTCCCCACCTCAACCGTTTTAACAACGAATTTTATTAGTATTTGTCTGTTTGTCTCTCTTTAGTCAAAATATTTTCCGGCTATTCTTTATAATAAGTTTATTTGTCCATTGTAAAATAAAACGGGAAACACGATTATTGTTGGACCATCAAGAGGGATGCTCCACAGGTAAAATATAACAGAAAATCGTCATGTTTTACTTTCTAGGTGAGTCCGAATGTTCGAATATTGTGTAGTTACGAATGTAGAAAATATTAAAGTGTTAGAAATTATAAATTCCTGTCTCTCGGAAACCTTGCGTGATGGAGAAAAACCGATATATTGGAATTCAGGAGAAAAAATACTATCAGAATTACATATTTTTCTTTCTGAGATAAAAAAAGTTTATTTTTTGTTGCTCGGTGTAATCAACCGATTATCTATCTATTTATCAATCAAATAATAATAATAATAATAATAAATTAACGAGGATATATACCCATCAACCTACCACACCTACAATTCCGTAGTAAAGCTGCAAGCATTAGCATGAAAATGCTGTGATTGCAGTGAAGAACCTGCCCTCGGGCAGAATTACTATGGATGGATACCCATCAATAGGAACCTCAAACTCGATGCTATTCTTTTTGCAGACGATTTAACTCTTCTGGCACTTTCCGGAAATGATTTGCAACGATCAATTTATAATTTACAAAAAATAGCTGCGAAATTTAATATGGAAATATCAATTAACAAAACTAAAATTATGGCATTTCATGGGAATGACCCCATACAAAGTAAAATCTGTCTCCAGAATAAAAGTTAAAGAGATCTAATCAATTTAAATATCTTGGATATTATCTCTCTATCTGGGATGAAAAGGATATCTCTGAAAAAATTTCAAGTTATAATAAAAGTTTGGGAATTATTAATCAAATTATGAAACCATCCCTTGTACGAAAAAAAAAAACACCATGTTTATATAACACTTTGGCTAGACCAGTGTTGACCTATGGTAGTGAAGCATGAACACTAAAAAGACAATATGAAAGCAGAATAACCGCTTGTGAAATGAGATTCATGCGCAGAACAGCGGGTTACACCAGATGGGATCGTAAAAGGAACACCGATATCTTAAAAGAATTGAAGACTACGCCAATTTTGGAATATATTAAACAGTACCAACTAAATTGGAAGCACGATCTAGAAAGAATGAGTTCAAATCGGATCCCCAAAGCTGTTTATAATTATATACCAAGAGGACGAAGATCATTGCCGTCCTATGAAACTCTGGAGGGAAAATTTTCTATAGGATCGTAACTGGCCTTGGCCTAATACTTGGAAGGAAGAAGAAAAAGAAGATAATAATAAATTGTGTATTTTGTCGTACTAGGCCTATAACCTGGTTTCTTAAAGTAAACATAACGAAGGTGAACTTAATAATATTATTTACATTGTCACCTAAATTTGGCGAGTGATGATTCGCTTTCACTTTGCCAATCAGTGAGTCACCCATTGCATTGGAGATGACGCACGAGTAACGGGCCGCTTATTGGATCACTAGTAGCTACGTACATGAAGATACATAACGGGTAGTTTATCAACTTGTTCCTAATGTATACACAGTTAAAAATAATTATGTAAACACTCTCTTGATAATATGTTCCAGTTTATATTGATAAGTCGGTGTTTCAACACTTCTAAAGTTGTTTTACGCAATACCTGGACTTATATTGGTTGATAAACCATACGTTAGATATAACGAAGTCAACTGTCATAGAACTTGGAAAAAAGTTTGTATACAAACTCTCATTTTTACACGCTTTATATTAGCTTGACCTGTATCTATCTATGTATGGGAATCTTCCAACACGATTTTCACTCACGTAGAAACATTGGATTCGCTTGAAACTTTGTATACTTGTAAAGGACCAATGACAGTACAATAATTTCATTTTTTTCTAATATCCTGGCCAGGATCATGAGGACATCAAAGAAATAAAGACCGGTATTAAAGGTTGCGGACGTATCGACAGTTCAGTCCGTCGTTGTGGTAGCTCAGTGGACTGTAGTGGTATATCATTTCAGTAATCCATAGGTCGCTGGTTCAAATCCGACCCGGAGGATTTTTTTGAAGATTATTAGTTTTAGCTCACACTACAATTACATTTTTAGAAAACCAAACTAAAAAACGAAAAATAAATAATAGTTTAAAAAACTAAAACAACACGCTTTATTAGAATACCGAACTAAAAAATGAAAAGTAACTTTAATTTCCAACACGCTTGGAAATTAAAGTGGTCAACAAAAAAATCATCTCCAACATATCTAGAATAAAACTAGAGTTATCTACAAAAAAATAATAATTTTACCACCAAAAGCGTAGGGTGCTCTATATCAATTAATATATTTGATAATAAACAGATATTGGTTGACTACACGCACCCTACTATTTGGGCCTTTACACACATTGAAATACCGTAACTCTAACTTTTCAGGAATTACGAACTAACTCCAGAAGGATATCATAACTAACAAACTAACTCACTGGCAGTATCTAACCCGTAGGTTCATGGCCGCGGGAACATAAGCTCTCCATATATCCCTATCCTGAGCTAATGTTTTTCAATAATCCCCTGTATAATCTACTTTCCTCAAATCATAGTTAATGTTATTCTCCCACCTCATTATTGGCCTACCAACTGGGCGTTTTCCCACTTGTTTTCCTACCAGAAGCTTCTATGCACCTGTTTCATCCCCAATATCTGCCACATGTCCTGCCCATCGCAGCCTACGAGAGTTAACTGTTCATCTCTTTTGACCCGAAAATTTTCCTAAGAACTTCATTCTCGAATACTCGTAATCTCATTTTCTCCTTTAAAGTAAGAGTCCATGTTTCGCATCCATATAATATAACTGGGAGAATAATACTTACTTAATACTTAATACAGGCTTTCCACTTTACAGCAGTTTGCCCTTGATTCCTGCTTTCCAGAGATTCCTATCTTCCCATTGTCCATCTTCCATACCCCTCTTCATCATGGCATCATATATTCCCTCATACCATGTTCTTCTACTTCTTCCCCTTCTCCTTCTGCCTGGTACCATCCAATCCAACACCTGCTTAGGCCACTGGTCTTCCGGCATCCGTTGTACATGTCCATACCATTGTAGAGCTCTCTTTGTTATCCTATCGATTACAGTTTCCTGTGCATCCATTTCTTGTCTGTTATATGTATTTCGAATATGTTGTAGCCTGGATATTCTCATACTTCTCCGTAATCCATCCATTTCTGTCGCCAAGATTCTTTTCTGCATCCTTTCATTTATTGTTCAGCTTTCTGATCCATATGTAAGTATACTTTCTATTATTGTCTGCATAATCCCTTTTTCTGTTTTTCTGGTCAAATTTCTATTCCATAAAAGCACATTCAGGGATCTAATCGCCTTCCTTGCACAATTTACTCTGGGAGAATAATAGTTTTATATATTTTCAGTTGATACCACATAGCTGCTTCCTATTCCACTTGGTACCTTTAAGTCACGCTTATACAGTTACCTGTTGTCTAATAATTAATTTTTCTCTATTTATTTAATTTTATACTATGTCATTAATCTTTTCCTGTTTTTTTATATATATTGTACATATATATTTAATTCGTTAAATTTAGAGTAAATCAAAATACATTATAAATATTAATTGTATTGTATTCATAACTTGTAATCGTTTATATTTATAGATATATATTGTAATTTAGATTTAAGACTATTTTTTTTTTGTTTGTATTTTTTTTTAAACCTGGTTGAGTGGTAGACAAGGCCTTAAGGCCTTAACTCTGCCAGGTAAAATAAAGCTATTATTATTATTATTATTATTATTATTATTATTATTATTATTATTATTAATTTAATTATATGTCTTCTTAAAGTCTACATATAATAGATGCACAGTGTCATTATATTCTCAATTATTTTTTAAAATCTCTCTTATAATAATGGACTAAAAATAGTTTCAAAGTACTATAAAGCTAATAATTAATATATAGACTACAGTTACACACAAATTAAGGATGTAACATTGAAAGTGGGTCTAGTTTGTATTTGTATTTAACGACGCCCTTTGAATTCCAAAGGTAATTTCCGTCCAAATTCAAAAGTGGGCGTGAAAGCACCAAACAATTATAGAATTTAGATTTATTTAGCCTGGTGGAGTATTATGTTAATACCTTGGAGTTTGGTCCATTTCGAAGGAAGTCTGCTCAGAAATTGTAAGTTCTGAAAAAAATCTTGAAACTAGAGGCGAATAGAAATGATGATAGATTTTTTTGCTTTGAAGCATTTGGTAGACTATTTAACTCATGCCCCAAACGGGAGTCAATGACCAATCAGTTACAATGATTTTTGATTTACAACCAATCACAGTCGTGTTTCACCTC
This sequence comes from Diploptera punctata, assembly GCA_030220185.1. Classification (NCBI taxonomy): domain Eukaryota; kingdom Metazoa; phylum Arthropoda; class Insecta; order Blattodea; family Blaberidae; genus Diploptera; species Diploptera punctata. Next base: position 1,154,759 of record JASPKZ010005717.1, read on the forward strand.
GCTCTTTATCGATTTCTCTTTATCAGCTCCTGCTTTTGTGATAAAGAAAGCTCCTTTTTAATGTTCTGAACAGGTAAAAGCATTATTTTTCTCCAACAAATACATTGAATATAGCAATTAATGAAAAGATTCCTTGATTTTTCTGAGTTGTTTACTAAAAAAAATAAATGAATAACCCGTAATGTTGATTATGATATATAGTTTGATGTGTTTCATTATTTCTCCACTTGGGTGCACTCTTACAATATTGCGATCTTATTTGGCAATAAATAATATGATCAAGGTGCAGTGAATGAACATAACCTCACATTTCTGATTTGTTTTCAAACATTGCCGTTTACATTAAATATATAAATATTTTTAAATAACTATATGATTTGTGAGCAAACAGCTTAATTTTATTCGTTAAATAGTCCTAACAAATGTCACTCTTGATTTCCAAATTATCGATATCACGAAGTGAGTCGTGAATTTATCGATAATTTGGAAATCACTCGTGGCATTACTTATGATATGAATGCACATTCTGCCTGAATTAATTACTAACCGAATGTGGGAATCCATATCATCCTTAAAAAAGAGCAGATAAAATCAGTACCTTTGTCTTTAAAAACTAAGGTTGCATCAGCTTCCGATATTCAACAGTTTTTTATAACACAAAGCCACGTATGCGCAGGACATCGCGCCACTAACATGTCAGGACATGTTTCTCGGTAAATGTGAACATATTTCCAATTATTATCTTTACATGGACAACACTTATCATCCACACTTCCGCTACTTATTTTTTCCACTGTTAAGTGAAAGATAAAGATATGAAAAAAAATATTTTTAATGGTATTTACAATTTAATCTCTATGCACTAAAACTTCTTCTACATCCAGTTCTTATAACTAATCTAAATAACTAACAAAGTCTTACTTATTGGCACTATCAAAACCGAAGGTCCATGGCCACACGGACATAAATTCTACATACATCCTTATTCAGAGCTACTGTTTTCCAATTGGACGGCGTTATGCATCAACCGGCGATGCGCCATTATAAAAGTTTCGACAAAAATACTCAAAGTTTTTTTTTACACTTCTATTATTGAATCTCCAATATTTTGTAACCCTATTTCGCCACCAGGGCATGTTAGGGTTGTAGCTTACTGTAATAATTATTATATAAAACTTTCCTCATTAGAGGATTGCCTCAAGGACAAAGTGATACAGACAATTAATTTTTTGTAATTGATGAAATACATTTTGTAAATACATTAAAAAATTCAACTTGTAGGCCTAATTGAAGTATACATACTATAAAGTAATTTTATAAATATGGTTTCTTAAAATTGAAATTGATCCTCTAATGGCAGCGATGGCAATTCTAGAAAGGTACACCCTGTCCAAATCTAAGGAATTCCAAAATTTGGCTAAGAATCCTGGTATAGTACCTCTTGCCCCGATCATCAATCCTGTGACAGTTATACTATCTAATTGGTATTTATCATAAGTAATAGTCAATTGTTGACTCATATATGGTTTTTTTTTCAGAGTCAACTTCCTCAGGTTGGCTACTATACTATACATTGTAAAACAGAAATATTATCTTATGGTTTTGAATGAGTGTTATGAATTACATAAATCATCTATACGTGTCTCAGAAAATACTACATATTGTTATGAATGTGTGTTATGAATTTCATAAAAAGTTTATAATAATTTAGGTTCTTAAAAATCACTTCACACATTGAGCCAGAAGCCTCATCATCATTTAAAAGTAAGTTTAACCAGAATCGTTGCCTTTCGAATATAGGACAATCATTTTACAATTCTAGTGCCAAACTGACAATACTCAGTCATGGATCAACAATCTTAGAGCGGGAACATTTGGCTCTTAGCTGCATGATGCAAAATTTGTATTAGCATTTATAAAGACCTAGTTTCCTACACGTTTTTTATAAAACACACAATCTCTGATAAGACTGATGTCATTTACATTTTCTTTAATAATAAGGCTATATTTAAAGATTTGGCGCTAAAAGTGTGTGTACACTTACTTCATAAGCCAGTGCAACAGATGGCATCAGAAATCTCTTCTTTTTTTAATGGTACTTAGACCGTTGATACATAACATCGTCCAATTATCCCCTGTTACCTCCTTCAAGTTATTGTTATTCTTCCACTTCATTCCCGGGCGCTTTCCCTCTGTTTTTTACAAGAAATTTTCATCCCATCTTCCGTTCCTCATTCGCGTCATCTGTTCTACCTACTACCTACTACAGTATAAAGTAAAATATTCCCACTACAGGCCTCAGGAGGCCCTTGGGATAGTAGGAGGTTAAGGCTCCCACTTTTTCTGGACAATTGAAACTTGATGTCAGCCGGGTTGTCAGCCCTGCGTGACGGCCGCCTTTACTCCCAGAACAAGCGTCTGGTACTCATTTCCGTTAGAGGCTGAGTCGACCCCAGGGTCATAGTGCCGCCAGAAGTTTTGGGTCAGTTTAAAAATCCTGACCCCACCGGGAGTTGAACCCTCGACCATCCGGCTTGTAACGCAGAGCCTTAACCATTACGCTACAGCGTGCCCTCGTCTTACTTTTGAAAATAATATTTTACGAAAAACAGAGGACGAACTACAAAGAATGCTGTATAAACTAAATGAAATATCAAAAAGATACAACATGGAAATATCCTCACAAAAATGAAAAACAATGTCCTTCAAGGGCGCTCATCCAGTTCGGACAAAGATAATATTAGAAAATAAACCAATAGAACAAGTAGTAAGACATAACTTCCTAGGATGCGAAATTTCATACCCAGTGGAAACAGATATAAATAACAAACTAAATAAGTTTAATTATATAACAGAAACACTAAAAAGAACTTTGAAAAATAAAGTCAGGAAAGACTCTATAATGAAATTATACAAGACAATGGCAGTGCCTATTATTACTAATGGATCCGAAACATGGACAGTGACAACACAACAATCTGCCGGAATACAAGCTGCTGAAATGAGATTCCTCAGACCAATAGCGGGATATCAAAGAACAGACAAAAACATAACACAGAAATAAGACATCAACTGAAAATAGAGGAATTAAACACAACAGTAGTGAAATACAGAACAAACTGGAAAGAACACTTGGCAAAGATGACTGAGAATAGAATACCAAAAGCAGCATACAACTATTCACCACGAGGAAGAAGAAGTTTGGGAAGACCAAGGAAAAGATGGAAAGAGCAGCAATTTGGAGCCGGAACAGGCTAGAAAATAAGTCTAAACCATAAAGAAGAAGAAGAATTCGAAAAACTTTTGGTGCTGTTAGTGAAAATAAAGGGATGGAGAATAAAAAAATAATAGAGAATTATGAATGTTGTATTAACCATAGCAGCAACAGAATAACAGATGAAATCCTCCATCAAGAAAATAATGCAAACAAAATATCGGGATGTTTAAACAATACTGTTTGGAAAAATAAAACTTTAAGAATAGATACAAAAATAAGAATTTACAAATCTGTCATAAGACCAGTTCTAACATATGGTTGTGAATGCCGAACAGAAACTAAAAAAACAAAACAAATCAATGCAACAACCGAAATGAAAGTTTTAAGGAAAATCGTAGGAAAATCGCTGAGAGAGAAAATTCGCAGCTCTGTTATTAGAGAAGAATGTGAAATTGAACCTATAAACCTCTGGATAAATGATAGAAGACTAAATTGGAACGATCACATAGATAGAATGGAGAACAGTAGATTAATGAAGAAAGTACGAGACTGGACACCTCAGTAGAAAAGGCCATTAGGAAGACCACAACTACGATGAAAGGACGTCACCATATCCCGGTCCTGTAGTGAATGAACACGCAACAAGCTGCCAGCTTTCATGCGTAGAGGAAGAAGAAGAAGAAGAAGAAGAAGTATTAAGAAGAGGATGTGGTGGCAATAGTGAAGAATAGACTTGCATGACTTGTTCACATATCACGTCCAGAAGAAACAAACTAACAAAAATAACCATGAATAAGTATCCACGAGGTAAAATACCATTGGGCGGACCAAAACTACACTGGAAAGATCAAGCGAAAAAACAGAGAACATTAAACTAACGAAAATAGCCATGAACAAATCCCCACGAGGTAAAAGAATATTGAGGAGGCCAAAACTACGCTGTAAAGACCAGGTGAGTCAAGATCTCATGCCCAGAGATCACAAAATTAACAAAAATAGCCGTGAACAAATATCCAAGAGGTAAAATACCATTAGGCAGAGCATAACTACTCTATAAAGTCCAGGTGTATCAAGTCTTACATGAATAGAAGACCACTTGAAAGAAACGGACAACAGGGAGTTGAGAAGAACCTTTCTGAATGAGGCAAGAAACCAAATTCGGTTTGAAATAGCTGAAAATTGATTGATTGACGAGAACTAGGGCAACATATCCTCAAATTACAAATCAGGACTGTCCTGGTCACAAAGGGGACTATGATAACCTTGGGATAAATAATTCGACTAAAAATAATATTCTAGATTGCACAATATCCGAACAGCTGATCTCGAGCTATTGCAAGGCCACATATGAATTCTGATGCAATAGATAAAGTACTGATAAATCATTTGTTTACTCAAAGACGATAGCATTAGGTAACTTATGTTCATTTATTTATTTTATTAATTCATACTGTGGCGAATTTGATATGATTGCATTACTTAAATGAGTGTGGAAAATTAACTACGTATTACAGTTCTCAAACCGTTTACCACATACACCTTTCACTAACTCACTCAGTGGCACTATTGAACCTGTAAGTTTATGGCCGCGCTGACATAAGCTCTCCACATAGCCCTATCTTCAGTTAATATTTTCAAATAATCCTCTGTATAATCTATACTTCCCTCGAATCATGGTTAATGTCATTCTCCCACCACATTCTTGGTCTACCAACTGGGCGTTTTCCCTCTGATTTCCTACAAGAAGCTTCAATGTCCCTTTTCCATCCCTCATTCTTGCCACATGTATTTCCCATCGCAGTCTACAAGACTTTAATGTTCTTATTACATCTGGTTTCCTATAAAGATCATGTAGCTTAGTATTATGTAGTCTTCTCCATTCGCCTACATCTTCACTAAAATAAAACTAAGTGTAGTGTAGTGTTTAATTTTAACATAAGCAACGTTAAGAATATGATCCCGAAGCAGTAATTTCAGACCCATCTTTAAATAGATGTTGTTTACCTACAAACCCGTTCACGACACGTTACTTTAACTCTTTCAGTGTACATAAAACAGCTATAAATAGCTCACATACCTCATATTGGCAGCTTTGTTCTCCAGGAAAGAAAATTAAATGTCGCGCGCCAACAAAAATTAATTTGACATAACGAGATTCTTTTATATATATATATATATATATATATATATACACAAAAATACAGGGGATTTGTCAGATGTCATTGCCCCTTAATTATGAGTAAACAAATAACTGATTATCCATAGTAATTCTGCCCGAAGGCAGGTCCTTCACTGCAATCATAGCATTTTCATGCTATGCTCGCAGCTCTACTAGGGAATTGTGTAGGTGTGGTAGCTTCCCATTGCTTTCCACACCGGTGAAGGATGATGAGATGATGATGATGAGATGATAATGATAAGGATGATGATGATGTCCATATGATTTCGGGGACCGTTTGGGCCTTAAAGTTTTCCTGACATTTGTCTTACAGGTGAGGAAAAACCCCGATAAAAACCTCACCCAGAAAAACTGTCCCGACCGGGGATCGAACCCGGGCCCGCTGCGTGACAAGGGAGCACGCTACCTCGAGACTACAGAATTGTTGTTAATTAAAACAATACAACATGATAACAAAACAAAGTGTGGCTCTTGCTTTCCATTATCTATCCTTCAGGTAGAAGAGTCAAGTGCCTCACACTCTAAGCAGGTGGTTTCTGTCCATGTTAGTGTTTTGGGGCACAGTGGGCAATGAGGACTTGTGTAAATTTCAATTTAAGGGGGATGATGGGTGAAATTTTCGACTTTTTCGGTCAAATTTAGCATTTTTTGTTTTTTGTATTAACAAATACTACGTCCCTTAAAGTATAAGTTGGCGAAGTTTCAGTGTCCTATGGCGCTTGTAAGTCTCCCTAATGACTGTAGGAGGGCATGTGTGCTACATTCTAATTTAACTGCATGCAAACTTTCAAATTGCCTTTTCCACACTTTTATTTTCATTGCATGTCAATACATTCAAATCAAAATAGCATTGACAAATTTAATGATAGAAGCATGAAATGTTAACTGCATGTCCCACACACTATGGCTAATAATTCTATGCATGGATTTTGAAACAACGTTGATAGTTTTTTAAAATAAAAAATAAAATATGTGTAGTAATTAAAAAGAACGAAAATTTTCATATGCAGAGGATATATATTTTTTTCTTCCTTTATCACAACGATATAGAAAAGTTGATGCATAGTGTTGTTCTAAATAAGTCAGTGTCGTGTAGAATAAAAATACAAAATTTTACTAAAAAAATATGGGATTTATTAAAAATTTAAATATGCAAATTTTTAAATGGATTTTCTTCAATAACTCAAAAACCTTTAGGCCTAGAGGGATGAAACTTTAATATAACATTACCTATTATGACATGAATGTGTGTACAAAACATCAAGTATGTAGCTTAAAAAACTGTAGAAAATAGAAAATTCACCCAACACACCCCTTAATGAAGATGGGCTGCAAGACAATTACGTCCTGTGTTTAGTCGAAAATATGCTATAGGCTAGTTTCATTTCGTGGTGCATCTGGTGTAGTATGGATAGGGGTACAAAGATATACTCACCTCCACGTGTTGTAACATGGAAAAGAACATTATTTCAGCTAAGTAGTCTATCACATAGCAGACATGAGTTGACGTCACGAGAATTCTTAAATAATTTTAGCTTATTTGTTCACTATAATATTTGTGTAGTTCAATAATGGAAACAATTAGTAAATAGTTGAATTCCAATAAATAGAAATAAAACAGTTCAAACAATATTACATGCTGATGATCAAATAATATTATCAGATTCCGAAGACAGCTTACAAATAGCAGCGTATCAATTATTCAAAATTGCCAACTAATATAATCTAAAGCAATGGCAACGTGTGAAAAAAACATACGAGTGAAAATTGAGGTTAATGGAAAAATTATAGAACAAGTGTCAGATTTCTCATACTTAAGAAGTGTATTTGCAGAACATTGATTCAAAATTACAAAAATGTAATAAAATAGATGGGGTAACAAGAAGAAATATTGGTAAGCAGATGACAGATACAAAACTAAGATTACATAGCATCACATCAAAAGCTGCTCTAAAATACGGAAGTGACATTTGGATTTTAAATAAAATAAATTTTCATAAACTTAGAAATAGCCAAATGCGTTCCTTACGATCAGTGTTAGCAGTTACTAAACTGGATCACCAAAGGGACACTATTATCACAGAAAAATTTGGAATATCAAGTTTAAATGAAGGCATAGAAAGGTACCAACAAGAATGGAAAAATCATCTGAGAAAAATGGAAAGAAATAGACTTTCAAAATTGGCATTCCAATATACTCCAATTGGACATAGGGACTAAGGAAGATCAAAACATCGCTGGAAAGATCAACACCATCTTCGTTAGGTTTACCGTCACAGGCCACATGGCCTAAAACGGATTTGTTTATCATGATGATAACACTGGTCAACAGTGGTTTTGTTGCCCTTGATATAAGATTAATTATGTTATATTTATGCTCACAATTCATGAAACTATCAATTATTTTGGAAGATTTGCTCTGTTTTTTTTAATCTTTATTTTTATTTTACATTACAAAAATCGGAAAATATGAAAAAAAAAATAACAGATATATTTATATTGTCAATTGTTTTGTGAAAAATTAGTATGCACTGACGTAAATAGAAAAGTGTCGAAAATCCATGTTACACTTCAGTGAAATGCCTTTTATAAGATTTACTTCTATAATTTTTTAGGAGAGAATCTCTTTTTAAAGACCAGCAGTAATCTGCCATTATGTGATGGTCCCATCTACCCTGATACCTTTCCTCCATTACTTTTAGATCCTGGTGAAAGCGCTCTCCCTGTTCGTTACTATAATTTCCTAAATTATCCGGAAATCTATCCAGGTGACTGTGGAGAAAGTATAACTTTATACTCATATTTGCTCGTAGAATCTTGAAGCTTGTCAACATGTTTTGCACAATTTCTTTATTTTGGTGCTTTATAGCTACCTAGGAAATTTTCTACTACCAATACAAAACCCTTCCAGGCTACACTTTCCGGAACAGTCATAACTTTGATAAAATTCGCATCTTTCATCAATTGCTTTGAGGACCATCAAATATTCTGCCTTTTAACTTTCCTATACTGAGCTTAGGAAATTTTCTACAAATGTGTTTGAAGCATTCTCCTTCCTTGTTCAACGCTTTGACGAATTGTTTTATCATATCCAGATGCACGTCGTGAGTACTTTAATTTTGTCAAATAACTGAGATCACGGCCGATGTGCAGAGTGAGGGGTGTAAGAGTGGGGATCACGTGATGTTTGTATACGCGAATAAAATGTGCAGAAATCAAATAATGACTGGAAACATAAATTTTATTAGTAACAAGCCGTTACTAATGAACAACGAAAGAATACCAAAAAGAACTTTCCTGTATAATCCCAGAGGAACAAGAGAAGTTGGGCACGTAGAAGATGGACTCCACTTTTAACTTCGCCGGAACAGGCTGCATAGTCTAAACCTTGTAGTAGAAGAAGAAGAAGAAGAAGAAGAAGAAGAAGAAGAAGAAGAAGAACAAGCCGTTTACTGCTTAAGATATCCATCCATAGTAATTCTGCCCGAAGGCAGGTCCTTCACTGCAATCATAGCATTTTTCATGCTATGCTTGCAGCTTTACTAGGGAATTGTGTAGGTGTGGTAGCTTCCCGTTGCTTTCCACACCGGTGAAGGATGATGGTGATAATGATAAGGATGATGATGATAAAGATGATGGCCATATGATTTCGGGGACCGTTTGGGCCTTAAAGTTTTCCTGACATTTGTCTTACAGGTGAGGAAAAACCCCGATAAAAACCTCACCCAGAAAAACTGCCCCTACCGGGGATAGAACCCGGGCCCGCTGCGTGACAAGGCAGCACGCTACCTCGAGACCACAGCGGTGGACGTTTAAGATATAAGATACGCGAAAAGCATAAAAACTAGAACACATCCAGCACTTTCATTAATATATTCGTAAACTGTGCACTTGAAAACATAGAAATTCGCTGAGATATCCAGGGCAACAAAAAAAAATGTTTTTATAGAGCTGTGTAATATTTCAATTAAATTATATTAAACTTTCCTTTTCCAACATCTGACTATATTTGGAATGACAAGAGTCCATTTACTGTATGAGAGTTTGAGTTTGCACCGTTATTTGTTATGCACTGAAATTGTAAAAGCTCTCTTGAAAACTGATTACGCTGGGGATTTTGTTCATAAACTTTAATTTTAACCATGTGCCGTTATTTACAGGAATATCACTGGGGGTATTATTGTATTGGTCTTGGCTGAGATATATGAACGGGGTCAATTAAACGACAGTTCTAACAAGGAACTTATTGTTCGGAATAACAGCAGATGTACAATTATCAACAACACCCAAGTCACACACACACACACCTGTCACATTTCATCACTACCTGCTCACTCCTGATAACAACTTACTTTCTTTTTTTTAAGGATTTACAGAGGCGACAATGATATTTCCTAAAACACTTAAATTTGAATTATAAAAATATCAAAACGAATTCAATACATTACACCTAAATGTTTTAATTGAAATTGTAATTAGTTGAGGAAAACTGAAATCGCAGGTACTTAATTTAATATTTCTTATCTTTGACATAATCTCAACAGTGTTTTACGTCGATTAAAAAATACATTATATATATTCACCTTTTGGACAATCCAGCTGGATACTATATAAATTATCCATCTTAATTGAGTCATATGCCTATTTGAAAGCTATAATATAGTTGATGTACAGTGCCATTATATTACTTACTTACTCACTGGCACTATCGAACCCATAGGTTCATGGCCGCGCGGACATAAGCTCTCCATACATTCCTAACCTGAGCTAATGCTTTCCAATCATTCCCTGTATAATCTACTTCCCTCAAATCGTAGTTAATGTTATTCTCCCACCTCATTCTTGGTCTACCAACTGGGCGTTTTCCTTCTGGTTTTCCTACAAGAAGCTTCCATGCACTTCTTTCATTCCCCATTCGTGTCACATGTCCTGCCCATCGCAGTCTACGGAACTTAACTGTTCTTATTATATCTGGCTTCCTATACATACCATGTAACTCACTATTATGTAGTTTTCTCCATTCACCTATCTGTTCATATCTCTTTGGTCCAAAAAGTTTCCTAAGAACTTTATTATCAAATACTCGTAATCTCCTTTCCTCCCTTAAAGTAAGAGTCCATGTTTCGTATCCATATAATATAACTGGTAGAATAATAGTTTTATATATTTTCAGTTTAACGTTTTTTGAAAGGAGTTGGGACATCAAGAGTCTCTGCAATGCATAATAGCACGCATTTCCAGGATTGAGCCTATGTTTAATTTCTTTGTGCATCTCATTCCTATTTGTGATTATTGTTCCTAGGTATTTGAATTCAGCCACTTCCTCAAAATTTCCCTCATTTGTCATTAGCTGTCCACTTCCATTATATAATGTATTTCTACGTATATACCTATTTATTTTTCTTAAATCAGTATTACTAAAAATCTAATCAGTTGTAGACCTATTTCTTCTAAATCCACATTGATGATTATCTATTAGGGAGTAAGTTTGGGTACTAATATCCAGGGTGTTTCATAAATATTGCAGACTTCTAGTGGTTGAAAATGGGACTTAGTAGATGAAGTTTGGATAAGAAACCCATATCCGGAAACGTGCCATTTCGATGTAAAATAGGTTTGAAGATCGAAACACAATGAGCTGATATCGTGTGTCTTGTGTTTCAGAATTAGTATTACAGACTTCTAAGGGCTGTACTACAGCTGTCGGGTCGGAGGAAGATCTTCTTGTACGAATGCTGGCAGCAGCAGAAATTATTGAGCACACACCACGTCTTGTGGGGCGTGTGTATGAATACATGCGTCGCAGGTACACTGTGCAACGAACAACAGGGTGGTTACGTGGAACCACACTTGTAGACAATCCCTAGAAGTTTGTAATACTTATTCTGAAACAGAAGACAAGCGATATCAGCCCATTGTGTTTCGATCTTCAAACCTATTTTACATTGAAAAGGTACGTTTCCGAACATGGGTTCTTTATCAAAATTTTATCTACCAAGTCCTCTCTACAACCCCTTGAAGTGTGTAATACTTATTCTGAAACACCTTGTAGACCTATTTGTTAAAATTTTGGAAGTCTCTGTAGTTATTGCAATCAGTTTTATCTCATTTCTTATAGATTGACACGATAATAGATTATTTCCATTCATTTCATTTTTATAGATTAATACTATTATCCCATAATTACCTGGTTGAATTGGTAAAACAATGAATCGATCAATTGTTGCAAACACGTAATTAACTCTATCGAACCTAGAGGTCCATGGCCATTCACACATACTCTCTCCTTATATTTTCCCTAAGCTAATATTTTCAAATTGTTTGTCTATAATTCATCATCATCATCATAATAGATTATACAACAGCCCATTTTGACTCCTGGCTACTGACAAATTCTTCCTCCATTCATCCCTGCCCAACGACTTCCTTCCCCATCCTCTTATACCGAGCTTCTTAAGATCTTCTATTCCTGCGACGCATTTTTTCATACACACTCTGAACTTCGGTCTGCCTATTTTTGGCTTCAGTAGTGTGAGATTTTTAATAGGATTGTAGTCTACTCTTTTTATCTTATCCGCCACCTTCTCCCTATATAATTAATCTTCCTCAATTCTCCCATCTCATTTTTGGCCTACCCATTGAGTACTTTCCCTCTGGTTTACCTACAAGAAGTTCCTGTGCCTTTATTTTCAAACCATATAATTTCCAAAGGTTTCGCCCAATCCAGTCAAAGAGTCATAATTATTCTTATTAAATTCAATTTCCCATATAGACCATGGAGCTCACTGGCACACAATTTCCTCCATTCACCGCCCCCCCCCTGTATTATTAAATACTTTCAAACATGGAGACGAGCCAAAATAAATATCACTGCAAGTCACATACGGCCAGGAAGCCACCTGTTGTACAAGCCATTCGAATTTTGTTACTGCACAAAAAATGTCGGATGTTTGAAAAACTGAAGGTTTTGTAAAGAATGTGCGCAAGATTGTAAGAAACCGATCTCTTCAGAATCATTTATACGTTGAACATTTTTTTAAGGTCGCAGCTGGAAACAAAAGACTGGACAAGTTGGAACCTGCTGAAGTCTATTAATTATGTGATCCAGCCAAAAGGATTCAACATCTGACCTTGATTCAGGAATAGAGGTCAAATGCTTCCTCAGGATTCAACAATAATACAGCCTCTACAATGAAGCTCAAATAAAATAAACATTCAATGTATTTTAAGAGGAGTCTTCCTTCAACAGGGTTAACAAGTAACTCATATTTATTTTAAAAAATTGTCCACCGCTGTGATCTCGAGGTAGCGTGCTGCCTTGTCACGAAGCGGGCCCGGGTTCGATCCCCGGTCGGGGCAGTTTTTCTGGGTGAGGTTTTTATATGCGGTTTTTCATCACCTGTAAGACAAATGCCAGCAAAACTTTAAGGCCCAAATGGTTCCCAAAATCATATGACCATCGTCATCATCTAACAAAAATTACTAACAATTTTAAGTATAGAGGTAAACAAATAAATGAAGGTGTAGGAAAAATTAGTCATCTTAATGTAGAACCCCCTAAAATAACTATAATTAATAATCCTACTATTCCTACTATTATATTTCTATTCTCATCCTTATCATCATCATCACCATCATCCTTCACCGGTGCGAAAAGCAACGGGAAGCTACCACACCTACACAATTCCCTAGTAACGCTGCAAGCATAGCATGAAAATGCCTTCGGGCAGAATTACTATGGAAGGATGGATATATTGTTTTGTATTTAAAAGTAAACATATGTTTGTCCTGGTGAATGGAAAAGAAGGCCACATGGCTTTAACTCCACGAGGCTAAATAAATAAATAATACAGTATTTCTTTAATTATAAATAAGGTAAAGGTAAAAAGGTAAAGTGATCCCACTACAGGCCTCAGGAAGCCTTTGGGGTAGTAGGAGGTTAAGGCTCCCACTTTTTCTGGGCAATCGGTACTTGATGTCACGCGGGTTGTCAGTCCTGCGTGATGGCCGCATTTACTTCCAGAACAAGCATCATTTCAGTTAGAGGCTGACTGAGTTGACCCCAAGGCCATAGTGCCTCCAGAAGGTTTGGGTCTAAGAATCCTGATCCCAGCGGGACTCGAACCCTCGAACTTCCGGCTTGTAGCTTATTGCCTTAATCACTATGCTATGGCGTGCTCCCAATTATAATAATTACCCGATATTATTAAAATCTTATGGGTTAATTTTGGATACATTTAGCTTTAAAAATACATATGCTTTAATTTTGTTTACCGCTGTGCTGCCTCCTATCCAGCGGAACCAGGTTCGATCCCCGGTCGGGATAGGTTTTCTGGGTATTTTTTTTTTTTTTGCGTGAAACAGCTGACAAATTCTACTAAGGAGCCTCTTATTTCAAGCTTAAGATATTTTTACGTGTCGTAAATCGATGACAAAAGGCGGACGTTTTATTTCATTCCGAAGGAAACCATTCCTATGCTTTTCACACGCTGAAAAATATCCTTCACAACTGGGATTTAATCCACAAGGTTCGCCTAGTTCTCTATTAATAGTTCCAGAGATAAGGAAGTAAAAATATTTTGTAACACGAAATATAATTGCGTAACAAAACTTAACTTTTGATATTTAAAAAAAATAGATCTATTATTTACTGACACGTATTTCCTGTGGTTTTCCAAACATTTCCGGTACTCTTGAGAATATATAGCATTGTACTGCATTGTGAAACAGTCTCCAATAAAAAAATAACAAATTGCAACAACAAAAGGATATTTAAGATGATGTCCTGCCAAGATAACACGTTACTTAAGAGGAAAAAAATATTTAAAATTCATATCTCCACGTCATGATTATTTTGTTATTGTTTAATCTATTATAATACACTAATAATAATAATAATAATAATAATAATAATAATAATAATAAGAAAAATAGGTAGATATATAGATTGATAGGAAAATAAGTCCAAGGCTTATATGAAGAAACTAAAGCAGTGAAAAAAACTGACTGAAAAAGGTCAAAAGAAATTTTAATAAATCAAGCAGTTAGACAAGGGTGTAGTCTATCGCCCATTCTTTTTAATATATATATATATATATATATATATATATATATATATATATATATAAGCATATGTAATTTTTTTTCGCCCAATGGGCTGCTGGCCCAGAGGGGTATTATTGTGGGGTTCCCACTAATGTAGCATTTCCTCTACATTAAGGTGATGTGGTTATAACGCCAGTACTCGGTCCTCAGAGCCTCATTTGTAATAGCAGGTTGTGGATGAGATTTGATAGGAGAGGTGATGAAATGCACATCACTATCCTTGCAACCCTAAAAGAACCATAAAATAAATGAGGAAGTGAGGAAATTATGGAATAGTTGGATGTAGAACCCATTCTTCACCATATACAAAACTACCAGAACTGGAAGCCCATCTTCAACGAATGCCGTCTCATAGAATTCAAAAACCATGCTTCGTTACTGCCGCCAAGGCAAAAGATCGCTGGGACGTCCAAAAAAAGCGCTGGATGGAAAATTCCTCTTTGAGAACTTAACAGGCTTCTTCTTCCTTCCAAGTATTAGGCCAAAGGCCACACGGCCTAATACTTGCATTGATGATTATGATGATGATAAAACAATGGAAAATTATAACAGACAAAGGCCTTATATTTAATAATAACACAAGTATCAAAAACTTAATTTTCGCCGATGATTTAGTCTTACTACACCATGATTAAGATCTGTTACAATTGACTGCTTACAAACTAAATGCAATATGTAGCGATTATAATTTTAAAATTTCAGTAAGTAAAACAATAGTAATGGCATTTTGTGGAAGAAATACTCTGCGTGCAAAAAATACTAATTAGAGACGAAATTATTGAACACTTTAAATATTTAGGATGTGATATCAGCTGTGGATATGATAAATATATTGAACATAAAACTCATCTGTTTCAAGCTATTTGTGGTACAATAAATATAACATTGAATAATAAAGCCTATAAACATACAAAATTAAAATTTTGTAAAAGAATGGCGGTCACTGTCCTTTTGTATGGGAGTGAATCTTGGATTACCACTACCAAACAAGAAAGTAAAATCCAAGCAGCCGAGATGCAATTTTTAAGAAGAGTAAAAAATGGACCAGATAAGAAACGAGGACATCCATGAAGAACTGCAGATCTAGGCCTACTCCATAAAAGAAAATATATTTTACAACAAGATTCAGTGGAAAGAACATGTAGAAAGAATGGAAGAAAGTAGATTACCAAATAAAATATTACATTATTTTCCGAGAGGAAGAAAATATGTCGGACGTCCTCGGAAGACATGGTCTTAGATCTATTAGTGAAGACGGAACAGGCAACTAATGCCTAAACCGGGAAGTGAAGAAGATAGATAGATAGATAGATAGATAATCAGTTGATTGATGTCTTTGATATCATCCGATTCCCAATAGCCAATTTTGTCGGTCCATCCAATCTCCTGGTTGGTTGTACGTAAATGTTTCTCCTTCATGTATAAATGCATTCCCTGACTCCAGGAAATTTTAGGTCTTCCTCTGCCTCGTCTTCCCTCAGGTTTCCATTCCAAAACACATTTTGGTAGCCGATCCTTTTCCATTCGCTGGACATGTCAGTACCATTTTAATTGATGAGTTTTAATATAATCTAAAATAGTGTCTTCAATTTAATTTTCTCCCTTATAACTGAGTTCCTAATTTTTTTTCTTCTTGACATTCTTGCTGCCCTTCGTATAAAATTCATTTCTGTTGCCAAAAGATCAAAATATGCTTATTTGTTTTTGTTAATGGCCAAAGTTCTGCTCCATAAGTACCGGTAATGATGCTTTTAACAATTGTATGATATACAGGGTGTAACAGGACCTCACCGACAAAATTATAGGGATGATAGGCCATGAAGAGAGGATCATTCTCTATCCTCCTTAGCCATGTTGTTAGATATTTCCATATTAGCAGTTAAGTCCAATTTTGTATACACATCCAAAATATTTGTTGACTTTTCTAAAATTCTCTGTAAGTAGACCTATTATGTGGTCATCAGCAAAGTGTGATGCATATATACTGTAGCATCTGTTAACATTCATATCTTTACGTTTTCTTTTCCATTATTCTAAAACTTTTGTAATATAAATTTTAAATAAAATTGATGAGAATAATTTCCTTGGCGAAGACCTAGTTCGTGGCGCAGCAGGCCTAGAAGGGCCGTGTTTAGCAGCCGGCTGCCTAATTTCTTAAAATAATCCACCAAAATCAAGTATAAATTAATACCCTCACAATCCACATGTGAATCACAGAAGTGGACGATCATGCAGCTAGTAGAGGAGTAACATGTGGCCAGCATATCGGGTCCCTTAGCCCTTACAACTGGTTTTCTCAATCTGGAGCTGCTACTTACTGTAGGTACTCAAATACCTCAAGATACTGGGTGAGGATCGGTAGCATACTGCCCGGAATTCCATGAGAAAATTTCTTCCCCTATGGAGACTCGAAGCAGAGCAAGTCCCGTAGTTCTACATCAAGGCATCATGTCTTAGACCGCTCGTCTATGATGCACGACAAGTGAAGATCTTCAGTAACTTTAAACTAAGGTGATAATTTTCTTGCCATTTTGTTCTTCGATGTGGAATGTGAATTGCTCTTATAAGGAGGTTGTTAAAATTAAAGGAATGTTAATTTTATTGTATGTCATATCTTATTGTGTAATTTGAAGTAAAACATAAAAATAAAAGCAGGACAATGTTTCTCATCACCACTTTGTGATTCATCATAATTGCGATATTTGCTTTGCGATCTCAAGGCTCCCTGCGTGACTCATCCCACACAGTAAAACCAACCGTCTATTATACGACTACTACTCAAACATACACACATTTGTAAAACTTAAGTAATATAAACATAAACACTATGTCGTTACTCAGTTCAGACAACAGCTAGAATCGACTAATAATAATAATAATAATAATAATAATAATAATAATAATAATAATAATAATAATAATAATAATCTTCTTCACTTCCTGGTTTAGGCAAGAGTTGCCTGTTCCGATGATAATAATAATAATAATAATAATAATAATAATAATAATAATAATAATAATAATAATGAACTTCGGAGGACTGCAGGATACACACTACTAGATCACAAAAAAATGAAGACATCTTAGAAGAATTACACATGGAATCTTTAGAAAACAAAATTTCTGATTATAAGTCAAGATGGATACAACATGTTCATCGAATGGAAGATCACAGAATACCCAAACAAATGTTAAGATATCAACCTGCAGGAAGAAGAAGACCAGGACGTCCACTCAAAAGACTTCTGGATGGTGTTTCTCTTGAGGCCGAAACAGGTCAACAAATGGCCTAAATTCGTGAATGTACTATGATGATAATAATGAACAACTTGGACAGATGATAGAAAACAAGCTCATAGCAAAGGAATGAAAGAAATTTGGACTGAAAGGAAACGCCTCTAAGTACTTTGCGTAGTCCTACATGGGCTCATCCGCAATAAAAAAAATATATTTAGAATTAAGGTGAATGAGTGGCAAGTTGACCAAGAGAACAAACCGAAGAAAAAAAAACTGGAACTTGGACAGATGATAGAAAACAAGCTCATAGCAAAAGAATGAAAGAAATTTGGGCTCAAAGGAAACGCCTCTAAGTACTTTGCGTGGTCCTATATGGGCTCATCCGCACTCAAAAAAAAATAATGATGATAAGGATAACGATGTTGATAATAAAATGATAATGATGATTATGGGACGGATTTCTATGGCCTCAAAAATGGAAAATATGCATGCATTTATGACCTTAAAAAGGTCATATTAATATGACCTAAAAAAGACAAAAATATGACCTTATAATTGAATGATTTTTTTTACCCATACTATATTGATTGTTCATTCATATACATTTTCAATTGTATCATAAGAAAAAAAGGAAACCTTCTTCTATTGTCCGGTGCAAACGTTTGCTACCTGTTAACAGAAACCTTCCAAACAAGTGTAGCTACTGTGAAACTGACGATTTTTATACAGACACAATGTTGGCTATTTACAATCGCCTGATTACTGGCTATTAATAAGACCAAAATATGACCAAAATATGACTTTATCATAGAAATAAGCAGAAGTATGATTAAAGATCTGAAAAAGTGAGAAATATGACTTTTAAGACCCAATAAAAAACCACTTAATCTTAATAATAAGCCATATATAATGTTTTTACTTACTTGAAGCTTAGAATATAGGCTTTGGTAAAAATATGACATGTCATAGGAATCCGCCCCTTAATGAAGATATAATAAAATAATAATAATGATAACAATAATAATAATAACAACAATAATTTAATGATGGTAAGGATTACGATGATGATAATAAAATGATAAGGATAATGATGATATAATAAAATAACAATAATGATAATAATAATAAAGATAATAATAATAATAATAATAATAATAATAATAGTTGTATTTAAACTGCCATGGTTGAAGTCATAAAGGCTTACTTCCTCGGAACTAATGAAGCAAGATATACAAAACTGCATTTATGTACCCAAAGTAAATATGGAACTTTTATTAAATAGGCCAATACTAACATAAAAATTCACTTAAAATACGTTTAATATCTTTAACTCTAGAAGTTTAAATAAAACTTTTGTTTTAAAATCTGGCGATTTTAGGTTACTTTGACCTCAACTTCTCATTTCATTTTGAGATACTTGTCATTTTTTGGGGGGGAAATCAACATACATATATATCTTAGGTAATTATTCACATACTCCAACAATAAATTGTGTGTTTACTCGTATCTGTTTCTATTTGAATTTATGTAGGTGACATGGTAGAATAAATTCCCAAATGAGGAATAGATACAATAGATGTGATATAGTTAAATACTAACAGTCTTACTAATAAAAATCTCTTATACAGGATTTCATCAGTTGTTTAGTTATACAATATGTAGCCTTATGTACATCATGTATAATTTCCGTACTAATAAACGTTGTGCCGGAGCTATATCTTATTGTGTACTGTAGCATCTTCTGTTAATATCCATATCTTTATATTTTTTGTCCATTATTCTAAAATTTTTGTATCGTAAATTTTAAATAAAATTGATGACAAGAATTTGCTTGGCGAAGACCAAGTTCGGAGCTATATAACAATACAACCGTTACACACAATACGTCACATATTCATCATTATGACGTCAGAACAATATTACGCGCAGTTTGTAACAGAAATAAAACAACATGAACTAGTGATTAATTGTGTAAAAAAATGAGTATGGATAAGAATTAATAGATTCCCTAATTGGGGAAGTACGGAAAAAATAACTGTGTTTTAATTTATGTACATTTTCCTTTACGCTATGTCAAATATAACGTAGAATTAGTTTTACAGATAATGTGCTGCCATCTAACGTCAAGAATTTCGAACAATTCTTGGAAACTAATACAAGTTTTTCCCATTACTTCTGAAATATATGCAGTGTTTTAAGATGCGTTAGAAAATTTTCAAAATAGTACGAAATGTTACCAACAAGATAATAACGCTTTAGGCGAAAAAAAATTATTGCAGCTTGATCGGGAATCGAACATAGGACCTCGAGGACTGTAGTTAGAAGCTCTAACCACAAGACTGTCGAGCTGATATGTGGGTTGCTGCAATAATAGTACCTCTATAATTAAATACATTTTTATATCGGTATATGCATTACGTTTTAATAATGCAAGAGAGTTTTGTTAAAATAATATTATCAAGCATTTAAACTACATTCAGGTTAAATCTTGTCTACAGTAATTATTGTAGAACATATTCTTTTGTGAATCAATGTTCAATTTAAAAATATTATCAGGCCTAATCGAGAATGAGTGTAACAAAAGGCATTTTATGATGTCTTTATTTTCCTACCCAGAGCTTTATTACTATTATTTATGTCCTGTGCATCCATCAAACAGTCGTTAAAGTGCTGCATTTTGCGTTAAATTTAAGGAAACTTTCATCAATATCATGAGAAAACAATCAGTTGATCTTGAAGTCCGACATTTTGTCTAGTTATACAATCCTTAAACAAGGCTGGAGGCATGTATAACGATTCCCATGTAAAGTTGTACACCTCTTATACACTGAACAGCTAATACAGTGTTTATTAGTAAGAATTTTCAACTGAGATGTGTATAAACCTTGTATAAAAGTTATATATGGATTATTAGTAAGAGGATAAATGTTAGAGTGTCAATAAGCATAACATTGCCATATTTGCAATACAAAATATGTATTGGTCATTGATCAGACAGTGTAGCCAACTTACCGCTAATAAACAAGTAAACGCTAAACTAATCTGGTGTACTAAATCACCCATTTTTCACCTTAATTTGCCCATCTAATACTAACTCACTCATTTTCTAATTTGCCCACTAATGTAGGCGGACTCCTGCAGTAGAATCCCCTTATGTGTGTGTAAACATGTTGGAAATTGACGTAGAATCCCCGATTCTACAAGCCTCATGGGCTAGTAGTCAGAGTTTCTGATTACAGTTCATGAGGTCCCGGGTTCGATTCCCGGTCAAACCATAGGAATTTTTCCTCGGACAGAATTATTCCTGTGGTTGTCCATGTCTGGAATTTAGGTTAAGTTTAGGTTAAGAACTCTCCTGGCGCTTCATTACCATTTATCACTCATCATATCATCGGGGTAATGTAACTCCGCCTTTCAAGTGCCCCAACCTAAGAAATGGATTACAATTCCGCCAATGCCAGGGGAGAAAACTAAAAATGTCATAAAAGATAACCTAGTGGCATTAAAAGAACAAGAAAAAACTTTTAATATAAGTTGAATCATTGTAGAAGGTTTGGTTTTAAACTGTAGATGAGTTAATTTATTGAATTGTCCCCTCCCCGTGGACCGTGGGCTCCATGCTAGGAACCACTGGTATATAAATAGAATTATTTTTATATATTACACTAGCTAATACACGGTCTGCGCTGCTACACCTAAATAAATGAAAATGAATGAGTTTTATGTATAATTGAATAAGTAAAAGGAAAAATAATTATAAATTTATATTTTTATATACCCCATGCTGATTACCCGGCATTGCCCGGGAATCTACTTATCCCGATCTTCTTGATATAAATGAGCTGATATACGAAAATTAATATGTTTTATGTTTACTTAAATAAATAAGAGGAAATATTTATATCGTAATTATTTTTAGATACCCCGTGCTGTTTACCAGGCGTTATCCGGGAATATACTCATTCCGATCTTCTTGGCATAAATGAGCTGAAAGACAAAAATTAATGTACTTCCTATGATTAGTTGAATAAGTAAAATGAAAAATAATTATAAATGTATATCCTAATTATTTTAAGATTCCCGTGCTGATTACCCGGCGTTGCCCGCGAATCTATTTATCTCGATCTTCTTGGCATAAATGAGCTAAAAGACAAAATTCGTTATTGAGAGTAATCCATAAAAGAATACCCGCCATGTGCTGCTATGCTTGCACAGGAATCTACGTACTTGTCTCGATTATCTTGGCATCAATGAAAGACAAAAATGGTTATTGTGAGTTATCCGTAAGAGTTAAACATACGCTGTCGCGGACTTTTTGTAGAGCTTTTTGAGATATTCAATTCTGTGTACATTAATTTTGTGTATTTGTTATGGTTTAGGTAGCGTAAGCAAATTAAGCGTCCGAAGAGCTACTTTTTTAACGTTTTCCACTACAAAGGGTGATTTTTAAGGGTGTAGGAGTTGAGCATCACAACTCTCTTATAACCTATGTTCATCCCGGGAACCTCCTGAACATTTTACAAAAAGCCCCATACAATCGGATGAACGGTATGGCCGTGCATAAAGTACGAACAAACAAACATTTTATATATTAGATTAACTTTTTAGAATAAAAACCAGTAAATATATATAGGCCCTATACATAAAACTCTGAATGAACATTTCTGTAATTTACGCTGCCTTCTGAAGTACTGAATACCTGATTTGTAGTTTGTATGATCCACTTGTCTGTTAATTGAAGCATTTAACAGCCCCTTTGATGACATTACGCTGCACGATTGTGTTTTGTCTTGTGAGATCGAGTCAGCTGCAAGGTGTAAATGTTAGAATATCGATATATCTGCATGATAATCGCTTTCATTAGAGTACAAGCTCGCCATAAAGCACAGAGCTTCAGAGAATTGTATATTATGAATTATGAATGGGCTGTTGTAGCCCTTCACAGAAATTCCATATCCATGCTGATCATATCTCTAAAGTTTATTAACAATTTCTATAATAGCTCTCTACCTGGTGTCAAGATTATTTAATTTATCCATTTATTTATTTACCTTGTTGGGTACAAAAATCATATAAAACAATTTTTGAAACCATTGCTACATACAGCATTGCTTTCGAAAGGGTTACTCATGATGGACAGGCGGAAGGCGACAAGCCAGACCAAAAATAGTACCTTGGTCGAAATGGTGATGATTAGGGCTCGGAACTTGAGGACCTACAAAATCCCTATAAATTACCTTTAAAATGGCCTAAAATAATCTGAAAAAGACCTAAAAAATTGAAGAAAAAAAAACAAAAAAGGATGCAAAAAGTGATGCAGTTGCCAACGAATGGATAAAGACAACCTCGCTGCCTTCACCTCTGCTCGAGGTAATTTTCACAAAGTGGCAACTTTATAGAAAATTTGAAGTCGAAGTACAATGGATATCAGGCGGTCAGTAGGCTGATGGCTAAAAATAAAGGGGTATTTTGTGAAGTTCAGTAGTTTCTAGTGGAATATAAGTGTTTGGAATGAGAAAAGTCTTTAGAAAGCAAAACTAGTGTTTTAAAAGAAGTTGGATTATTGAATTATATACATAGTATAAATGTAGTCAAAAGAAGACCCAAAAAAAAAGGCAAAGGAAGGACCAATAAGCAAACAAGTTAAAAAAAAAGACAAAAGGGCTGATAAAACCCCCATTTTCTGGCCTACAATGACCCAAATGTATATTAGGCCTATGTTAAGTTCGGCCTCGTCTTCAGACATAAAAAAAAAAGGATTTTTCTTCAAATTCCGAGTCCTAGTGATAATCTATCACCATAGAAATAAAACTGTCAAGAAACGCGGACTTGGGTTACACTGCGGTGAAATTTTCCTCTCGTAGACTGCGATGGGCAGGACATATGTTACGAATGGGGTATGATAGAGGGGGATGGAAGCTTCCTGTAGGAAAATCAGAGGGTAAACTCCCAGTTGGTAGATCAAGAATGAGGTAAGGGAATAACATTAACATGATTTGAGGGAAATAGATTATACAGAATGTGATTGGAAAACATTATCTCAGGATAGGGATGTGAGGAGAGCTTATGTCCTCGCAGCCATGAACCTATGGGATCAATAGTGGCAGTTAATTAGTAATTGCTACATATGGCTCTCAAATATAGGAAGTAATAAAAATCGTACATCTGTGGGCCCTAGAGATGGACGTCTGGAGAAGAAGCTGTGAAATATCTAAGCTAAAATACATAGGCCTACCTAATCAAGTTATTCGACAAATGATGAAAATCTAAGGTACCACCATAGATACAATTGAGACAAAGATGATACTACAATTAACTAACCACTGGCACTATCGAACCCATAGGATCATTACCGCGGGGACATAATCTCTCCATACATCCCTATCCTGAGCTAATGCTTTCCAATAATCCTCGTATAGTAATCTACTTCCCTCAAATCACAGATAATGTTATTATCTCACCTCATTCGTAGTCTACCAACTGGGAGTTTTCCCTCTGGTTTTCCTACAAGAATCTTCCATGCACGTCTTTCATTCCCCATTCATGCCACATGTCCTGCCCATCGCAGTCTATGGAACTTAACTTTTCTTATTATATCTGGCTTCCTATAAAGACCATGTAGTTCATTGTTATATAGTCTTCTCCATTCACCTGTCTGTTCATCTCTCTTTGGTCCAAACATTTTCCTAAGAACTTTATTCTCAAATACTCGTAATCTCCTTTCCTCCCTTAAAGTAAGAGTCCATGTTTAGTATCCATATAATATAACTGGTAAAATAATTGTGGAATGCAGGCTTTCACGGCCGGTAATCATGGTAATAATTGTTTTATATATTTTCAGTTTAACGTTTTTTGCAAGCAGTTGGGATGTCAAGAGTCTATGTAATGCGTAATAGCACGCATTTCCAGAATTGAGCTTATGTTTAATTTTTTTTTTTTTTGGAGCATCTCATTCCTACTTGTGATTATTGTTCCTAGATATTTGAATTCAGCCACTTCCTCAAAATTTACCTCATTTGTCATTAGCTGTCCATTTCCATTATATAATGCATTTCTATGTGTCACCATATATTTAGATTTATTGATATTTACTTCCAGTCCCAATTTCTTAGCGTTACTCAATAGTGTGTGTGTGTTGGCCTTTAGTATCTCCTCGCTATCGCCCAATAGTACCACAACATCAACATAAACTAACAGCTTATTAATGCCATTGAGTGTAGGCCTTCTTCATCTTCTGAAGATTTGATGGCATGCTTCTTCTTCACTTCCTGGTTTAGGCAAGAGTTGCCTGTTCCGTCTTCACTAATAGATCTAAGATCATCTCTTCCGAGGACGTCCGACATCTCTTCTTCCTCTTGGAAGATAATGGAAGATTTTATTTGGTAATCTACTTTCTTCCATTCTTTCTACATGTTCTTTCCACTGTATCTTGTTGTTAAATATATTTTCTTTTATGGAGTAGATCTGCAGTTCTTCACGGATATCCTCGTTTCTTATCTGGTCCATTCTAGTGCAGCCTTTTACTCTTCTTAAAAATGTCATTTCGGCTGCTTGGATTTTACTGTCTTGTTTGGTAGTGGTAATCCAAGATTCACTCCCATACAAAAGGACAGGGACAGCCATTGTTTTATAAAATGGCATGCTCTAGTACAGAATTAAATAGTAGAGGAGATCTCCTTGCTTCAACCCATTGTTGATTTCAAAAGTATCCGAAAACTGTTTGCCTACCAAAGAGAATACTATGGTATCATTAAATGTAAATAAATAAATAAAATACACGCTATATGAACTTAGATGGAGTCTTAAAAGGCGTCTATAAATAAAAAAATATATAGGCAATAATGCTGTATTAATTATTCGAAATTACTCCGCCCATAATGTGCATGCTAGGGTCGAAAATATTGTAAACGAAATATAAACACGAATTAGATTAATTGTTAAAGCTATAAGATCGTATTATGCTTTTGTGTTTGTAATAAAACAATAAAACAGATTATTCAGAGCACCTGCTCGTTTTCAGGTGCAATAAAATACCATAAACCACCAAACCTGCATACACCATTAATTATTTTGTGCTCCTTACGGCACGTTTTATCATAAGGGCCTAAGTGAAATAAATGTCTCATGATAGCTAATGACAAACGAGGGAACTGGCTGAATTCAAATACCTAGGAACAATAATCACAAATAGGAATGAGATGCACAAAGAAATTAAACATAGGCTCAATTCTGGAAATGCGTGTTATTATGCATTGCAGAGACTCTTGAAGTCCCAAACTCCTTTCAAAAAACGTTAAACTGAAAATATATAAAACTATTATTCTACCAGTTATATTATATGGATACGAAACATGGACTCTTACTTTAAGGGAGGAAAGGAGATTACGAGCATTTGAGAATAAAGTACTTAGGAAAACGTTTGGACCAAAGAGAGATGAACAGACAGGCGAATGGAGAAGACTACATAACAGACTACATTGTCTTTAAAGGAAGCCAGATATAATAAGAACAGTTAAGTCTGGTAGACTGCGATGGGCAGCATATCATTATAAAACAAAAGGATTAAGGGATGTAGGAAGACCTAGGTAGAGATGAAAGGAATCATTGTGAATTCGGAACAGGCGAATCGCCTACACCTTGATGTGAAGAAGAAGCTCTACAGCTTAGAAAGGAAACTTGTCTAGGGAAAGAAAATCCCAAAATCAAACCCAATTCAGACAGCCTGTTATTATGAAGCTCAGAGAAACACAGAGGTGGCAGTCTGATTGAACTTACAGATAAATAAACATACATGCGCGTATAGTAGAAAAGAAGAAGAAGAACGAAATATTGAGGAACGAATGAAAGTGAAAAAGGAGTAATGATTTTTCTTAGGCTTATTGAAAACCAGAGGGAAAGCGCCCAGTAGATAGCCAAGATTGAGGTGGGAGAATAACATTAATAATGATTTGTGGGAGGAGAATTATGCAGTGGATGATTGGAAAATATTACCTCTGGTTAGAAATGTATGGATATATCAGGTACGTGCGGCCATGAACCTCCAGGTGCGGAATTAAGTTATTTAGTGAGAGTTGGTATTTAATACAATTCGTTAGCTTGATAAGAGCAAGTGATATTGATTAGAATATTTCTATCACGCCCCAAATGGTAGTCAATGACCAATCATATTTCAATGAATTTTGTTTTACAACCAATGACATCGTGTTTTACCTCGCTCCTTATCGATTTTTCTTTATCAGCTGCTGCTTTTGTGATAAAGAAAGCACCTCCTTTATTAATATTCTGAACAGATCAGAGCAATATTTTGCAGTGACTGATTCTCATAAGTAATGCCACGAGTTATTTCCAAATTATCGATAAATTCACGACTCACGAAGTAAGGAGTGAATTTATCTAGAGAATTTGGAAATCAAGAGTGGCATTTGTTAGGACTATTTAACGAATAAAATTAAGCTGTTTACTCACAAATCATTATTTAACTATAGTTATTTTAAAATATTTATATATTTAATGTAAACGGCGATGTTTGAAAACAAATGAGAAGCGATACGTACGCTTCATCTGCTTCTTTTGTTTATCACTGCAACCAGATCATACTATTTTATTGCCAAATGAACGCAATATTGTACGAATGCTCTCTAGTGGAGAAAGAATGAAACATATCAAACTGTATATTAATTCATTTCTGATGTATGATGTAAATATGACAATTATATTTTTCTGGATTGTTACCTGGGAAAAAATACATTTAAGAAAGTGCAAACAGTGGTTTCTTTTTTTGGTGGTATAATCAATTGCTATAAATGTTTTTATATCAACTCCCGCATGCGGCATGTGTTGACATTCATGCACTATATATACAATCTGGTAGCCGTATTTCTCACAGGCTCAGTGACTGCAAAATAATGGTCAGACCTGTTCAGAATATTAAAAAGGAGGAGCCTTCTTTAATATGGTAAATATAACACTGATAAATATTTCGTGAAACACGACTCTGATTGGTTGTAAAACAGAAATCATTGAAACGTGATTGGCCATTGAGTCCCATTTGGAGCAAGAGTTAAATAGTCCAACAAATGCACTGAATATAGCAAATAATGAACAGATTCCTTGATTTTACTGAGTTTACTAAAAAATAAATTAATAACCTGTAATGTTAGTTATAATATACAGTTTGGTGTTTCATTATTTCTCCATTAGAGCGCATTCTTACAATATTGCGATCCTATTTGGCAATGAACTGTATGATCAAGTTGCAGTGAATAAACATAACCTCACATTTCTGATTTTGTTTTCAAACATCGCTGTTTATATTAAATACATAAATATTTCAAAATGCCGGTAACTATATTTAAACAATGATTTTTGAGTAAACAGTTTAAGTTATTCGTTAAATACCCTTACAAATACCCTTACAAATACCACTCTTGATTTCCAAATCCTCTAGATAAATTCACGAGTCACTATTTATCGATGATTTGGAAATCATTCGTGACATTACTCATGGCTATTTAACTCATGCCCCAAATGGGAGTCAAGTACCAATCATGTTTCAATGAATTTTGTTTTACAACCAATCAGAGTCGTGTTTCGCCTCGATAAGTATTGAATTTTGATTTCCAAAATAAAGAAAGCGCCTCCTTTTTAATTTTCTGAACAGGTTAGAGCATTATTTTGCAGTGACTGACTCGCTAACAAATACGTTGAATATAGCAAATAATGAACAGATTCCTTCGACCTACACATTTGAAAATTGTGTATTGAATAATTGTTTTTAAATAATGATTTTACTGAGTTGTTTCCGAAAAAAAAAAGAGTTAGTAACCTTTAACGTTGGTTATAATATACAGTTTAATGTGTTTGATTTGTTCTCCACTAGGGTGCATTCTTACAATATTGCGATCCTATTTGGCAATAAATAGTATGATCAAGTTGCAGTGAAGAACAAATTAAACATAAGCAAACATTTCTCATTTGTTTTCAAACATCGTCGTTTACATTAAATGTATAAAGTAAAGTAAAGTGATCCCACAACAGACCCGGAGGCCCTTGGGGTAGTTGGAGGTTAAGGCTCCCACTTTTTCTAGACAATCGACACTTTATGTCAGCCGGGTTGTCAGCCCTGCGTGACGGCCGCCTTTACCCCCAGAACAAGCGTCTGGTACTCATTTCCGTTAGAGGCTGAGTCGACCCCAGGGCCATAGTGCCGCCAGAGGGTTTGGGTCAGTTTAAAAATCCTGACCCCAACGGGACTTGAACCCTCGACCCTCCGGCTTGTAGCTCAGTGCCTTAACCACTACGCTACGGCGTGCCCCCCTACATTAAATATATAAATATTTTTAATTAACTATATTTAAATAATGATTTGCGAGTAAACAGCTTAATTTTATTCGTTAAATAGTCCTAACAAATGCCACTCTTGATTTCCAAATCATCTAGATAATTTGGAAATCACTCGTGGCATTACATATGATAAGAAATGTTTACTTTTGAAACAAAATTCATGCAAAGGAAATACAATAATAATTATTGGATTCTGGAAATTAAGGATGTATTAATATTACACAAATGGAATGGAATTATGGGATGTATAGATAATAAAATGAACCTAACTTCCGGAATGTGTGGCGCTCAGGATATGACACCACCACATCCTTACTCCCTCACTCGCCTTACGATCGTCTGATGTTTAACTGCGCAGTGTAACTTCTTATCTTAGAGATGCGCACAAATTCTAGGAATTCGCGAGCTAGACAAGGTGCAGTATTATTTTTCCGTGTAGATAAAGTCTGGAAGTATATTTCATCATCACTTCTTTCCATTTAATCAATACCTGATTCTTAGGATTTTTATCTGGCCTCCAATCTAAGTTCGAACAACCAAATTAAGGAAATTCCAACTAATGTTTTCAACAACAACAACAATAATAATAATAATAATAATAATAATAATAATAATAATAATAATAATAATAATAATAATAATAATACTTACTTACTTACTCACTGGCACTATCG
Source organism: Diploptera punctata (assembly GCA_030220185.1). Taxonomy (NCBI): domain Eukaryota; kingdom Metazoa; phylum Arthropoda; class Insecta; order Blattodea; family Blaberidae; genus Diploptera; species Diploptera punctata. The sequence goes on from JASPKZ010005717.1 coordinate 1,184,514, forward strand.
AACCCGTAGGTTCATGGCCGCACGGACATAAGCTCTCCATACATCCCTATCCTGAGCTAATGCTTTCCAATCATTCCCTGTATAATCTACTTCCCTCAAATCATAGTTAATGTTGTTCTCCCACCTCATTCTTGGTCTACCAACTGGGCGTTTTCCTTCTGGCTTTCCTACAAGAAGTTTCCATGCACGTCTTTCATTCCCCATACGCGCAACATGTCCTGCCCATCGCAGTCTACGGAACTTAACTGTTCTTATTATATCTGGCTTCCTATAAAGACCATGTAGTTCATTGTTCTGTAGTCTTCTCCATTCACCTGTCTGTCCATCTCTCTTTGGTCCAAAATAATAGTAATAATAATAATAATAATAATAATAATAATAATAATAATAATAATAATCTTCTTCTTCGGCTTTCCCCCACTTATAGGTTTGCCGTCTTCAGTTTCCATTTATCTCTATCATTCCAATCTCCCTCTTTCAATTTCCTATCCTCCATTATTGTTCTGACGTAGGTTTTCCATTTCCATCTTGGTCTACCACGTTTATTTCTTCCAGGGGGTGACCATTGGTATATATTTCTTGGCCATCTTTCATTTTCCATTCTTTGTACATGGCCATACCATTTAAGCCTTTGATTTTCAATCCTCTTAACAACAGATGTGGTGACATTCATTTCTCTCCAAAGGAATTCATTTCTTATTTTATCCTGTCTTGTTTTTTGGAGGCTTCTTCTAAAATAATCGAATTAAACTGTTCTAATTTTATTCTTTTGTAATTCCGTCAAAGACCAATATAATTTTTACCTGGTAACTCAGTCGTCCTCAACTAAATTATTAAACTTCAAGTTATTCTAATATGTAGGCCTTTCGAAAACAGTGTTTCATCTTCTGCGTTTTAACTGGAACTGATATGTGGATGGCGACCACAAGGTGCCCAAGCTGAGCAAAACATTTCTTCCACTTACTTGTGTTTTGCACTCTTTTAACTTTACTATCTAACCTCTCTTGGTTAACTCTTGTTTTTTTCGACCCCGACGCTATTAGGGCATCCGAGGGCTAGGGAGTCTTTCCTTTCTTCCATTTCTTCTTTCCTTTATTTTCTTTTCTTCTTCAGAAAAGCCTGACCAGAGGCTATAAGATGGCAGCCCCATCACTGGTCTTGCCTTCCTTTGGCCAGCAACCAATCGAAGGGACTATTATTATGCTTTCAAGTCTTATACGAGAATTTCCCGGGGAGGGAAAATTTTCTATAGGATCGTAACAGGCCTTGACCTAATACTTGGAAGGAAGAAGAAGAAGAAATGATATAAATAACAATAATAATAATAATAATAGGCTAATAATAATAATTAGTACAGGCCTATTATACACTGAAAATGGGGAAATGGGAAGTTAATAACAAATGAGGGAAATTTCGAAGAAGTAGCTGAATTCAAATGCCTACCTACCAAAACAATCAACACTTTTGAAATTCATATTAAAGCACCGATGAGATTATGTAATAAGATGATAATTATATAATTTTTACCTGGTAAGCCAGTAGTCCTCAACTAAATTATCATACTTCAAGTTATTCTAATATGGAGGCCTTTGGAAAACGTTTCATCTTCTGCGTTTTAACTGGAACTGTTCCAGTTAAAACGCAGAAGATGAAATACTGTTTTCGAAAGGCCTGCATATTAGAATAACTTGAAGTTTAATAATTTAGTTGAGGACGACTGAGTTACCAGGTAAAAATTATATAATTAACATCTTACTACCTAACCAACTAAATATTCTATTCTATAGTAATTCTGCCCGTGGGTAGATCCTCCACTGCAATCATAGCATTTTCATAAGATGTTTTGCTTTATTAATGAATTATAGGTGTGGTAACTTCTCATTGCTTTCAAGACCAGTGAGGAACGATGATGATAATCATAAGGATGATGATGATGATCCATCCATAGTAATTCTGCCCGAAGGCAGGTCCTTCACTGCATTCATAGCATTTTCATGCTATGCTTGCAGCTTTACTAGGGAATTGTGTAGGTGTGATAGCTTCCCGTTGCTTTCCACACCGGTGAAGTATGATGATGATGATGATGATAAAGATAAGGATGATGATGATGATAAAGATGATGGCCATATGATTTCGGGGACCGTTTGGGCCTTAAAGTTTTCCTGACATTTGTCTTACAGGTGAGGAAAAACCCCGATAAAAACCTCACCCAGAAAAACTGCCCCGACCGGGGATCGAACCCGGGCCCGCTGCGTGACAAGGCAGCACGCTACCTCGAGACCACAGCGGTGGACGATGATGATGATGGCCGAATGATTTTCGGGGACCGTTGGGCCCTAAGCTTCCTGACATTTGTCTTACAGGTGAGGGAAAACCCCGAAAAAAACCTCTCCCAGGAACCTGTCCCGACCGAGAATCGAACCCGGACCGCTGCGTGACAAGGCAGCATGCTTCATCGAGACCACAGCGATGGACTAATTAAACAGAATGTTAAAATATTTAAAAAGTCCTGATATAGCTTTTTTTCAAACTTTCTCCACAATGTTCCATTTTTCAGGCATAATTATGAGCCGTAAAAGATGCTGTTAAATGGTGTGTAATTAATTATTTAAGTTAATGACAAATGAGGGAAATTTTGAGGAATTGGCTGAATTCAAATACCTAGGAACAATAATCACAAATAGGAATGAGATGCACAAAGAAATTAAATATAGGTTCAATTCTGGAAATGCATGCTATTATGCATTGCAGAGACTTTTGATGTCCCAACTCCTTTCAAAAAACGTTAAGCTGAAAATATATAAAACTATTATTCTACCAGTTATATTATATGGGTGCGAAACATGGACTCTTATTTTAAGGGAGGAAAGGAGATTACGAATATTTGAGAATAAAGTTCTTAGGAAAATTTTTGGACCAAAGAGAGATGAACAGACAGGTGAATGGAGAAGACTACATAACAATGAACTACATGATCTTTATAGGAAGCCAGATATAATAAGAACAGTTAAGTCCCGTAGACTGCGATGGGCAGGACATGTTGCGCGTATGGGGAATGAAAGATGTGCATGGAAACTTCTTGTAGGAAAGCCAGAAGGAAAACGCCCAGTTGGTAGACCAAGAATGAGGTGGGAGAACAACATTAACTATGATTTGAGGGAAGTAGATTATACAGGAAATGATTGGAAAGCATTAGCTCAGGATAGGGATGTATGGAGAGCTTATGTCCGCGCGGCCATGAACCTACGGGTTCGATAGTGCCAGTGAGTAAGTAAGAGTAAGTATCGTATACACAAACAGGCCTGGAAGAAATTAATGATAAATATAACAATAACCTAATAGCTTTCGAGATTAAGGAACAGATGAAGCAAAGTTCTAACATGAGTATGTGGGCATTACAGGATATCAGGAAACGAACGTGCGGATGTCTGCAGCTGATTATCATTCACATTATGCATATGATCTCTGGCATATTTCTTTCCTGAAGTAGCAAATAAAGGATCATATAATTGCAAGATAGAACAACGTGTGGATCAACACGTACACGACATCAACACAACTGTTCTTTCAAAGTATTTACGACAGAATAAAATCTAAACATGTTCCAAATTTTATACTAACACAATTTTTCATTGCGCAATACCCCCAGAGATTTAACATAAGAGAAAATGCAAGTTGTAATTATGGCATTAGCAAGCAAAGCGTTGAACATAATATTATCTTTGATTGTTGTTAGTTATGGAATTAATAAAATATGGAGGAATTTTTTTTAGACTGAGATTATTACATTTTTTAAATTTATGTTGGAAACAAGCAACAATACCAGAAACCTGGACAACAGCAATAGCACAATCAATTTTTAAGAAAGGAGAACGTAACGACTGCAACAACTATAGAGGAATAAGCATTTTAACTGCAGGCTATAAAATATACTCAAGAATCTTAACATTTAGGTTCAAACAAATAGCAGAGGTAATGTTAACAGAAGAACAAAGTGGATTCAGACCAGGGCGTTCATGTATGGATAATATATTTACGATAAAATAATTTATAAACAAAAGAAGAGAATATAACAAGGAAACACACATGGCTTTTATTGATTTTGTCAAGGCATTTGATAAAGTAGACAGAGGAAAACTTTGGACAATTTTAAAAGAAAAGGAATTCCGAAACACTTAATAGCAGCTATAAAGAGTTTGTACTGGAACACAAATTTTGTTATAAAAACTAGAAATGAAGTAAGTAAAATAAAATTCATACTAATCAAGGAGTTAAGCAAGGATGCAGTATCTCTCCACTTTTGTTTAACCTATATGTCAATGATATAATAAAAAAAATGGAACGAAGAAACAAATAAAGGAATAAAATTATATAAAACATACTACTTGAAAACATTATTGTATGCTGATGACCAGGTAATAATAGCAAATACGGAAGACGAGCTTCAAAGGAATATTTTTAAATTACATAATAGCCTATATGTGAACAATATAATCTCAAAATATCCATAGAAAAACTAAGGTAATGGCATTCCAAGGGAAAAATCAAATCAGATCGAAAATAGTAATAGGAAACAAAATTATAGAACAGGTGAACCATCTCAATTATCTAGGATGTGACATTTAATTTAATTATGATAATGATATAACTAATAAAATAGCAAAATTCCAGAAAATATGTGGTACGATAAAACGATCACTAAATAACAAAACAACAAGAGAGACCCAATTGAAATTTTATAAAACGTTGGCAGTACCGGTACTGCTCTATGGATCAGAAGCCTGGATACATAAAAAACAAGATCTAAGAGAGATAACGGCGGCAGAAATGAAATTTTTGAGATCTGTTAAAGGGTGCACTAAGGAAGACAGAATCAAGAACACAGAAATAAGACAGGAACTTGAAATATTTGCAATAACTGATAAAATAGATACATATAGACAAAAATGGAAGCAACACATAGACAGAATGAATGAAGATAGATATCCAAAACAAATAACAAAATACAAACCTAAAGGCACCCGAGATGTGGGCAGACCTAGAAAGAGATGGGCTGAAGTCGGAACGGGTCAACAGACCTAATCCATGAATGCAGATGATGATGATGATTGTTGTTAGTTCTGGAACGAAATATTCTAATTCTCATGTCTTATAAATAACACCACATCAAACCCTCTGGCGGCACTATGGCCCTGTGGTCGACTCAGCGTCTAATGGAAGTGAGTACCAGACGCTTGTTATGGGGGTAAAGGCGGCAGTCACGCAGGGCTGACAACCCGGCTGACATCAAGTACCGATTGTCCTGTAAAGTGGAAGCCTTAACCTCCTACTACCCCAAGGGCCTCCTGAGGCCGGTAGTGGGATCACTTTACTTTATTATGTTTAAGTGAACCACCCATTACAGAAGTGCTTATGACAGAAAATAACTACAGGCTTTTTAATAATTTAAAACATAAAATTCTTTAAAAAAAACTTTAATTTTAGATAAAATTATATAAATCAAAACTTTGTAACAAACTATAACACTAATGTACCTCTTTTAGATGAAATAGAGTTTAAAATGTTGGATATTTAATAACTATTCTTCTTCTTCTTCCTTCCAAGTATTAGGCTAAGGCCTGTTACGATCCTATAGAACATTTTCCCGACATCGTCTCATAGGACGGCCAAGAGATCTTCGCCCTCTTGGTATATAATTATAAACAGCTTTGGGGATCCGTTTTGAACTCGTTCTTTCAAGATGGCGTTTCCAATTTAGTTGGTACTGGTTAATATATTCCAAAACTGGCGTAGTCTTCAATTCTTTTAAGATATCGGTGTTCCTTTTCCGATCCCAACTGGTGTAACCCGCTGTTCTGCGCATGAATCTCATTTCACAAGTCGTTATTCTGTTTTCATGTTGTCTTTTTAGTGTCCATGCTTCACTACCATAGGTCAACATTGGTCTAGCCAAAATGTTATATAAACGTAATATGGTGTTTTTTTTGTACAAGGAATGGTTTCATAGCTTGATTAATAATTCCCAAACTTTCATTATAACTAGTAATTTTTTCAGGGATATCCTTTTCAGCCCAGATAGAGAGATAATATTCAAGATATTTAAATTGATTAGATATCTCTAAAATTTTATTCTGGAGACAGAATTTACTTTGTATGAGGTCCTTCCCATGAATTGCCATAATTTTAGTTTTGTTAACTGATATTTCCATATTAAATTTGGCAGCTATTTTTTTTTTTTTGTAAATTATAAATTGATCGTTGCAAATCATTTTCGGAAAGTGCCAGAACACCTAAATCGTCTGCAAAAAGAATAGCATCGAGTTTCAGGTTCCTATTGAAGGGTATATATCCCCGTTGTGTTTTCCTCCATATAACAATAATAATAATAATAATAATAATAATAATAATAATAATAATAATAATAATAATAATAATAATAATAATAATCCATCCATCCATAGTAATTCTGCCCGAGGGCAGGTCTTTCACTGCAATCATAGCATTTTCGTGGTATGCTTTACAGCTTTACTAGGGAATTATAGGTGTGGTATCTTCCCGTTGCTTTGCACACCGGTGAAGGATGATGATAGTGATGATGATGATGGCCTGATGATGTTCGGGGACCTTTTGTGCCTCAGATATAATAAAGAACAGTTAAGTCTCGTATACTGAGATGGGCAGGGCATGCAGCACGAATGGGGAATGAAAGATGTACATGGAAGCTTCTTGTAGGGGGGAAACTCCAAGCGCGACAGGCCTAGTAGGCCTTTGGCCTACTAGTCACTGGCCTCACATCCACATGTGTTAATCACATAGGTAGACGATCATTGAGCCAATGTAGGTGTGACATGTGGTCAGCATGTCGGGTCCTCCAGACGTTATAGCTGGTCTTCTCAACCTGGAGTAGCTACTTATTGTACCTAAATGCCTCACGATGCTGGGTGGGCACCGGTCCCATGCTGGCCGAAATTCCATGAGAGAATTTCTTTCCCCAGCTCAAATCCCTTAGCTCTGTGCCAAGGCTCCTTGCCTTAACCACTCGGTTACGGCGCGGGACTTCCTTGTAGAAAATCCAGAGGAAAACGCCCAGTTGGTAGACTAAAAATGAGGTGAGAGAATAACATTAACCATGATTTGAGCGAAGTAGATTACACAGAGGATGATTGAAAAACATTAACTCAAGATACGGGTATATGGAGAGGTATGTCCGCGTGAGGGGCACGCCGTAGCGTAGTGGTTAAGGCACTGAGCTACAAGCCGGAGGGTCGAGAGTTCAAGTCCCGTTGGGGTCAGGATTTTTAAACTGACACAGACCCTCTGGCGGCACTATGGCCCTGGGGTCGACTCAGCCTCTAGCGCAGATGAGTACCAGACTCTTGTTCTGGGGTAAAGGCGGCCGTCACGCAGGGCTGACAACCCGGCTGACATAAAGTGTCGATGGTTTAGAAAAAGTGGGAGCCTTAATCTCCTACTACCCCAATGGCCTCCGGGTCTGTTGTGGGATCACTTTACTTTAGGGCAAGCCGTAGCGTAGTGGTTAAGGCACTGAGCTACAAGCTGGAGGATCGAGGGTTCAAGTCCCGTTGGGGTCAGGATTTTTAAACTGACACAGACCTTCTGGCGGCACTATGGCCCTGGGGTCGACTCAGCCTCTAACGGAAATGAGTACCAGACGCTTGTTCTGGGGGTAAAGGCGGCCGTCACGCAGGGCTGACAACCCGGCTGACATAAAGTGCCGATTGTTTAGAAAAGGTGGGAGCCTTAACCTCCTACTACCCCAATGGCCTCCGGGTCTGTTGTGGGATCACTTTACTTTAGGGCACGCCGTAGCGTAGTGGTTAAGGCACTGAGCTACAAGCTGGAGGGTCGAGGGTTCAAGTCCCGTTGGGGTCAGGATTTTTAAACTGACCCAAACCCTCTGGCGGCACTATGGCCATGGAGTCGACTCAGCCTCTAACGGAAATGAGTACCAGACGCTTGTTCTGGGGTAAAGGCGGCCGTCACGCTGACATAAAGTGCCGATTGTCTAGAAAAAGTGGGAGCCTTAACCTCCTACTACCCCAAGGGCCTCCTGAGGCCTGTTGTGAGATCACTTATGTCCGCGTGACCATGAATCTTTGGGTTCGATAGAGCCAGTGAGTTAGTTATATAGGCTATACTTTCATGAGAAAACATGAAGATCTTCAATCGCTCGGAATTCAATAAACTACATGTAAAATAACAAACCAGCAATTGTCATTACAATTGAGAAAACCCACGATAAAACCTCGGCACCGGATTTGAATACCTATTTCAAGAATAAATTTCTCAAATGCTATTATCAATTTCGTCTCGCTGGGTTTCAGATATATTAGTAGACTACATCCGTAATACAAAAAACCTTGGTGTTGTAAAAAGTGAGGCAATGAGTTGGGAAACAGATTTAGAAACAAGGGGAGACATCAAAGTGGGCGATCAAAACGCCATGAGTCATTCTGCTCCATATTAACAAGTGTTCTATTTAAAAACCAACACTTAATGTAAAACAGGTTCTCACATAAAGTAGTCTACACTCTTACTTCAACAAGTGGAATTTTATCTTCCACCTTATGGTTCTACAAGTAAATAGCATTAAACTAACTTTTAAAATAACTAGGCCTATAGTAAAACGGAAACACCACATACATATAGGCCTATTATTTATATATGGCTATGCGATAAGATCTGGACTTTCTCTCTCTC
>JASPKZ010005718.1:0-247500 GCA_030220185.1 Diploptera punctata
ACATACATACATACGGGGGTAAGGAATACATACATACATACATCATACATAAGACATAAATACATACATTACATACATACATGACATACATACATACATACATAACATAAATTACATCATACATCAGACATACATAGCATACAAGACATACATACATCCATACATACATACATACATAGACATACATACATACCTCATACATACATACATACATACATACATAGATACATAATACATACATACATACATACATACATACATACATACATACATACATACATACATACATACATACATACACTACATACATACATACATACATACATACATACATACATACATACAATACATACATACATACATACATACATACATATATATAAAACACATAGTCTACCGCTGTGCGTCTCGAGGTAGCGTGCTGCCTTGTCACGCAGCGGGTCCGGGTTCGATCCCCGGTCGGGACAGTTTTTCTGGGCGAGGTTTTCATCGGGGGCTTACCTCACCTGTAAGACGAATGTCAGGAAAACTTTAAGGCCCAAACGGTCCCCGAAATCATATGGCCATCATCATCATCCTTCACCGGTGTGCAAAGTAACGGGAAGCTACCACACCTATAATCCCCTAGTAAAGCTGCAAGCATAGCATGAAAATGCTGTGAAAGACCTGCCCTCGGGCAGAATTACTATGGATGGATGGATGGATGGATGGAGATTATATATATACACACGCTACTTTTCTTACAATTCTATATTATTTCTTGTGTGTTTAACTCATATTAGTTTTAGCTCGCGCACTCTGAACAGCGGGTCCGTGATGTCACTGTTGTACTTGAGGAAACAAGAGGTGTTGGTACTACTAACTGACTTATAATATCGACATCGACTTACTTGTTATTACTGAAGAAGCTTTTCAAATCTGAATTTGTATTTAGGAGTGTTCTAAGTTAAGCTAAACTTATAACTGACCGCAAAGTCTTGTCGTGTAGCACACGACAAGAACATTCTGATCACTGATACAAACAACAGAAACAGCGTTTTCTTTCAAGTCTATACTAGGGATTAGAATGTACAGGGAGAGGTATAATACGACAAATAAGTAACGGTCCCCACCCGCGAGACAAGAGTGAAGAGGAAGAAAAAACTTTTCCGTATTAACTTTATCAAGTAAATGATACATTTAATTCAACTCCTAATCATTAGATAAACTGTTTTTCTTCTCTCCTCTAAATTTTACTCTAATAAACATAATATGAAGAGTGTTTTCTCATATGAGAAATCCGCACCTGAAATTTGGTCCACTATTTTCCATCATTAATCTGTAGGCCTATTAGGACAGAAAATAAATAAATAAAAGTTTTATTTCATTTCAATAAATTATATAAATGCTGATGTTTAAGCATTACTATGACACTATAATGACAGACACGTATTAGAATTGTAATGAATTTGAATTGAGATAGATGGGGTTTATTTCTTGGAGGCAAAACCATCATTCATCCGGTATTAGAATCCCAGGCCGGGTTAATTATCTTCCCCGGAGACTGAGGCCAAAAACAAGGAATCCAAATAACACAGCCACTGGCGTGGTACTCCATCCTCCAGGTGTAAACATATTTCTCAATTTATTAAAATTTCAAATGTCAATAATTCTAAAGACAAATTTGTTAAGATGTCTTAAGTTTTTTAACATAGTAATTTTGAAAAATGTTTCAATTAGATTGCAAACAAGTGAATTGTACAATGAAAGAACCAGGCAAGTCACTTTTTTTTTTGTCGAAATGGAGTTTGAGGTGTCATTCCTCCATGGAAATCACTATTATTTAGAAATGTGAAACAGTAAAAGGCACAGTTTAGTCATGGGTTTATTTAAATTAAATTATTTTCAGTCTGGTCATCTTACCTCAATATTAATGTTGATTTGTTCTTGGACATGTTACAAAACAATTATGTTTTATCGTCAGCTTGTCCAGACTGGTTAGATTTATGTTCCACACCCTGGATATCGATGTCAGCTCCATCCTGTGGTTGGCCAAAGAACCTCCAAAGTTTAGCTTACAAGTAAGAAAGTATGATCCTGTACTTTTTCTACGTTTCAAGGAAATAGTGACACCAGGGTTTCTCCCCCCGTATCCTTCAATTATTTTCAGCAGATCTAATGTAAGTCGCGCGCCGTAGCCGAGTGGTTAAGGCAAGATGTCTTGGCGCAGAGCTACGAGACTTGCTCTGGTTCGGGTCTCCATGGGATAAGAGATCTTCTCATAAAATTTCGGCCAGTATGGAACCGGTGCCATTTCAGCATCGTGAGGAATTTGGATAGCTACAATAAGAAGCGGCTCCAGATTGAGAAAACCAGCTATCGGCTGGGAGATCAGACACTGTGACCAGATGTCACCCCTATACTGGATGGATGATAGTCTACCTCTGTGATTAACACACCTGGATGTGAGGCCAACAGCCGGCTGGTAGGCCAAGTGCCTTCTAGGCATGTCGCTGCACGGAGAGAGATCTAATAAAACACTATTTTCAAAGAGGGATTTACTGCAAAGTATTACGGCTTACTTTATGTTACTTTAATTGAATGATGTTCTTTAACATCTACGTTATGACCATTAACGTAACATTTGAAATCTAGGCATGAAAGCACTGACAAGTTTCGCTCAGGCACCTCTTTTCAGGCTTCAGTTATTTTACGTACCGTAAATCTACGACAAGGCACCCGCGGCCTTAGTTCCCTTCCTAAGGAACCCAAACACAGAAATTGTAAAAATATAGTGCACAGACGAAGTGTATAAAAGCAGTATATATTTCATACTCAGCACCATTATGTCATTTAGACACTGAGCGGGCGTGTTATTTCCGAGTCTGACGGACTTCAAAATTTTAACCATCACCCTTACATCACAGTGAACTACGAAACATTAAATATAAAGTAACTATACTGAATAAGAAGAGCAAATTTAATTACCGTTAAACACAAATATATAAAACATAAAATTGAATATGGCTGAAATAAACTACAGATGTGAGTGACATCATGACTATTCCTACATTCTCAAGTAGTAGGCCATTGTATCGCTTACAAAATCCGTGTCCCTTGCTTTCATTCTTCTCGTCTGTGGACTATACGCCCTCAATAATCCATTGACCCAGCAGGGTTTGATCTCGCGAGTGGAATCTGAGGTGAGCATGGTAAACACTACACATCGAAACCAAAACAACTTACTTCAGAAACTAGATTTTGATTTCGATAAAATCTTCATTAAATTAATTCTTGAATATGATCAAAGTGGTGTATTCAAGCTCTAAATACATATATATATATGCCTATGCTGATCTGAAAAAGTATTAGGCCTAGTTGAATAAAAGAAAATCTGTGTTCCAGCACAAGAGAAATGATCGAAACAATTAAATGTAATATCTTCTGAAAAAAAATAATTCAAATGGTTACAATCATCTGCCAACCGTATGAATAATAATAAAATAATCTCTATAACTCAATGGCACTATCGGAGGTTTTCTCGGTTTTTATTCTGTTTTCCTCTGTCACATTTGCCTGATGTGATAGAACCTGCGAACTACCACGAGGCGAATGGAGGTCCTTTCTTTTCGCTGCTAGTAATATGTTTAACTCCAAATAGGTTTACAAACTTGGAAGTTGACAGAAGGGAAGAATTTAAAAAAAAAAAACTAAACTGAGGTGTTCTCCTCCTACTCAAAGCAATTTTTTGCCGCCATAAATTTCTGTAGTGCATATTTTTTCTGTAAGATCCTTTGTTTCCATACTACTTGTTCCAACCATCCAGCAATCTATGGGTCTGCAATGTCTTTCAACCAACATAATTTACTTTATTGTGCTGTTCTTGATTTATCACTTCTAGCGATTCGTTTCGACTGCCTCAAGAAATCCGTTTCTAAAACTAACTATGTTGGTTACTGACTATCCACGTTTTCAATCTTCTTCACTTCACGGGCTAGGCAAAATGCATGTTCCGCCTCACAGTTGTTCTGTCCATCGTTTCACTGGTCTTCCCAATTCCTTGAACCTCTTGGCTTGTGGTAATTTTGTTACATTCGTTCTTCCTACACGTCTAAACCATTTTTCTCTATATTCTTGGATTTTATCATTCAACGGATATATATTTAACTCTGTTCTTATATCTTCATTCTTTATCCAATCCATTCTTGAGCAGCCTTTTTTGTTCTTCTAAGGAAGTTCATTTCTACGCTTTGTATTCTACTTTGTAATTTTTGGCCATTACCCAAGTTTCACTCCCATAAAGTAATGCAGGAACTGCCAATGTTTAAAAAAACATCAATCTAGTATCTCTTCTTGTTTTGTTCTTTAATATTATATATATATATATATATATATATATATATATATACCTACACTACACACACACACACACACACACATATATATATATATATATATATATATATATATATAGTTCCACATATCATTTGGAATGTTGATAGTTTCACATTTACGTCTGAGTTTTTGTGTTTATGGTAAAATTACAAATTCCGAAGATAATCTACAGAAAGGTCTGTATGAACTTAAAATTACAGAAGAATATGGATTAAAGATATCTACAGAAAAGACAAAAATTATGGCATTTCAAGGTGTAGATCCTGTCAGAAGTAAAATTGTACTGGACAATAAAATTTTGGAGCAGGTGAATAATTTTACATATCTAGGATGCAATATCTCATATGAAGAAGAAAAGGATGTAAATGCAAAAATATCTAAATTTTTAAGAATTTTAGGGTTAATAAATTCTATCTTCAAGCCACAGTTAGTCCAAAAGCATTCAAGACAAAGTGTATAAAACACTGGCTCTTCCAACTCTTTTGTATGGTAGCGAAGTATGGACGTTGAAACAGAAGGATATACAGAGACTTAGATCTGCTGAAATGAGATATCTTCGGAGGACTGCAGGATACACACTACTAGATCACAAAAAAAATGAAGACATCTTAGAAGAATTACACATGGAATCTTTAGAAAACAAAATTTCTGATTATAAGTCAAGATGGATGCAACATGTTCATCGAATGGAAGATCACAGAATACCCAAACAAATGTTAAGATATTAACCTGCAGGAAGAAGAAGACCAGGACGTCCACTCAACACTCTGGATGGTGTTTCTCTTGAGGCCCAAACAGGTCAGCAAATGGCCTAAATTCGTGAATGTACTATGATGATGATGGTAAAATTACAACCCAAATAATTAAAATTGGTTACTTGTTCCAGAGGTTTGTTGTCTATTATGATATTTGATCTTATATGTTTATTTCCCCAAAATGTCATTATTTTCGTTTTTTCTTTTGATATTTTAAAATTATATTCTTGGCATAACTGGTTTAATTGATGTAAGGAGTAGCCTACTGCAAATTATTTTCATTGTCTTGAATAATAACTACATCGTCAGTATATATTAAAACGTTTAATATTTTTAAACGGTCCATTCTTATACCTACATTAACATTACTTTTCCAATTTTGGATGATGTCTATCTATATATATATATATATATATATATATATATATATTCTCTGTAACAATGCGTGGATATTAATTTCTTAGTTCTCGATTAAAAGGCAAATATCCGTAATTTAGCCTCATTAAGCAAGATTTATATTAATGAGATTACTTTTTTTCATATATATATTCATGGTGTTATGAAGCAACTCACGTAAATGTTTATTAATCACTAGATCATTGGCATTATCGAATCCGGAGGTTCATATTATAATTTGAATTGAGTATTAATGTAATACAGTAAAATCTTATTCGCGGCGGATATGTTCCGCAAATATGCAGCTAATTCAGAAACCCGGAATATTGAATGGTAATTTGAACGGGTATATAGGGGGTACGTTCCAAGGTTCTAAAATAAAATAAAAAATTTCAAAATAAAATCAATTTTTGAGAGATTTTGAATATTTCTATTAATTATTACTGTCAGGTTTAGGTAAGGACTTAATGAACGTAATAATTGTTTCCTGTTTTTCCGCTTTTAAAAGGTCTTTCAATTAAGATTGATATTCAGCTGTGAATTCTGAGATAGAATTCCTGATTTTGTATTCGCATTTCTTGATTCATTAACATTGAATCAGCGTGATATAGACGCAAACAACTCGCCAACGCGTATAAACGGTGTAGCGATTAATATGATAGGAGACATATAAACTAAGATACAACTCTAATATGCATGGTGCTGAAACTAAAATGTTCCGAAATATATTAAATTGTTATTAAAATTAAATAAATCTATAAAAAAATGAAAATAGAATATATTACTAATATCGCTATAAAATATGTATGTGGAAAAGTAAAAATATCCAGGTAAAAATTCCACCTATATTTGTCTAAAATAAATACTGTAAAACGCTACCTGCTATACAAATGACAAATAAAGAGGTATTGTCAGAACTCTACCTACTACACAACTTACAAATAATATAGGAACACAAAAAGGGTATTGTCAAAAGAATTCCAATTAGCAGTCTATACAACTAATAAGAAAAGATAACATTAGTTAGCTATTTAAAATATTAAAAATCTATTGAACCAATTCTTAGAAACCAATTAACGCTACTAAGCAATTCAAAGGAATGATGATAAAGAATTTCTACCTGCCTAGTACAGACAACAAAATACCTCTAGAAAAGATAATCTCTTAACATTGACAGTTTACAAAGAAACTGATAAACATTTTTCTATTAAATATCAAAGAACCAATTTACCCAGTTCTTAGAAATGTTATACATACTAGTAAATAATATTATAAAACATAAATATATATTCAATTGTAAGGAGTAGATTCGAGAAAAGTAGGAGGAGCCACCGAGAACTTATATCAAAATACACGGACTATCACTATCAGTGTTGAAACATAGTAGAACTGCAGACCGCGATCTCCGATTCAGTTAAAAATCGCTTACTATCACTCTCAATGACTCTGTGTTCAGTGTTGGAACATCGTAGACCTGCAGACCGCGATCTCCGATTCAGTGTTAATATTAGATTCGTCCGAGAAATAGTTACAGTAATATAATGTACGGTTAAAAACTATAATATAGTTACCTTGTAGGTCCGTCTCCTCAACAAGGTAACTATATTATAGTTTTTAACCGTACATTATATTACTGTGAACTAATACCTCAACGGAAAATCACCATGAATTTTACTAGTATCGAGAAATAGTTAAATTTAAAGTTATAGTCCGTTAAGCATTTGGACTTTAAAAATATTGACTCAAGCACGTGGACCTCTAAGTATTTCATCGACTCCACTCTTAGATAAAACTTGTAACTGTATTAACAAAAGTGTATTTCTCCGAAAATAAAGAGTTATTGGATTCGTTAAAATTGAGTGTACATTTATACGTTGTTCTTTTGCTTATAAAGAGTTCATAACCCTGAGATCTTCTGCCCACTACCGAGCTCCGGTACAACGGTCAAGCATTTCTATTTTTACTTTAAGAGGCAACACTACTTTTTTTCCGCTTCCGAACTAATTTTCTTTCCTTTTACTCGACATTATAAATTGGCAAAAACGCAGAAGAGACACGTGTTATTCAATCAAAATTATAGCAATAAATGACAAGTTGAAATAATATAACATCGATCGTGACGGGGGCGGCATTTAACAAGGATATAGCGGCACGTGAATTACGGCGGCGCGGCGGTGGCTTTTAACAACGAACTTTAGACTTAGTGACAATAGGGTTTGTTTTACTTTGATATTAATGTGTCCATTTGGTTTGAATCACTCTTTGTAAAAGCCGCATTGGCAAGTGACTGTTGCCGATGTGTTAATAAAGGATACTAATCCTTCTAATATACCGACTGGATTCGCGAATACAGAACATTTTAGCCGCGAATACAGGAACTGTGTCTCAATTTTTTAACCCGCGAATAATGAAAACGTGAATAAGGGAACCGCAAATAAGGAGCTTTTACTGTATATAGTAACACAGATCAAAGGCAACATTAACTATGTATGTTCTATGCAAAATATTGAAGAAAATATTCAAGGGAACAAAACATACTGAAAATTAAAATTCAAAAGAAACTTGATGCATAAAATTTGAATTTTATTGCTGCAATTACATGTAATTTGTGATTTACACTTGAATTATTGAAATCCATCTCAGATAACCAATGATAAAATATATTCTTACGTTCACCATAGCACATATTAATGTGCCAACTTTTAATTATAAATATTATACAAGAAAGTAACACATCATTAGATGATATTTTTAATATTGCAGCTATAATTTCTGGGGGTTTTCTCACCTGTAAGACAAATGTCAGGAAGCTTCGGGCCAGCGGTCCCCGAAAATCATCCAGCCATCATCATCAATATCATCACCATTCACCGGTGCGGGAATCAAGGGGAAGCTACCACACCTATAATTCCCTAGTAAAGCTGCAAAGAATAGCATGAAAACGCTATGATTGTAGCGAAAAACCTGTCCATGGGTAGAACACTATAGATAGGTAGTAGCTAGAATGTACTAAAATTAGGCATTAAACTTATACATTACACTACATGAAAATTTTCCCTTGGATGAAACATATACTTATGGATTAATGATTATATCAGCAATTACAACTAATATAATATCCACTACCTATACTTAAACGATATTAGCAATCTGTTGAGCAAGATCAACAAAGTTATGATATATCCACATAAAGGTGATGCTAACATATTTTGGTTAAATTCCGAATGTAAGAAAAAATTACTGGTGGCGAACTTACGAACAACCATCTCATATTTTTATTCCATGATAGGCCTACTAAATATAGCTGTTTCAGTTTCTGTAGTTAAATTCGCATCCTCGTCTAAAACAGATCCTGGCCCCGTGGGAGAACAGTGCCTTTTTATTTACGCACTTTAACAGTACGTAATTGGCATACATATTAATAAAATACTGTATTTAACGTTTTTCAATCTGGGAAAGTTATTATCATATCTTTATTTCCTCGTAAATACGAAAATAAAGTGGGACTATTTCCTGTCATGACCACGAAGATTACAACAGTCGTGGAACTATTTCCTGTCATGACCACGAAGTTTACAACAGTCCTTGCTTCTAACCAGCGATATACCAACGATGAGCACCGATGACCACAGATATACCACCGATGAACAGCGATAAAACACATGGCCACAATGTGTAAACCACATTGTTACATATTTAACCGCGTAAAATAATAAAAAGGACGTTCCCTGGAATTCACCTACGTTAGAGTAATTGATTTAGTTTCCATTCATTGATTTATGTTTGGTTAGCTTTTAGTTTCCTTGCATTTTAAATCTGATTTAATGCGTAACATAAATGACCTCTCCATATTTGTTATTCTATGGAACATTCAACATGTCTGACGGTTAGAACGTAAAATCATATTTCCACTACTTCATTTCATGATAGGTTTCAATATTTTCACGATGGTTAATTCCCAGAGTTAAATGGTATCATCAACACTTCGTAATATTTTAAATTACATCAAAAATGGCATAAGTCGCGTAAGTAAAAAGCTGGTCTTGTACAACCCCACCCAGATCCTAAATATTTAAAATTTTCAAAATTGTCCGCTATATCTGAATAACATTTTGCTGTTCTGTTGTATCTAATGGATTTATTTTTATTTCTTTTTAAAACATATTTTATTTTCATGAAAAAGCAATCAATCTGGAAAATCCGAAAACTCTATGATGCAACTCTGAAACTCAAACTCTTATTATAACTTTCAATTCCATTAAAACCACGTGTGTGCTGTTTCTGAATCAAGTGTCTCGGTTTGCACGTCCAATTAGAGTGGATTCCATTGAATGAGATCAGTACGGATGCAGAGTACGAAAGTCGGTTCAAGTTAATGATGTCACAGCTATGAAAGTGGTTGACCCACATGACCTAATCATTAATTTTATAGAAAACCAAGTTCTCTTACAGGATAGGCCGAAGTTCCGGGTGCAAGGAATCCTTCTGAAATGTAACGGGAATCCCACATAACCTGTCCTCTTAGTAATATTTCTTGTTTTAATGTCCTGATATTATTCAGTCTATGATATCCACCATTCCTAATTAACTATCATATATACTAACATATGTGAATATTTTACTGGAGAGGGGGCAATACACTACAAAGTGGAAAGTCGCGGGATTGGTTGCCGATGGGTTCAGGATTTTTAAATTGGCCCAAACCTTCTGGTGGCACCATAGCACTGGTGTCGATTCAGTCTCTAAGTGAAGTCAGTATTAGACGTATGCTCAGGGGGTAAAGACGGCCGTCATGCAGGGATGACATATTTTGCCGATTCCCTAGAAAGGCGGGAACCTTACATTCCTATTACCACAAAGGCCTCATTAGGCCTGTATTGGGATCGCTTTAGAAATATATCAAGGCGAAAACATGCACCACTTGATTTAATCATATACAGTTGGATTTTTTCGAAGTAAAATACCATTAAAATAGATATTTGCCATATATAAATAATAATAACATATAAACTTGAAATAAATAGAAATAATTATATAATAAGATTTATATAAATATAAACCACTTAAATTTAAATATAACTTTCTGTGTAAGAGAAGTAACCACCCAAGATGCCTTTGATTTCGCTACAATGGAAATTCAGTCCGCCGCGTAGGCTGCTACCGTGGTGCGGATAAGCCAGGCATTTCTAATGCAATCTTGTCTTTGATTTTATAAGTTAATGTGAAATTCTAACTTACTATAGTGGGTAGAACAAGCTCTAAGATGAGGTAAAATCAGTTGCCCTAGAGAAATGAAACCTCGAAATATGATTATTGGTTCTCTAGGTTGAGAGGTGATACAATAGTGCAACAGACCAGCTCCCTGTTCATTGGAAGGGGGAAAACAATTGAATCCCAAAGATTTGAAGCACGATTGACATATTAGGCGTACATAACATATGGAACTGAGATTTGGCAAATACTAGATTAAATTTACTGTCAACGGAAATTGACTATTTAATAAGATCAGCCAAGCATCCAAATTGGAAAGAAATAGAACAGGCAGGAAATGGTCTAAAATTATATATTATACTTCATTAAAATAGACAATTAGAATAGTTTTGTGACGCATTGCTGAGTCGGCTTCTGAAATCCGCGGGCAGCGGCGGGAACCAAGTCTCGTCGTATACGGTAGGGCGATTCGTGATTCGGTAACTCATGAGTCGGAAGAGCCGCTGAGAACTTTCCGATGCGACTGTGCATACCTTTATGGAAAATCCTCCTCTAGAGAATGGAGGCATGTGAGTGGTCTAACGAGTCGGTCTTTGCGAGTGAGTCGCGAGAGAAAGTGAACCTGTGAAGGTGAACTGAAGAGTGAATAGTGAAGGAAGTGTCCAAGATATAACTTCTGGGAGTAGCAAGAAGTGAATTACAAGATAAATTGTTTCGGCGCAAAACATTTTTTAATGTTACTGCTTTCACTGCAGGATCATCTTATTACTTACAACTTCGTACAAAATTCTAACTAATATACAGTCTTACTCCTTATATTGAGATCAATGTGGAATTAGAAAAAAAGATCTACAATGGATCTCTCTATCTATCTTTGGGTACCTACAGCTGCTACCGTCTTCCCGTGCCAAACTTCCAAAGCCTAAGCTCTTGGGCATCTTCAATACTTAGTCATCTTGCTTGCATTACTGTCTTCATGTTTTCCTTCCATGTTAACTTTGGTCTCCCTCTTTTCTTCTTTCTAGTCGGTTGCCATTGATATAGTTGCTTCGGCCATTGCTCGTCTTCCATTCTTAAAATATGTCCTAACCACTTTAATTCCTTCTCCTCAATTCTTTCAATTATGCTTTCTTCTGCTTCCATTATGTTTCTATTTCCTCATTTGCGACATGTTATAATTTTGACTTTCTGGCACTTCTGCGTGAATAATCCATTTATAGAGAGTCTATTCTTGTAGTACTTATTGATTGTCCATACCTCACTTCCATACATTGCAACAGATTCCACCAATGTTTTACAATATATGTTTTGTGTCTACAATAGATCATATTTTTATTATAAGACAGATCTTAGAAAAAAATAATATAACGACATTATACATAAACTAAATTATATAGACTTCAAAAAGACATACGGTTTAATTAAGAGGGACTTCGGAATTCCTAAAAGTTGGACTTATTCGAATGTGTTTAATGACACCAAGAGTTGGATGCGTGTAGTCAAACAGTTTTCAGATACTTTTCAATTTTACAGTGGATTTTAATAGCACTGCAAAGAAATACACTATATTTGCTACTATTCGATTTTGTACTAGAATATACCATCAAATCTTCAGAAGATAAAAAGGCATACAATTCAATGGTATTAATGAGATATTGATATATGCTGATGATGTAGGCTATTATTAGACGATAGCGAGAAGATACTAAGGGCCAACATGCACATTCTATTTGGGATGCAAGTAAATATCAATACAAACTAAATAGGCTACCGTATATGATCACACATAGAAATACATTATATAATGGAAAAGGACTGTTAATGCTAAATGAGGAAAATTTGAAGAAGTGGGTGAAATCAAATACCTATGAACAATAATCACAGGAATGAGGCGCAGAAAATAATTAAACATATGCTCAATTTTGGAAATAAATGCTATTACGCATTAGATGGTTCTCGTCAACCCAACTTCTCTTTAAAAAAATGTTCAACTAAAAAATATATAGAACTGTTATTCTTCCGGTTACATTATGTGGAGGCCAAACATGAACCCTTACTTTAAGGGAGGAGAAACGATAACGAGAATTTGAGGATGAAGTTCTTACAAAAAAATTGGAACAAAGAGGGTCGAATAGTCAGCGAAAGGAGAAACTTAGAGTTCCATAATCTTGATAGAAAACCAGATGTAATAAAGATAGTTAAATATCAGACTGTGATGGCAGAACAAGTTGCACGAATGAGGAATGAAAGCGGAGCATGGGAACTCGTTGTAGGTAGACCAAGAGTGAATTAAGAAAATGACATTAACCATGATTTGAGGGAGGTAAATTATATCAGGGGATGACTGGACATTTTAATAATATGAGATATTAAACTGAACTAGAACATCTTTAGGATTAATATGAATTCTTTCAACATTCTGATTAATTCCCTCATCAAACTTCATTCTATGAAATCCATTTTACTAGCCCTTCATAAAGAATTAAAAAATTAATTGGATACAAGAATATCAATAAAGGAAGGGAAGGTATGTCCGCGCGGCCGTAGCCTCTGGGTTCGAGAGTGACAATAAGATAGTTTAGTTAGTTACCACTTTTATTAGGCTGCTCCACGGCGAAAGTACGAGGGCGGATCGGAAGGTAACGCACAATAATTTTTTTCTGCCTTGGTATTGCAGCTAGAATGTTGAAATTTCACATAGATATAGTTTGAAGTTTTCACTACAGATGGTATTTTTTTCTCAGGTGCACCTCTTGCGAGAGAAGCTTGAACTATGCAACAAAGATGGCACGCAAGCTACAGTCGTCCACCTGTGAGGATCGGAAAGTAACGCACAATAATTTTTTTTAAAAAGTTTAATAGTAAAAAAAAGGAAAAAAATCACAAATGAACTTACATCTTTTACCTACTTTTCGACATAGTCACCAACTTTCTCAACACATTTTTCCCATCGTGTTGCGGGATTGCTGCTGTTGTCGGCCGGCCGGAGCATGGCGAATCACTAAGGTTCACGCGTCCCTCTTGGAAGAATGTGCACCACCTGGAGACATTGCTACGGTCCATACAATCATCCCCATACACGCCACGCATGTCCCTGTGAATTTCACTGGGTTTAGGCCCTTTGGCCCACAAAAATCGAACAACACTTCTCTGTTTCTCACAGGTGGACGACTGTAGCATGCGCGCCATCTTTGTTGCATAGTTCAAGCTTCTCTCGCAAGAGGTGCACCTGAGAAAAAAATACCATCTGTAGTGAAAACTTCAAACTATATCTCTGTGAAATTTCAACATTCTAGCTGCAATACCAAGGCAGAAAAAAATTATTGTGCGTTACTTTCCGATCCACCCTCGTAGTTTGACACTACCCTCCACTTCTCGATGACTGTGTGGAATTTGTGGTGGACAAATAAGAGCCAGGGCAGGTTTTTTATAGATAATTTACCCGTTCTCTCTTGTCAAAAACTTTATTCTAGCACTTCTTCATACTGATGTCATCCATTTCATTTAATCTTTAAATTATTTATAGTATATATATATATATATATATATATATATATATATATATATATATATATAGTCCACCGCTGTGGTCTGGTCTCGAGGTAACATGCTGCCTTGTCCCCGGTCGGGACAGTTTTTCTGGGTGAAGTTTTTATCGGGGTTTTTCCTCACCTCTAAGACAAATGTCAGGAAACTTTAAGGCCCAAACGGTCCCCGAAATCATATGGCCATCATCATCATCATCTTTCTCATTATCATCATCATCATCATCATCATCATCATCATCATCATCCTTCACCGGTGTGGAAGCTACCATACCTACAATTCCCTAGTAAAGCTGCAAGCATAGCATGAAAATGCTATGATTGAGGTGAATGACCTGCCTTCGGGCAGAATTACCATGGATGGATGGATATATAAAGTAAAGTAATTCCACTACAGGCCTCAGGAGGCCCTTGGGGTAGTAGAAGGTAAGGCTCCCACTTTTTCTGAACAATCGGCACTTGATGCCAGTCGGGTTGTCAGCACTGCATGACGGCCGCCTTTACCATCAGAACAAGTATTTGGTACTCATTTCCGTTAGAGGCTGAGTCGACCCCAGGGTCATAGTGCCGCCAGAAGGTTTGGGTCAGTTTAAAAATCCTGATCCCACCGGGACTTGAACCCTCGACCTTCCGGCTTGTAGCGCAATGCTTCAACCACTACGCTACGGCGTGTCCCCTTATATATATTATAGCACGATTTATAATGATAAAATGATTAAAATAAATTAAGTTTGTAAAAACCTCTGTGATGGTTCGACAGGCGTGGCCAGTCGGCATCCTACCTATATCATCATCATCACTCCAGGGATTAGGCAATTGCCCGTTCCGACTTCATATTGCATCAGCCCAACGTCTTCTAGGTCTTCCAACATCACGCCTTCCTCTTGCTTGATAATTTCTGGCTAACAATGGATATCTCTCCTTGCTCATTCCATCCATGTGATCAATCCATTTCTGTCTGTAATTCGTGACTTTATCCAATAAAGGCTGTACTTTCAATTCTTCTCTTATATCCTCATTTCTTATTCTATCAAGTCTTGTACATCCTTTTACTTGTCTTAGGAACCGCATCTCTGTATTCTATCCTTCTGTCTTTTCACTGGAGCCCAAGTTTCACATCCATACAATATTGTGGGAACCGCCATTACATTATACATTTTTACCTTGGTTTCTTTTCTAATTTTATTTTTGAATGTTCTCTGTATTGTTCCACACACCGTCTGAAATTTATTTATTTTGCAGTCAATATCTCTTTCCACATTGTAGCCAACATCACAACCCAACTATTTGAAACTAGACACCTGTTCTGTATCACAGATCTTTAATAATACGGCTTCATCTCGTCTCTTCCCTTCACCTGGAATTACGTCGGACTCGAGCGGAGGTATTACATTTTACTGATTTTATAATAACTAAAACTATACTCCATTCATTACAATAGCAAAACTTTCAGATTTTGCTGGTGTGAAGAAATGTAAAGATACAATAGATAAGTTCATATAAATGAACGATTCAGCCATTCATAACTATATAAGCTGTAAATAATTTGCGAATTATGAGAAATATATTATGCAAACTTGATGGAATTTAAACTTGAAATGTAATACTTACACAGCGAAATGTTTTAATAATATGCAAACATGTGTAATTGAGAGATCTTGCAAGCTAGGTCAAAATGTTTTCAAGCATAAGGTAATCACATTTTACAAAACTGATGTTTAAACGGAAGAAATATCACGCCATTTAAGGTTACACGTGTAAGCCTTACACACTTGTCACGTTTAATGCAGATCAAGAAATTCTGAAAAGCTGATGCGGAGTTTTCTAAGGAAATATCCATTTATTAGAATTTGTAAAATAGAATTTTATGATAAGCATGTCAGCAAATGAAGATATATGTTAGGTATTTATCATTCAAAAGAGTTTTAAAACCCATAATGGAAAGCCTGAGGTAAAACTAATTTCATTATAAAATTTTTCGAGTGAAGATAGCCTAGATCTAATTAATAATCCAATAATTAATAAAAATTAAATCAATACAATAGAAATAATTTTTCGTAATAATTTAAATTAAACTCCAAGGAGCGAACAGACCTAGAAAACCGTTAGCCTACTATCCGACTGCTGGTTTCACACCCTCATGAAACTTCATGTAGGCTACCATTTACAGAAGTGAGCGATCGTCCGGCCAATATAGGAATGATAGTCAGCATGTCAGATCCTCAGCCGTTATATCGAGTTTTCTTAATCTAGAACCGCTAACTATTGTAGCTACCCAAATTCCTCACGATACCGGGTGGGTTCCGACCCCACACTGGCCGAAATTCGATGCAAAAAATGTATTCTTCTTTCGGGATTCGAATCAGCGGAAGCCCTTTAGTTCTGTGTCAAGGCATGATGTTCCATAGACCGCTCGACCAAGGCGCCGGGCTCTAATTCAATTAAATTAAAAAATATTATTTTTTACAACATAAAAAATTTAATGTATTTTAATTAAATATAAACATTATAAATATACCAAAACTAGTCCATGAAGCTTGGACATACTACCAGTCCTCTTAAACTAGATACATAAACTCTAGGTTTGAAAATAATAATCAAGAAATAGAAAAAAAATTGCAAAATTTAAGATATTTTAAAATTTATAAATAGCATACATTGAGTTGGCTAGGATATGCCTATAGACAGAATTAAAATAGAACGTCAAAATTAAATAATGTGATGCTTGGAAGTAAAAGAAGAGGTAGTTCTAAGAAATAAAGAGTGACCTTGATAAAATGAAAATTCAAGTTAGGGAATAGAAAAAGAAACTCATGAGTTTTAAGTGGAGGAAAAATGTATATATATATATATTAATAAATGAGTATGTCGATAAGTGACTGACACGGAACACACTTTTTATAGTTGCATTAACTATAAATACATTTTTAGCATAAGAGATCAGGATAGTTTTACTGCAGATGAGTCTAAAAAATTGAAAGAAAAAAAAGCGCCAATCTGCCATTTGCGATGCTCATCCTGAAACCAACTTAGAAGCCGACTGTCTGATCCTGTTTTGTAATTAATGCGCCATGTGTTGTTATTATATATACACTTTTGTTTTTAATTTGGTGGAAGTTATGACAAATATGAAATACAACCCCTTTACAGATTCGAAGATTTGCCATACAATGACGAGCGATAAGTTTTCGTCTAAAACTGAACTACACCCTTGGTCATCCTTTATCCTTTTCATCCGTCCTTTCCGCAATGCAATTCTTATCTAAACTCCCGAGCCAAGGAGTCCTCTGGAATCAGTTGTTACGGCATCAAGTAATCAATTATATTGGGTCTTCCAACTGTCTTCTACAAAATATGTTTCCTTCTATAACCTATTTTGGTACTCTTGTACGTTTGTTGTTATGCACAACACACTGAATTTTTTTCAGATACTATTTTTAATCATTCTGTATAATTGTACCAGTGAAAAATATTACGAATAACTATAATAAAATTTTGTAAATGATTTTCGGGCTGTTGGTCGTGGCTTGAAGTTGCCCGATGTTTAGCCAGAGACTGCGTCCGGCATCCTCAAGGGTTGGTTTGACGCAGTCTCTGGTGAAACGTCGGGGAACTTCAAGCCTCAAGATCACGACCAACATCCCGAAAATCTTCTACAAGGTCATAATACGAACTCCGGTCGTGAAAGCCAAAGTCAATATATAATAAAAATTAGTTTATTAAAAAGTGAACTTTCATAAATTTACCGCTGCAGATATTTCAAGTACCAATAAAGAGATCTATTCATAATACGAACAGTTAAGTCTCGTGCCATGGACAGAACACGTCGCAAGAATAGGGAATGAAAGACGGACAGAAAAATCCATGTAGGAAAACCAGGGGGGAAAGCGCCCAATAGATAGGCCAAGAGTGAGGTGGGAGAATAACATTAACCATGATTTGAGGAAAGTTAATTATACAGGGGATGATTGAAAAACATTCACTCAGGACAGGAATATGTGGAGAGCTTATGTCCGCGCGGCCATGAATCTACGGGTTTGATACTGCCATGAGTTAGATAATGAAATTGATGACGACATATGGAATATATAAAAATTCTCAGACATATGTACATAAATATATGCATTGCATATTATGTAGGTCCCTATAGTGTCAATGAAGTGACCTTTTAAGTAAGAGTAAAGAGGCGTGTTGTAGGCCTACCATAGCACTGGCGCCACAGTTGAGTTTTGAATCTCGGATAGAGCGCACGTGGATTTTAAATCACGTGTGCACGAATATAAATCCTATTGGAGCAATATCGTAATGTCACAGACGGAATTTATGACGCATCTGCAAGAAATTATTTTAAAATAACATTTAATTTTATGACGGAGACAAACAAGGATTTAATAAATATCAATTAAGTATCTTTCCTACCGCAATTCCTTCTTGTATTGCCATCATGATGAGAAAACTTGATTCATAGAATGTCACGCCCTTGTAACATACGTATATATCAGACAATATTCCATCAATACATTGGTAAGCCTCATTACTGGAGACCGGATTATATGCAACATAACAAGCTCAAAATATGCATGCAAATATGCATGAAAAATGCTTAAAATATGCATGAAAAATGCTTAAAATATGCATGAAAAATGCTTAAAATATGCATGAAAAATGCTTAAAATATGCATGAAAAATGCTTAAAATATGCATGAAAAATGCTTAACATATGCATGAAAAATGCTTAAAATATGCATGAAAAATGCTTAAAATATGCATGAAAAATGCTTAAAATATGCATGAAAAATGCTTAAAATATGCATGAAAAATGCTTAAAATATGCATGAAAAATGCTTAAAATATGCATGAAAAATGCTTAAAATATGCATGAAAAATGCTTAAAATATGCATAATAAATTAAATATGCATGAAAAATGCTTAAAATATGCATGAAAAATGCTTAAAATATGCATGAAAAATGCTTAAAATATGCATGAAAAATGCTTAAAATATGCATGAAAAATGCTTAAAATATGCATGAAAAATGCTTAAAATATGCATGAAAAATGCTTAAAATATGCATGAAAAATGCTTAAAATATGCATGAAAAATGCTTAAAATATGCATGAAAAATGCTTAAAATATGCATGAAAAATGCTTAAAATATGCATGAAAATGCTTAAAATATGCATGAAAATGCTTAAAATATGCATGAAAAATGTTTAAAATATGCATGAAAAATGATTAAAATATGCATGAAAATGTTTAAAATATGCATGAAAAATGCTTAAAATATGCATGAAAATGTTTAAAATATGCATGAAAATGTTTAAAATATGCATGAAAATGCTTAAAATATGCATGAAAATGCTTAAAATATGCATGAAAATGCTTAAAATATGCATGGAAATGCTTAAAATATGCATGGAAATGCTTAAAATATGCATGGAAATGCTTAAAATATGCATGGAAATGCTTAAAATATGCATGGAAATGCTTAAAATATGCATGGAAATGCTTAAAATATGTATGAAAAATGCTTAAAATATGCATGAAAAAGGTCAATATATATGCATTACCAAATAATAAAAAAGAAACCATAATAATTATTACTTTATTAGATATTTTATTTCTAAATTAACATAATAATTAGTATTTTCGTTATCTATTTATTAATATTATCATTTATCACTGATAAATGATAAATTATCAATCAGTATCAGGCAAAAGTATTGTTCAAAAATTAAAATATTTTATATTTTGCTACTATTGTAAACAGAAACGATCAGGTACTGTTCCAAACGTTCGATAGTAAGGTTGTGTCTTCGATCACTCAAAATATTTTTATAAACAGAAATGAACCGTTCTACGTCAACTAAAGTAATTGGACAGTATTTAAATATGGGTGTTATTTTGGTACTTATTATTTCTGGCAAAAGCTTGCCCGTCCCATTTATAAAACTATTAATTTGACACAAAGGTTCGAAGCCTGGATTATCATTCAAAATGTTTTTAAACTTTTCCTTAAGTTTGTTTGGGAATGCCTCTAGCAATAAGGAGTTCAGTTGACGGATTTTATCCATTAACCAAATAGATTCAATCAACGCCAAACCTTGAGTTTGAAGCTTTTTATTAGTTGCAGGTGTATGGGAAAAATGAGTGCTAATCACAGCTATTTTTTTTAATGCTTGAATCGTTGAATGCTTCCTTGCACTGACGACCTGCCAAAGCCTCTGCACTATCGAAATCGTTTACTACACTTTTGATGGCCTCGAAATGTTCATTGTAAAACAACACAATTCTTTAAAATGTTGTAAATATAGTGCAAAAATATGCGTTATCACTAATTTTTAGTTAGAATATGCAATAACAGATGAAAAAGATCTAAATATGCAAATGCATATGCAACATGCAAATGCATATAATCTGGTCTCTACTCATAACAAATCATCTTCAACCGAGCGAGGAGGAATACAGACTGTATGACTGTTATGCATTACAGGGTCCCTTGTCATCGCAACATCTTTAAAAGAATGTTAAACTAGAAAATCAGTCACGTAGAAACTGCATAAAATAAACGAATTCCTCAGCAAGTCGAATTTTTAGTCCGATTTTGGTGATTTACTTAACATTGGCTACATTTTTTTTGTTGAGGGTACGCCGTAGCGTAGTTGGTTAAGGCGATATTCTACAAACCCGAAGGTCGAGAATTCGAGTCGCGCAGTGTTCAGAATTTTGAAACTGACCCAAACCTTCTGGAGGCACCAATGGTCTGCGGTCGATTCAGCCCCTAACGGAAATTAATAAAATATGTTTGTTCTAGGGGTAAAGCTGGCCGTCTCGTATGCCTGACAATCCAGCTGAATGTCTAGAAAAGGCGGGATCATTAATCTCCTACTACCTCAAGGGCCTCCTGAGGCCTGTAGAGGGATTACTTTACTCATATTTTTTGTATTAACTAAATCGTATTCACAGGATACCCAAACAAATGTTAAGATATCAACCTGCGGGAAGAAGACCAGGACGTCCACTCAGAAGACTTTTGGATGGTGTTTCTCTTTAGGCCAAAACAGGTCAACAAATAGTCTAAATTCGTGAATGTACTATGATGATGATGGACTAAATCGTAATTATCCAGTTATGTTGAGAGAATACAAACATGGCAGACGCAAGAGCGATTTTTAAATTACGGCTTTCGCTAAACTCCCATTTCTAATTATTAATGGTGGAATTTTGCTAATTAAGAAGTCCAACGTATTTTTCTTAATTTATTTCTATAACCCGAGTTTGTTAAAAAAACTCGTCGGGAAGCTAGAGCTTTGTCACATTCCAACAAAACACAAATGCTTAAAAGAGGACGAATATTGAGAATAAAGTGTTTGAAAAATTGTTTGGAGAAAAGAAAGAGATGTGAATGAAGAAAACTGCATAGTAATGACTAATGAGCTACATGATCTTAATGGAAAACAAGAATTAAGAATAATCAACTTTCTTAGACTGTGATTGGCAGGACAAGTGGCTAACTAACTCACTGGCACTATCGAACCCGTAGGTTCATAGCCACGCGGACATAAGCTCTCCATATATCCATATCCTGAGGTAATGCTTTCCAATCATCCCCTGTATAATCTACTTCCCTGGAATCATAATTAATGTTATTCTCCCCTCATTCTTGGTCTACCAACTGGGCGTTTTCCCTCTGATTTTCCTACAAGAATCTTCCATGCACGTCTTTCATTCTCCATTCGTTCCACATGCCCTGCCCATCGCAGTCTACGAGACTTAACTGTTCTTATTATATCTATCTTCCTATAAAGACCATGTAGTTCACTGTTATGTAGTCTTCTCCATTCACCTGTCTGTTCATCTCTCTTTGGTCCAAAAATGTTACTAAGAACTTTATTCTCAAACAAGGACAAGTGGCACGAAGGGGAATAAAGGAGGGGCATTGAAACTTCTTGTATGAAAACCAGAAATAAATCGCCCAGCAAGAATACCAAGAACGAGATAGATGAATAACATAACCATGTTAATAGAGGTGAATTATACAGAGAAAATGACATTGAAACTTCTTGTAATAAGATGAGGAATAAATCGCCCAGTAGGAAGGCAAAGAGTAAGATGGGAGAATAACATTAACCATGTTTTGAATAAGTTGAATTATACAGGGAAAAGAGGGCCATTGAAACTTTTTGTATTGAAAACAATAGATAAATCGCCCAGTAGGAAAGCCAAGAATTAGATGGGTGAATAACACTAACCATGTTTGAGGAAAGTGAATTATACAGGGAATGTTTGCAAAATATTTTTAGGATATGAATGTATGGATAACTTATGTTTGCGCGGCCATTAACCTCGCGTTTAAATAATGACCATGAGTTAGTTATACTCAAGAGACATTATAAAAATCCTGACAATATTTAGAGAACAACATAAATTATGGAGTTCCTCACTGTAAACATTCCTCCATCCTCATCCTTAATGGAACAAATGTTAATATACCGGAAAATTTAATTCAAATGCGATATCAGATTTAATTCATACCAAAACTTAATGAATGAATGAATGAATGAATGAATGTCAGTTTTTAAATACGCGCGTTCATTCACGAGTTACCGTGATAGAATGTGGATAAGTGCGTCACAAATATCTTATTTCGCTAAGGAACAGGTGCACTAGAAAATCAGGTGTAATGCAGCTGCATGAACGATATGCATCAGCTGAAAATTTCTAAAATATCAATGACGTCAGAAAATAGATCACTGTTTATTTATAAAACTTTAATTATATAATTAATTTTAAACTCATTTTAAATCTATGCATCGGTGTAGATTTCTTCATAAATGTTTTGAAATACTGTAGTTTTTCCTGTCAGGAAACTAATCAAAAAGAAATTGAGATAACTGATTTTTTAAATTACTATATTGTAATTTAAAAAATATTGGTATATCTACCGCTGTGGTATCAGGTAACAGTTTCATCATACGCAACACCCGGGTTCAATTCCCGATCGGAACAAGTTTCAGTCCATTTTAAATGCTGATGAACATATTTTCTGAAAGGCCTAAATGTTTAATGTTTGACGAAGTTTTTTAAACAGAAGTTCGTTTTAGTTGGGGACGACCGATAATGAGGAATTGATTTTAAAATTTTAACATTTCATGGGCAAATTATTATTTTTTTTCGGATTATTCCTCACCTCCAAGACAAATGTCGGGAAACCTTACGACCCAAATAGTCTCCAAACACTGTTTAGCCACCATAACACAGCTCTACAAAAAAAAAAAAAGTTGTTGCCCTGGATATCTCAGCGAATTTCTATGTTTTCAATTGCACAGTTTACGAATATATTCATGAAAGTGCTGAATGTACTCTACTTTTTATGATTTTTGCGTATCTTATATCTTAAATAGTAAACGGCTTGTTACTGATACAATTTATGTTTCCAGTCATGATTTGATTTCTGCGCTTTTTTTTCGCATATACAAACATCACGTGATCCCCACTCTCACACCCATCACTCCGCACATCGGCCATGATCTCAGTTGTTTGACAAAATTAAAGTACTCACGACTTGCATCTGGATATAATAAAACAATTCGTCAAAGCGATGGACAAGGAAGGAAAATGTTTCAAATACATTTGTAGAAAATTTCCTAAGCTCAATATGTAAAAGTTAAAAGACGGAATATTTGATGGTCCTCAGATTCGGCAATTGATGAAAGATGCAAATTTTATCAAAGTTATGACTGTTCCGGAAAGTGAAGCTTCGAAGGGTTTTGTATAGGTAGTAGAAAATTTCCTACGTAAATATAAAGCACCAAATTATAAAGAAGTTGTGCAAAATATGTTGATAAGCTTCAAGATTCTGGGAGCAACTATGAGTATGAAGTTACACTTTCTCTAGTCATCTGGATAGATTTCCGGATAATTTAGGAAATTATAGCGACGAACAGGGAGTGCGCTTTCACTAGGATCTAAAAGTAATGGAGGAAAGGTATCAGGGTAGATGGGACCGTCACATGATGGCAGATTACTGCTGGTCTTTAAAAAGAGATTGTCCCCTAAAAATTATAAAAGAAAATATTATAAAAGGCGTTTCACTGAAGTATAACATGGGTTTTCGATATTTTTCTATCTATTTACGTCAGTGAATACTAGTTTTTCAAAAAACAATTGACATTATAAGTATATGTCATATTTTTTCATATTTTACAATTTCTGTAGTGCAAAATGAAAATAAAGAATAAAAAACGAGAGCAAATTTTCCAAAACCATTGATAGTTTCATGGATTGTGAGCATAAATATAGGCCTATACGAAATTAATGTTATATCAAGGGCAACAAAACCACTGTTGACCAGTGTAATCCTCCTACAATATTCGCCTTATTTAGTATGACCCCGCACTGAGCTGTTCCCTCATTCAGGGGAAGCCTCCTAGTGCTTGTGTGATCAAAAATGTACATACGTGCGATCTAGGTTTATAGATCCTCTCTCGATAGTAGTGTAACTATAAGATCCGGGTGACATGGTACACACAAAAGTACCCAACATGGGAGAAATTACTAGGAATAAGAAAAATAAATGTAATATTTTAACTTATCCGCCGCTGTGGTCTCGGGATATTGTCGCTACCTGGTACGGCCCGAGCTCGATCCCCGGTCGGGACAAGTTTCTTGGGTGATTGTTTTCTTTCAGGGTTTCTCTTCACTTGTAAGAAAAATGTTAGGAAACTTTACTGCCCAAACGGTCTCCAAACAATGTCTGCCAACGTAATAATTATATTTGCCGTGCTTAGTACGTATATGTGTGTGAACGGCGTGTTTGTCTCGGAGGAGGCCCTGGCATTGAGCTGACCACTCATTCGGGGAGGCCCTCCATGTTCTTGAGTGGTCAAAAAAAAAAAAAATATGTGTGATCCCTAGTTAAAATGCCTTTCTCGACAGGTCGTGTCTCTATAAGGCCCGGGTGGCGTGTAACACAAAACTACCTATAAGGCGAGAGGTCAAACTGCGATAATGAAATGGAATATGAAACTTTATTATAGAACAGGTACATGAAACTTTTTTTTATTCCTTCCATCCTATTTGGCACTACAACCCGTTGTGAGTTTTGGCCTCCTTCACAATTTTCCTCCATTCATCTCGATTCTGTATTTTCTCTTTACACCTTATTCCCATCTTTCTCAAATCTGATCCACATCCTGCAGCTACCACTTTCTCGGTCTTCCTCTCCTTCTTACTCCTATTATGCCGTCATATATTAATCGTTTTAGTAACTTTTTTTTATAGAAGTATTATATTTTGAACATTTAAATTTGATGTGATACTTTGAGAGGACAGTTGCAGGATTCACAAAAAGATGGATCTTCTCTAGAAATCATATAAGAATTTATCTCTGTTTTTATTGAATTTGTCAATTGAGAAACAAAAATTAAATGAAGAATGGATGTAGAGATTTAGCCGAGGGAAAGCTTTACTGGGGAATAACAATCATTATTCAAATGAATGATAAAATGTCCGCCCAAGCATCATTAAAAGATGTCACAATTAAGCGTTTAATATAAAAGCGGATAATTTGAAGATCTAGGTAGCAGGAAAGAGTTTGTAGGATTCGTAATAATTAATGATAACTGACGCCTACAGCAGGCGATGATGACAAACATTTTGAGCAGTAACGATAACTGACACGTCCACCAATTAGAAGAGACGCCCAACTTCCTAACAGACACCATCTACACAAATTAATTTTAACTGACATCTTCCACTTAGAGAATACTTTCCCTTCCCACTACCAAGTTTTCTATCTTGTTATAAAATCACAGACTCGTGCACATTCCAATGTCAGACATCTGATCGATTATTACAGCATGCTAACATTCAGTATTTATTACACCATACCCCTGATTTATTTACTTCTTCTTCTTCTTCACTTCACGGGCTAGGCAAATTGCCTGTTCCGCCTCACGGTTGTTCTGACCATCTTTTCATTGGCCTTCCTACATTCCTTGAACCTCTTGGCTTGTAGTTAAATCCTGTTTTTGGTAACCTTGTTACATTCATTCTTTCTATATGTCTAAACCATTTATCTCTATATTCTTTGATTTTATCATTCAATGGATATATATTTAACTCTGTTCTTATATCTTCATTCTTTATCCGATCCAATCTTGTGCAGCCTTTTGTTCTTCTAAGGAAGTTCATTTCTACGCTTTGTATATTCTACTTTATAATTTTTGGTCATTGCCCAAAGTTTCACTCCCATAAAGTAATTCAGAAACTGTCAATGTTTCACAAAACTTCAATCTAGTATCTCTTCTTGTTTTGTTCTTTAACGTTTTATGTATAGTTCCGCATATCATTTGAAATTTCGGCAGTTTCATATTTATGTCTCTTTCAATTTTTGTGTTCATAGCAAAATTACAAGCCACATAATCAAAATTGTTATTTGTTCTTGAGGTTTGTTTTCTATTATGATTTTTGATCTTATATGTTCATTTCCCCAAAATGCCATTATTTTTCTTTTTTTTTTTCTTTTGATACTTTAAAATTATATTCTTGACATAACTTGTTTAATTGGTGTACAGAGTACTGTAAATTATTTTCATTTCTTGAATAATAACCGCATCATCAGCATACAATAAAAACGTTTAATATTTTAAAACGGTCCATTCTTATACCTATATTAACATTTCTTTTCCAATTTTGGATGATGTTATTAAAATAGAAATTAAAAAGAGTAGGTGATAAACTACACCCTCGTCCTATACCTCTATTTATTAAAATAGCTTCGGTCTTTGATGTGCCTGTATTTATTATAATTTGAGATTTTATATACAAACATTCTATCACATGAATTAATTTTGCGGGTAGTCACGTATTTCCATAATTTTCCATAACTTATCTCTATCAACACGATCACACACTTTCTCAAAATGCAACATGCGTCTGTCGGTTGTGTTCTCTTCTTTTTTACAAATATTTGCTAAATATACCGCCAAAACATTTATTTACGTCATTTTCAAATAAAGCACGCAAAATTCCTGAGTATAAGTTGCTTTGGAGGGAAGTAAAACCGTGGGTCCCGCATCGTAAAAGAACATCAGGCCTGAAAAAATTCCGTCACACATGAATTGGAAAAACTAAGCGAATTCCTCAGAAGTCGAATTGGTGGTCCAATTTTGCAGGTTTACGAAATAAATATTGATTTTATGATTTGAATTGTTTGTATCCAGTTACGATGGGAGAAAAAAAACATGACGGCCGCTACAGCGAGTTTTAAATTACGGTTTTTCAGTAAACTCTTACTCCTAATGGTCGCATTTCGCTGATGTTTAGAGAATACATTTCTAGTTTTATTCAAATGGTATATACCGAGTTTCCTTGCAAAAAGTTG
The DNA here is from genome assembly GCA_030220185.1 of Diploptera punctata. Classification (NCBI taxonomy): domain Eukaryota; kingdom Metazoa; phylum Arthropoda; class Insecta; order Blattodea; family Blaberidae; genus Diploptera; species Diploptera punctata. The sequence continues at coordinate 27,669 of JASPKZ010005718.1, forward strand.
AAAATTGCTGTTGCTTAGAGCGATTTTAAAAATTTTGCTTCTGATTAATCTCCGCTGATAAATAGTCCGATTCTGCTGGTTAATGAATTCGACCTTAGTTTTTAAATTTATTGATATATGCCGAGTTTAATTCCGAAAATAACTGCGATCGCTAGAGTGTAAACAGTTACATATATACATTTCTGTCATGGTAATTCTGGTGTCCATTAAGTAGTTACAAAAAAAGCAAAAATATTTTTATGAGAAAAACTTTAATAGCTATAATCCTTCGAAATTCACTAAAATCCTGAGTACAGGTTCCTTCGGGGGGAAACTAAAGACATGAGTCCCGTATCTTAGATTTAAGGCACATATAGGCTAATAACTTTAGCCCTGCACAAAGTGGTGTCAAAGCAAAATCTGTCGCCTCTTTCATGCCCCAGGTTTGAAATGCGGCGCTAACGACCATAGCTGTTAAAGAACGTCGTTAGATAAAATAACATCAGATAAGGTTTCTTCCACTTTATTTTCATAATCTAGTATCTGCTAGGCCAGTGTAATCTTTGGTCGATTCCTTCTATAATTAAAAATGATTAATTATAATATAAATCAGAATTAAAAGAAAGTAAGTGTTTTGTGAAGTGAAGATCGTCTTGAAGTTCTAGTAGAATTTATAGCTTAAGATAGAATATAGGAATCAGGACCAGGAAATCTTCGGAGATGTAGTTGGTAGATAGGGTTAAACCTAACTATGGAAAAATACAACAGACGAGCGTAGACAATTAAAACAGACTTTAATGAAGAATAAATGAGACAGCTTATCGGTTACACCGATGAAAATAATAATCTGTCTGTCTGTCAATTACAGACCTGCATGTATTTATATACATAAAATTATAAGATAACATTGTCGTAACAATTATGCGTAATCAAGGTAAGCATGATGCAATGTGGATGTGGAAAAGAACCACCATCCCTACTTTTGGACTCTGATAATGATCAGTAAGAAATGTTTACCCATTGATAACAAATTCTAAATTACAAGTTAGGTTTTTCTTACTTTTAACAAGAAATATGAATTATATGAATAAAATGTATATGCAAGATATATATATATATATATATATTATAATATATTACACGATATTACACAATATTACACTCCTCCCCCTTATAGAAAGTTTTGAATTCATAATTCGAAACTTTACTAACGAAACATTTTAGTTTTATTTCGAGTTCTATGCGCAATACTAGCCTTATCTTCTTCATCTTGGGATATATTTGGTAAAGAGTTGGGATCTCTAATTCCTTCTTCTATTGGTGGTGATGACTTAAGGGACACGGTAGGTGAATTTTCATCCTTACCTGGGGTCGTGGAGTAAACTACACGATCATGCCCTGAGTAATTATGTATGTTAATACATAATCTATCAGTAGTTTCTTTCCAGCATTTTCTTGGCGTCCATTTATCCCATAACCAAAATATCATATTTCTGCAGCTCTTACAACAACAAAAACAACAACAACATGTCAAGGTTACAAATATGATTGTACCCATTACAGAACTCCACGTGGTTATATGTATATACCACTTTGAATAATCATTTTCTTCCTGTTGTTTCAATAACTTACCTAAATCATCGGCCTTCATACTGGCCATTCTCAAATCATCTACCGACGACATTAGATTAGACATAGGCATGTCTAATTGTAATTTCTCATATTTGTTAGTTTTATCAATATCAAAGCAACAGTCGAAGTCAATAGGTGCTGTAGGCATAAAATCTATTGTTAAGTTACTTACTAAATTACTCATGGCATGTAAGGTTACGTGGGCATTAAAAGCCTTGCAATTTTGTCCTAGCGACAATTTGCCTTCTTTTTCAATATTAAGTTGTGTTGATTTGTCACCACATAACACAGTCATACGATCTGGCTTTGGGGCGACAAATAACCATTCATTAGACAAATATAAGGGAATCCAGTAGGATTTATTCAGTGTGAAAATTCTAGTCTCGCAACTTTTTGGAACTTTAGTGGTGGACGGATGAAGAAGTGAGGCTTCACAATCAGCCTCAGGGGTGAACAAATAAATCGGTATAGTTTCTTTACATACGTAATGCAAAATATTAGGATGAAAACATCCAGTGAGTTCATTAGTTGTCATTTTTCCATAATGTTGTCTCAAAGGGTCACTAAAAATATATTCTTTGTTTGCGCTTAGAAAAATGTAAATATTATCTTCCTTCTTCACAGGAAAAGGAAGTGTTTTATACAAGTGATATGGAGTAGGAGAGAGGAGGGGTATTTGTAATACATATACTAAATATTGCTTATAAGAATAGGTGTGAGGTGTTATTAAGTTTTGAAGTTCTGAAAAAGAAAAATTAGGGTAGTCCAGACCAGTTGGCAGCGTTTGAGCTTTCATAACATTCTTAATCTTTTCCACCGTAATTAATTGGGGTTGAAGAGTTCCTTGCTCTGCGTGTACAAAGGCGTCTATAAGAATTTCAAAAGAATGTTGACATTCTTCCACACCTCTAAGTGAAATCCTTATCTGTTCATTTGCTAAACTAATACTCTCTATTTCCCTCTGTAGTGTGTTAATCCTATCAGTGGTATAATTATTTAATTTTGTTAAACTATCCTTTAAAATATTTTCATTCCGGTTTACCCTTGCTATAGTTAAGTTAACTGAATTAATGGTCGATTTAATTACTGTAATTTCGTCCTTTAGAATATGCAAAAATTCGGCCTGTTCCTTCTCTAACTGTGAAATGTGATTATTATATTCCTCTGCATCAGATTGAGTTAAAGTACCGAATAATATTTTAGCGATCTCTCCCATAAAATTTAAAACGCCTCTCTTGGTTCTAGTATTCTGTTCATTAGGTGTTTTTAAATATTCTGTGACTAATTCTTTTAAATTTTCAACATACTTGACTTTTGGTTTTACAAAGTGATTTAAACTCCCACAATCTGTTAAATGAGCTTTAACTTCTTGTGCGTCTGCAAGCTTTCCCAACCAAAATGGTATTAATATTTGTAGCATTATCCATGTGTTATGAAGTTTCATTTTCTTTTCCCTGCAAAGGAAAATATAGCTTTAATCTATTTGAATGTACTGTCTCATATTTGCGTTTACCTAATTTTTGTATTATTACGTTGTGACCTTCAGTATTCTTAACCTCATATGGACCTTTCCATATTGGATCTAATTTATTCCTATTTTCTACTCTGAGAAGTACTAGATCATTCTCCTTGAATTCAACATAATTGCTTTTCACACGCGATTGTTGCTGTTCTTTAAATTTAATAAGCCTTTCTCTAGCTACCTCATGACAACTTTGCAATTTATTCCTTACATTCAGAATTAAATCTTCGTAATTATATAAAGGTTGAGATTTAGTTTGTAAAATTCCTGGGATTTTACATTTTCTTCCGTACAATAATTCATAGGGTGAGTATTTAGTAATACTATGGGGGGTAGTGTTGTACGTAAAACTGGCAAAGGGTAACCATTTGTCCCAATCTGCTCCTCTAGGATTGCAAAAACAACGTAAGTAAGTTACTAAAGTCTTATGAGTTCTTTCTAAAGCTCCATTACTTTCAGGATGATAAGCAGTAGAGTTCAGTTTCTGAATCTTAAATAGTTTACATATTCTTTTAAATAAATCGGACATAAAATTTGTTCCTTGATCAGTTAATATGATATCAGGAATCCCATAAATTAAGATAACATTGTTTACGAAAGCTTCTGTTACTTCTTCGGCTGTTTGTGTCTTTAAGGGAATAACAATTAAATATTTACTTAAGTTATCTTGACAAGTTAATATATATTTATGATTTCTCTCGGTTAGTGGAAGCGGTCCTACTACGTCTAGATAAATTTTTATCCAAGGTTCTTTTTGAGTGTCCGTGACCTCTAAAGGTTGTTTGACTTTATGATTCATATCTTTATTAAATTGACAAATCTTACAAGTTTTAATGTAATTAGTTACGTCTTTCTCGATTCCCGGCCAATTTATGTATAATTTAATTCGATCGGTAGTTTTATTGACTCCAAGATGTCCTCCAACTGGACAGCTGTGAAATTCTTTGATTATTTTCTCTTTACGATCCTCAGTTACGTGATTACTATTCAATGTGCAACATTCTACAGGATGTCTACTCAAACTATCTGCGTTTACGTGTCTTTTACCTGCCCTATAATGAATTTCGAATTCAAATTCTGAAAGTTGTAATTTCCATCGTATTAACCTCGAACTAGGGTCTTTCACCTTAAATAACCAGACCAATCCTTTGTGATCTGTCACTACTTGAAATTTACGTCCTAGTAAATAAGGTCTAAAATGCCTGCATGCCCATACTATCGCTAAAAGTTCTTTTTCTACAGTGCTGTAATGCAATTCGGCTTGATTTAAAGTTCTGCTAGCGTAAGCAATGGGTTTATCATCTCCTAATGTTCCTTGACTAAGAATGGCGCCTAAAGCGTATCCACTAGCGTCTGTAGTTACTATAAAGGTTTGTGTGAAATCTGGATACTGTAACAGTGGAGCTGTTGTTAATTTATCTTTTAATTTATTGAAGCTATTCTGTTCTGGGTCTTCCCACTTCCATTTCTTATCTTTCTTTAACAATTCAGTCAAAGGTTTTGCAATAGCACTAAATTCTTCTATAAATTTCCTGTAATATCCTGCCAAACCTAAGAATGATTTTATGTCTTTAGGTGTCTTTGGAGTTGGAAATTCTGTAACTGCCTGTATCTTCTTGGGATCGGGTTTGACTCCTTGAGCGGTAACTACGTGTCCTAAGTATTTTAATTCTTCTCTTAAAAATTCGCATTTATCAGGCTCGATCTTTAAATTGTGTTTCCGCAACTGATTAAACACTTCCCGTAATTTTTTATTATGTTCTTCTAAGGTTTCGCCCATTACTAATATATCGTCCATGTATACAAAGCATCTATTACCTATGGATTCATGGAGTACTGAGTTCATCATTCGTTGGAATGTAGCAGGTCCCGATCTAACTCCAAAGGGCATTTTCCTGTATTCGAAATGTCCGTTAGGGGTGCTAAAAGCAGTTTTACATTGGTCTTCCTCGGCGATTGGCACCTGGAGGTATCCACTAGCGCAATCTAACGCTGAAAAATATCTAGCCCTTCCTATTTTGTCTAATATATCTTGTATGTTAGGAAGAGGATAGCTGTCTCCTACGGTTACTTCGTTTAACTTCCTAAAATCTATACAGATTCGCCATTTTTTCTTTCCTGAGGCGTCTTCCTTTTTAGGTATGACTATTAGTGGAAAATTCCATTCGCTCTTACTATGTGCGATAATACCGTCTTCTAACATTTGTGTAACTTGTTTATTAATTTCTTCTTGATGAGCCTCTGCTAACCTATAATTCTTTAAAGTTATTGCTCTTCCTTTAGGAATTGAAGGGGTAGGTATGGAATGTGTAGCAGCTGTTGTGCTCGTTAGTCTATCTCCCGGAAGCTTAAATATATCCGCGTATTCTGTGCAAATTTTTCGTATACTATGGGCTCCTTCCTTCACGTGTTCAAGTCTCAGATTTTTATTTAATAAATCTAATCTTTGAGGTACGGAATTTTTAACTGATATTTTCTGTTCTTTACTTATTTGAGTGGGCGGTTTAATTAGTTCTGGTATTTTCTTTATTATCTGTGCGTCCGCTGTTAAATTAATTACTAGGCATGTGAATGTCTTATCACATTTTGTTATCCCGTTAGCACAAATTAACCCTGGCTGTAAAACTTGCCGCTCTATGAACCTGTTCCCTTTTTCGTTCGTAGGAAATTCCATTAAATTTTCACTATACGGAGGAAGAATCATCTTTTTATTTAACATATAACCTTGTTCCATGAGCCAGTCTTGGCCTAAAATTATATCTAAATCTCTGGGTAATTTATCTACCATATGACAATTAGCAACTGTATGTTTTTCGCAATTATTCAATACTAATTGAGTTATCCCATGTACTTTTATAGAGTTCCCACCAATACCTTGTATTTTCATATTGCAGTTATCCTTTATAATATTTCTCTTTAGTGACGTTTCTCTAACTAATGATACTTGTGCTCCCGTATCTATCAATACTAAACCTAGGCCACTTTTTAACTGTTCACATAGGACATACATCTCCCAGGGTCTCGGTTCATAACCAGAGGCGTCCCACTGATTAATAGCCTTAAGAGTCCCTACTTCGACCTCACAGCATGCTGTCTCCAACGAGGTGGGTTTGGTGTCCTTGGATTTTTCCTTAAATCCACTAACCCAAGTTCGATCCCTTGTGGGTGACCCGTAACGTTTCCCTCTAACGCTACACCTCGAGGTCTGGAACACGTTACTTTGCGTTCCTCTATAATTACTAAAGGAATTATTACACTGACTTGAGCCTACAGTCTCTTGGCGTTCCCCAACCACGCTAGACCCACAGTCACAGAACCCACTTTTTGGCGTTCTAGTCAACACATGCAGTTCGCCTTGCGACACTGCCCAACAGACACCGTCATCTGGGGACTCATTCGCGTCACTAACTATTTTATCGGCTTTATCTATCCTATCATTAACCTTAATATTCTGATCAACTAGTTCAGGTAATTCCCCTACCATATTTACCCTAGTATGATCCCTCAGGCACTCCATGAGTCCTGGTGCACAGTCTGACGGGAGGATTACCTGCGACTGCTCAGGTAACCCGAATTCTCGTTTCCCTGGCGACCTCCCAGAGCCGCTCTGTCCCGTCCTCCATGCCTACGGGGTTGTGGTCTCTTACTACATTCTCTACTGATGTGTCCTATTTCGTTGCAATTATAACATCTTATTTCTTTTGTGGCCAGGTTAACCTCTCTCTTTATCTCTGACCCGTATGGTCTTCTAAATTCTTTTCTTACTGCCCCTGTGAATGAATATCCCTGTCCATTTTGATTTCCCCTGAATCTCGTGGACTTTACTTCGCTTTCTTCCTGTAATGCGGTTTCGATTAGCTGCGCTAATGATTCTTCTTCGCCCTTAGCCTTTACTATATACTTAATCTTATCGTCCTTCAATCCTGCCACGAAAGTGCCTTTTAAAAATTCTCCTATCAGCTGAAGACCTCCTTCTACATATCTCGAATTATCACGTTGTTCTAACTTCTCTAATCGATTTCTAACTTCTTTCCTTAAATCCATGGCTATTCCATCTAATCTTGAACCCCATTGTGCAACTGTTTCATTTGTACCTTGTTTTGAATTAAAGAGTACACCTGCATAGTATTCTAACGTTCTCCTAACAGAAAAGTTCTCCTCCAATATTGCTTTAATTTGGACCCATGTTTCTCTCTCTGTCCTAGCTAAAAGTCTATCTTTAGCATCTCCTGAAATTTTAGATTCTATAAACTTTATTAATAAGGGTTGTTTGGTTGGATGGACTACCTGAATAGCAGCTTCTACTCCTTCTATAAATTCTCTTAAATATTTGGGGTTTCCATCGAATGTTCGGGGTATCAACTTAACTGCTTGAACTACAGGGATATAGATTTCCTCGTTAATATCAATATCGCCCTCGCTTGCCATAATGGAATTGGACTCACCTAAAGAAAGATGTAGGGTGGTCTGAGATGCACAGTTCAGAGTCGTAGTGATGGCCTTTCAGCTCCCCTCAGGGTGCGACTCCTCTCGCGGTGCAGGCTGCCAACGGCTGAACACCAAGGACGTCCCTCGAGCGCGTCGGTGGCTGCTGGTGTTGGCCTCAGGACCACAGTCTGCTTTCCTCTGGTGCGTTTACGGGTACCACTGCGCCTGTGGGTTCCTCTGGAGCGTTGATCCCTCGGGATAGGCTCTGGATTATCTGGGACTAATTGAAGAGTCTCTCCAGCTCGTACGCACCTTCGGATGTCTCACTGCTCGCTGGTTTTCCAATCCTTACTCGCTTGCCACCATGTAATATCTGGTCGATTCCTTCTATAATTAAAAATGATTAATTATAATATAAATCAGAATTAAAAGAAAGTTAGTGTTTTGTGAAGTGAAGATCTTCTTGAAGTTCTAGTAGAATTTATAGCTTAAGATAGAATATAGGAATCAGGACCAGGAAATCTTCGGAGATGTAGTTGGTAGATAGGGTTAAACCTAACTATGGAAAATTGTAACAGACGAGCGTAGACAATTAAAACAGACTTTAATGAAGAATAAATGAGACAGCTTATCGGTTACACCGATGAAAATAATAATCTGTCTGTCTGTCAATTACAGACCTGCATGTATTTATATACATAAAATTATAAGATAACATTGTCGTAACAATTATGCGTAATCAAGGTAAGCATGATGCAATGTGGATGTGGAAAAGAACCACCATCCCTACTTTTGGACTCTGATAATGATCAGTAAGAAATGTTTACCCATTGATAACAAATTCTAAATTACAAGTTAGGTTTTTCTTACTTTTAACAAGAAATATGAATTATATGAATAAAATGTATATGCAAGATATATATATATATATATATTACAATATATTACACAATATTACACTATATTACACCAGCGAACTAAAAGAATTGGAGGCGTTCAATTGCAGTACGTCGTAGCGTAGTTATTTGGAGCAATGTGTTATCAGCCGTAAGGTTGCGAGTTCGAATCCCGATGAGGATAGGATTGTTAAAGTAGCCTCAGCATTCAAGCGGAAACGTGGCACTGGGATCGACTCACCTTCAGAAGAAAATGTGTACCTCATTATGTTTGGGGATAAAGACTGCCATCACGCAGCCCTGGCAACCTGGCTAGCATCTCGTGCTTGTCTTAGAAAGGTGGGGGACCTTAATCTCTCACTATCACAAGGACCTCGTTTGTAGAACACTGGTATAAATATGAATGATTCATGCAGTAAACCAATGCCCTCTGTTGTGAAAGTTATTTGCAACATCCAATAGTTGAGGATGCGTAGGAATTGAAAACAATGACGTCACGGGATTTATTGCTCTGTCTGAACACCTCGGCAACGCTGGGTGACATCACCTAGCCCAGGATTCCATTAAAATAAAATCGTGGGTCAAAAGGGTGGGAATATGAGGGAGAGAATCAAGGTCTGCTGTGTGAATCCGGTTTGGTAATTTGCCAAAATACTCCCAATCCCACAATTCACTCCACTTTACTCTCCTGCCTCTACACTCTCTTCACAGACGGCAACAATTTCATTGACTTAGAAAGACTTTCCAACATTTACTTACAAGCGAAAATAAAATAATTAAGTAAAAAAAAAATAATCAGACAACTTCTTGTTTCTCCTAGTTTTTCTGCGCCATATTAATAATTTACGCACAGCGAGTTAAAAATATCAGTTTTCTCCATATATCAGAAATACTTCAGAGAGAAATTAACTTTTACCTTTAAGTTTATTTGGAAATAAAATTTCTTATTCTTATTCAAAAAAGTAACGGTGCATAATTTTACCACAAAGAATATTAGCGAAATTAAATAATTACAACTGACAATCCATACATTTATACAAAAAGTTCACCGCCTCGAAGTATAGCGTGCTGAATTGTCACGCAACGGGCTCGACGTCGGTCCTTGGTTGGGACAAGTTTCCTGGGAGATGTTTTTCGGGGTTTTTCCTCACCTTCAGACAACTGTCAGGAAGCTTTAAGACCCAAAAGATCCCCGAACATCATCTGGTCACCATCACCATAATCACCTCATTAGATTAAGTTCAGGATTAAGACATCTCCTGGCGAATCATTACCATCATCATCACCTATCATACATAATCGGCGCAGCGGAGGCCTTCCATGTGCCCTAACCTCAGAAGTGGGTTACAATAATGCCGATACCAGGAGAGAATACCAAAAATGTAATGGCAGACAACCTGGTGGCATCGAATAAAAATATTTATATACGAAAATAGTATTATACCACAATCACAGTTCCATATATTTTGGAATTTGACAGAACGTAATATAGGATTTATCACCACGTAACTGACTTGAAAAAGTATGTTGGAAATATTATGGTAGCTCGTTGTTTCTTTCCAAATTCTGAGAACAGAGAAATGCCTAAATTTCCGAGATTTATGACAGAAAGTTTCCGTTAAATACTTGGAATTACCTCTGGAAGTTATTCCATAATTTGACAAGATACAAATAATAAAAAAAAGTTGCTATATTTACAGACTCGTTAAAATTTGAGGAAAAGTAGTTTCAAATTTTAAATCAGAACGAATAACATTCAGAAATAAAATATCGAGAAAAACACTTTCTTGTTTAACAAGGTTATTAATACATACACATTTTCCTTTTACTTCATATTTATAAACGCTTTAACATCTAAGGCCATATCCCGCTTAGAATCTTTTTTTGTTACAACCATTAAGTACATAGACACTATATTATCGATCGTGGACAATAAAAACTTCGTAACTCCATTTCGGTAAATGTTACAGGAGAAACAAATAACCGTTTTAAATAATTATGAAAACTGATAAGCAATAGTTCTCACATATTTTATTATAGAATGCAAGTTAAGTTATTAATAAATTTGAAGTCTGTGTTCTCAACTGGTTATGCATCACATATTTCTGTGCTGGCTACTGCAGTTATGTGGTTTTCAATGACTGATGGAGTTACGAGGTTTTCATTGCCTACCGTCGTTATGTGTATCGAGTGTTGGCTGTTTCAAGTTCTGTGTCCTTACTAATGGTCATGATACAAAAAGGTATTTCTTGCAAACCAGCCTATAATAACCGATTTTACTGTTGCAAAGTTTTTGAAACTATATACTGTTTCACTATGAAATGTTTGAATTCCATTTATCGTCATGACCATTATGACCCAAAATACCTCTAAATTAGAAACAGGAAAATATACATTCTGGGAAATCAATTATCCAATATTTATTTCTTTGTTTACTATTGTTGAGCATTTGTCAATGCAGTCATTAGTAATTTTACTATCCAATATTTCCAAGATATTATAGATTTGGATGAAAGGGCTGGAGACTACTGAAGGTGCTCCTGATCCGTCAGCTCTTGTAGACTGCATAAGCAGCAAACTGGGGAAGAGATATTTCCAATTCTGTGCAAATGTTTTGGCAGACAATCATGACCCATGGTCAATCTGAATGACAACGGCAATTTTCCTTTTTAATAATCAGGGATTTAAAATAATGTGTTATTTCTTGACACTTCATTAAAATAATTGATCGGAATATAATTTTAAATTATAGAATTAATAATTTCTTAGCCGTTAGGAAGGCAAATCTCATTATGGTTTCTGCACATAGTACAAACTTATCTTATCTAAAATGTAAAACTGTATGCTTTTTAACAAACAATAAAGAACTTAAGTTGTGAAAGGGCTAAGAAAGTTCACTAATTTAATTCGTATGAAATGAATAATGCAATGAAATGAGTCCTGGTAATTACATTTCAATCCAGCAATAGTCTTGACGACTGAAGAAAACCAGTACAAAACCTCAGTCAAGTTTGTCAGCACCGGAGTTTGAACACGAGACTTCCGGAGTACGAGTTAACATGTTCGCTGTGGCAATCTCGCTCAGTATTTTTTCTTTAATTAAAATCATTATTCTTGTTCAATTGGTCTTCCGGGCTAAATAGTTGTGGTCCAGTTTTGTTGAAACTCAATGTTACTTCTACAGCAGTAGTAGACGAAACGTCGAATTTCTACAAAATTCGACCAAGGCGCCATTTAGCACTGAAGACCAACTAAACAAGAATCAAGACACTGGCCGTGAAAGCCTACAATTTTACATAAAATCATTATGCAAAATAATGACTTAAGATAATATCCCTATGGTCCACCGCTGTGGTCTCGAGGTAGCCTGCTGCCTTGTCACGCAGCTGGCCCGGGTTTTATTCATGGACGGAACAAGCTTCCTGGGTGAGGATTTTTCGGGTTTTTTTTCCTCACCTGTAAGACAAATGTCTGGAAACTTTGAGGCCCAAACGGTGTCCAAACATCATCTCGCCATCATCATCATCATCATCATCCACGGTGGGAAAAGCAACGGGAAGCTACCACACCTATAATTCCCTAGTAAAGCTGCGAACCATAGCATGAAAATGTTATGATTGCAGTGAAAGACCTGCATTAGGGAAAAAGACTAAATAAAATAATATCCCTATGAGTATCTTCTTATTTAAGAAGTATATTTTAACATTATCAGTTTATTATTTAATACGTATCTATAGAGATTCACGAAAAAAAATAATCTGAACAAAAAATATACTATTTCTCTCTAGGATTAGCTCAACTAAGGAGTGTACCTGAGTTGTTCTACCAGCTAGTAGGTGGCCTTGGCCCTTAGGGATGATAGAGGTTAAATCATGTATGCGATTTACAATCTAAGTTATTTTATACATTTTAACATCTAAGTACATATCGCATAATATGCAATCTTGATTGCAACCAGTAAATTGTGAATTTTTAATGTTCTGCACTTAATGCTTATTTAGTTAAGCCAATGCTCAGACATTTTGTGGAATAATTGCAATTTGTCTTCTTGCTTGTAATAGATTTGTCCATTTGTCCCGTTCCACAATCTCTGGTGTGCGAACATTTTCTCACGTGTTCAAAGTTCATGGCAGTGTTGTTGCACAGCATGCAGTTTAGTGATTTTATTATATGCATGTGATAGAGGTGTTGTGTGAGACAATCCAGGCCCGTCATCAGCCGGAATGCTGCTAACTGATTCTCTTCGATATGGCTGTGCATATATATATTTAGTAGAAAGATTTCTAAATTCAAATCGTGAAAGATTGGCATGCTACAAGTTAATGGTAAACCCAGAAAATTGGATAAATTTGGGTAAATTTCTGGACAAAATGCGGAAAATAAGAACAACACTCGTTCGTGAACAAATAAATATGTTAGCAAAATGTAATATCATTAATACTTATTAATTCTACATAAACTAATTAATATATAATGTAATTATTGTTACCTAATTGTAATATTATTGTGTGTTTTTTTTTACTTTATATTATTACCAAACATTATTTTATTAATATGGGCTGTAAACAGCACGTACGGCTTACTGCCCGTGCTACCCATATTTGTAAATAATATTGTATGTATCTTACTTTTAGTTTAATAAATTCCTCCTACTACTACTAGTAGAAGTGAGGCCTATTTTTTCCCCTTCGCTTTATCTTCTATAGATACTCAGGTCATTCGGCCTTAAATTTAGATCTGTTGAGTAGTTTTGTTGAAAGGAAGGAGATACTATTTTTGTAGAAGCACATATTTTCGTTCCTTTCTTCGTCAGAAAATCAGCTTTCTCATTCCCTTTTATGCCTATATGAGAAGAGATCCACTGGGATGTAATTATTTTACCTGTATATTTCAGGTTTCTGATTGTTTTCCTTATTTCTCTGATTTTTCAAGTGATATTGTATTTTAGCGAGGATACTGCTTATATGGGGAGATCGAATCACAAATTATAACTAACTGCATTAGAGAAAGAAAGTAATTTGTCACAAAGCAGGGAGAGTGCATTGAAGATTGCCTGTAGTTCACCATCAAAGTTATTTGTAAATGTTAAGATGTAAGATGTTTAATGTTTTATGTAAGGAATCAATGATATAATTTTAATAATGGTAAAGATGTAGAAATTGATACTTGTAGTGAAATTCAAACCTAGCGTTTTTTCTTGAAGGAAGACAAACAGATATCTTCAGGTCGGTATGAATAGAGGCTTAAACCAAGGAACTCCCGGATACGAGTGTAATCACAACTAACTAAACCAACTCACTCGTTCTCCTCAGTTTTGTTATTTCAACAGGTTAATGGATGATACTTGACAGAGTAACAGAGGTTCGGGTCTCAAAGGAAAAATAAAATGTATCATGCAATTTCGGCCAGTGTATGAGACCACAGCCTACCCAGCATCGTGAAGAATTTGAGTAGCTACGGCAAGTAGCAGCTCCAGGTTCAAAAAAACGAGCTGTAAAGTAGTGGGACCTGCTATGCTGACCACATCGCGTCTCTAAACGTATTGTATGATCATTCAACTCTATGAACAACTCATGTGGATGAAAACCCAGGAGCCAGCTGGTAGGTCAACAGCCTTTTAGGCCTGTCACACATAAAATTGAGTTTTAATTATATTAAAATCAGTTATTGAAATATTTTAATTTACAAATGCAGCAAGTTTTTCTACAGGTGAATGGAGCAAATTGAATAACTGAACTACTTGACCTTTATCGGAAACGATATTTAATAAGAATAGCTGAATCTCTTAGAATGCAAAGGAGCATGAGGCACGAATGGGGAAATGTAAGAGGTGCATGAATACTTGTTGGGTAACGATTCTAGGGTAGGTGAAAAGAATAACATTAACCATATTTGACGAAAGTGAATTGTATAGGGATTGAATGGAACATTTTAGCTCAGGTTAAGGATGTATGGAAAGCTTATGCCAGCGCAGCCTTGAACCTCGGATTTCAATAGTACAAGTGAGTGAGTTAGCCAATTCTCTTTATCATATTTAGCTTATGTCACAGTGATATTTTTCCCCCTCAAGTCATTCTGAAGTCATTAGAGGAACAGCATTTTTAAAATGTCGAAAACTTGTTTTGCTAAAGGCAGTGGAAATATTTTAAGTTACAACTCCTAAAACATGTCACTGTAGAAATAAAAACAAATATATCTCTATCACTAACTACGAAAACCCACGAGAAATTTAATGCAATAATGTATACTTTTATCTGCTTCAAAGTAGACAATAACGTCATTGTCTTTCGATCGAATCTAGGTACCACGTGCAAACAATCTAAGATAACGGAGTTTTAGGTTTCAGGACAACTTTGTAGACCTAACATTTTAAAAATTATATTATAGGCCTAATATTTTAATACCGTTACTTTACGTCAGTAATCAAGTAATTTTTATTTGTATTTTAGTTTGCATCACTGCTAGGTCTTAAGTAATATAATAATTTGATCACCAACATAAAGCATGTAAGTAAAAAATTGTGATTTTTAGTTTTATAATTATATAATATTAATATACAAGTTCATCTACACCTTATGGTCTAAGCACATAAGCAAAATCAAAATCTGCCATCCTGATGGGTTTATTTATACTTGTATTGTCACTACAGTTTAATTCTATTGAAAATAATTAAACAAAAGTTTCTTTTGAAAATGTACACACTTTGACTTGTGTCCTTTTCCCGTCTAATGGTCAAAGAATTGTTTTAGTATAAGTTTGCAATGAGCAATGAAAAAAAAATCTGCTTAGTAAAATTATTGGCATCAGTAGGAGGGTAAGACCAAGAAAAGCGGCTACAGGATGTTAAATTAATATTTTTAGTATAACGATTAAATGATGACCTACAAAGAATGCGAATTAAGAATTGAAAATAGAATGTTAAGGAAGAGAAAACTGGAAGAAATTGGCAAACAAAGCCAAGATCCGCCCAGGGGAACTGAGGAAGAAGGAAAGTACCGGTACCGAAATATAATTAGAGGAAGAAAATCTTGAAATTAATATGTAAAAATATTATTTCATTTTTCAGATTAGATTTAATTGTAATATGAGCTAATTTTTCTCTAATTTTAGACACGATTATTCCAAATTTACTGTACGGTAATTAAACTTTATGGCACGATAGACTGAACAGTCGGCTGCTGGTATCACATCCACATGTGCCAATTAAATAAATGGACAATCAACCTTCGGGTGACCCAGCAGTTATAGCTGGTTTTCTCCAACTGAAGCGCTACTTATTTTAGCTACCCAAATTTCTCAATACACTGAATATGATTAAAAGTTCCACACACAAGTTGAAATTCTACGAGAAAATGTTTTCTCCCCAATGGATTAAAACCAGCGTACGTGACCGCTCGGCTACGGCGCGGAAACCCAAAATTAACAATGGAACCAAATGTGGCCAGTTTTCATTGTGTAAGATCCTAAATATAAATGGAGTTATGGGAAGTATACAATAGGGTGGGCCGAAAAAACTCATTTTTTTTATTTGTAATAGCGCGGAAAAGTTGCGGATTATATAGACAAAAGAAAAGAAAAGAAAACAAAAATATCAAAATCGGTTGACACTTCCAGTCGCGCAAAGGCTCTAAAGTTTGACAAAATATGAAAAAAAAAAAAAAAAAAAACTTCATTTGTGAGATTATTTCTTTAATATTTTAGTTAGATGTTTTCGTAATGTAATAGTTTGTAACGTCTTCAAATAGAGCCTAAAAATATTGTGTTTAAATTTGGTTTAGATCAGCTGATATCTTCCGGCCGCGCATAAGCTTCAAAATTTATATATTTACGCATTTTTGTTATTTGATAAATAACTTCCAGAGTATTGATTGTCAGATTCCACAGATAGACATAAACGTGCTTAGCAAAGATAAGCAATACCTACTTGATATAAAAAAAGAAATAATTGTAAAAATTGAAGTTTTTTTTCTTTCATATTTTGCCAAATTTGAGAGCCTTTGCGCAACCGGAAAATGTCAACCGATTTTGATAATTTTTTCCCTTTTTTCTTTTTAGCTATATGATTCCCAACTTTTCCGCGCTATTACAACTTCGAAATAAAGAAAATAGTTTTTTTCGGCGCACCCTAGTAGACAAGTTGCATCTCCATCATGTTAAATTAACTAAACTTACGTCCCATATACTCTGAAATCATTAAAGATAATGTAACGACATTCTTACAGTTTACAGATATATATCTTGTAAATTCATTGACCTACTTTCTTGAAGATACTATCAGTCTACAGCAAGACATTTTTAAAATAATGTTAAAATCGGTTTTAAAAAATAAAGAAACTGTCTCATAACCCTAATGTATTTTTTAAAACATAATTTTATTTTGAGCATTTTGTAAAAAATAAAACTACTACTCAAATTAGAGACATGAGATTCTATAGTTTTGTGTCATCTTACAGCGAGGTTTACCATTCCGCGACAATACTAATCTCTGTTTTTTTTTTTTTTTTTTTTGGTGCAAAGAATTCGTTGAGATCCACCTCCACAGTTTCAATATTTTCAAAATTTCACGCTAGAAATGGGTCATGGATCGAAACAGATGGTAATCTGAAGGCGCAAGATCAGGGTTGTATGCTGGGTGTAGTAGAAGTTCCATTCCTCCCAATTCCTAATTTTTTTGATACGATTATTCGTGCAGTAGAGTGAGGCTTGAACCAGCGACCCTCAAAATTTTATGAACTCGTTCCAGTTGTTAAGAATAAAGATCCGTATCGATTTCACACCCTTTTGGAACAAACTCACAGATGCAAAATTCTACCAGATGTACATACATTACATGAAAAACCGACTTTACTTATGATACAACCTAACAAACATAATATATATCTTGTTGTGTACAGATTTCTATACTTTTATGAAAGTAGATCAGAGAATTTTCAAGATTCGAATCGCGGTCTTTAAATGCGGTGGTAAAAAGTGGTGGCGGCGTTGGCGGCGGCAGCAGTAGTTCCTATCACTCCTCTTGGAAGCATAGGGCCTTCGTGAAAGCACGTCACCGGACTTTGTTTTTTGCCGGATTCATGATTTCATTCCAACTTTTCCCTTGTTTAATTTCTGTTATCATAGTGCTGTGCAATGTAATTTTTGGTCTTCCTTTTTCCTAGCCAATGCCTGTAAATTTCATTCCAGTGCTCTCTTTCGCACACTGTCTTCTGAGAGTGTGTCCAATCCATTTTCATTTGTGATATTTAATCTCCTTCCAGATCTCATCTTGTGATACAACAGGCTTCCATGGACTTCATGTAATTATTGGAACTAATTTCCTACTAACATGCTTACTCCGTATTGTCTTCGATAATTCCTCGTTTCATTAGTTTTTGGCCACCACATTCTCCAAATAAATCTCAGGCATCTATTACTTACAATTTTTATATAATGCAAATGCTCCTTTCCAAGTCTTATACCATATAGCAATATACTTTTCACATTGCTATTGAATGTAGATATAATTTAGTTCTAGTTGAATACGAATCTATACGAATACTATAAAAATTCCATATTATTGACGGGTTGTTATAGTCACGTAAGTCAATTTTTTTTTAAATTAACATAACTCAAAAGATATTGTAATAAATTCGAGAACAAAAATATGTTGTACTGTAATATTATCATTTTAGGAGATTCATATAAATGACGTCCACTCAAAAGACTTTTGGATGGTGTTTCTTTTGAGGCCGAAACAGGTCAACAAATGGCCTAAATTCGTGAATGTACTATGATGATGATGATGATGATGATGACAAAAGTATCAGAGACTTAATCGGCCGCGGTGGACTAGTGGTTATGCTCCTTGCCTCTGGTCCCGAGGGTCGTGGGTTCAAACCCGGCCGAGGTCGATGGAATTTTTAAGGACGGAAAAATCCAAGGAGCAAGTCTTCCGGGAGGGACTTTAAGCCGTGGGTCCAGAGTCTGAAGATTTTCAGGCTCGTAAAAAATCCTTAAGCCTGAAAGAAAAGGTCTCTAAGCAAAATTTACCGAATTTTCCCGTCCTAGTACTATCTTGGTTTCCTAGATGTCAGTATGAGGCGGAACGCTGACCACGGACCACTCAAAATGACATCTATACGAAAACAAGTGTAACTAAATTAGTATGGTTCAAATTTTTCCCTGTAGGGGGAGAGCGCCTCTATCTCTGTAAAGGGAAAGCATATGCTTACAATACAATACAATCATAGAGACTTCAATTTAATTTATAGGCCTACAATTTTACTAACTCTCCATAAATCCCAATCTGAGATGTTTTCCAATCATATTTTTTATAATCAACTTCCCCAAATCATGATTCCTTTTCTACCAATTGGGAGTTTTCCCTCTGGTTTTCCTACAAGAAGTTTCCATGTCCCTGTTTCATTCCCCATATGTGCTACATATCCTGTCCATCGCAGTCTACGAGTTACAATTTTACTGCTGCAGAAAATTACATACAGTACACCTTTGTAACTTTAACCTGTCGATATTATTTTAAACGGTTCAAGACAAAAAGGGACACAAGTTAGATTAATTTATCAGCACTGGGATACGCCTTTCATACTTCCCTTAATGTAAAAACAAGATCAAGTACAATTCATGTACTAGAATAAATTCAACCTTGGAAAACCCACTACTATTTTATGCAGTTTAGAAATAGTTTTGCAATGAAATCAGAATCACATACTGTGAGAACAGTAAACTGTAACTTGAATGTAAATTAAATAAACAGGGAGTGGTCTACAGGTTAATATATCTTCTATAATTTTAAGAATTAAAACAATTATCATGCTCAAATTTATTAATGGCTTTATATATATTTACATATTACCACTTCAATTGTATAGAATTCGAAAATATATGTGTAGAGCGTTACACTGGTAAGATTTGGATTTTAAAAATCCACCGACATGAGATCCAGTACAGTATTATGTAAAGCATACGTAAATAAAATATACATTTCTATTATGATTGTTTGAATTTAGAAGCATTTGATCTAATAATAATTACAAGTGCTATCCAAATTTAAATAATAGAATAGGGAAAATAAATCTTAATATAATCACGAAGCATAGGCCTACAATCATAATTGAAGTGAAGTGATCCCACAGCAGGCCCGGAGGCCCTTGGGGTAGTAGGAGATTAAGACTCCCACTTTTTCTAGACAATCGGCACTTGATGTCAGCCGGGTTGTCAGCCCTGCGTGACGGCCGCCTTTACCCCAAAACAAGCGTCTGGTACTCATTTACGTTAGAGGCTGAGTCGACCTCAGGGCCATAGTGCCGCCTGAGGGTTTGGGTCAGTTTAAAAATCCTGACCTCAACGGGACTTGAACCCTCGACCCTCCGGCTTGTAGCTCAGTGCCGTAACCACTACGCTACGGCGTGCCCCAACAATCATAATTGGTTCGATTAAATTATGGTATTGACTACAACGATATAAACTGGATAGAAGGTGTGCAAGCGGCCCCCTTACTTGAAATTATTAGAAGAGATTATAGGAAGAATCAATGGATGGACAGGCGAGGAATGGCGTTCGGTTTCCGGAAGACGGCGGCAGCTGTCATGATACCGGATGGTGATGATGGTGATGATGGTGACGACTATAATGAAATGGGCAAGATCAATATTTTATTTTTAAATTATTAGGACGAATATTATATTACCATTAATGTTAATTATTTATGTATGCATATTTTTTTTTGTGGTAAAGGTCAGAAAATTTCCTCACCTGTAAGACAAATGTCAGACCTAAACGGTTCCCGAACATCATCTGGTCATCATAAACATCCATATCATATCTATGTTGTTTAGTATGAATGTGTGGTTAAGTGAGTCGAGTCTTATCTTAAATGTTCGTGTTGTCTCGAAGCTGGCATTGGCATCGAGCTGACTACTCATCTGGGAAGACCCTATAAGTCCTTGCGTGGATAAAAAAGTGTTCGGTCCAGAATTTCAAATCCTCACATGACAGGTTGTGTCCCGTAAGTACCCGATTTGACGTGCGTCACAAAAATGCCTAGAGAGAGGAAGGTTAAAGTATGGTAAAGATAGAAGGTGGTCAGGAAAATATATTTTGAAATAAATGTTATTGACTAATGCTAATAATGTTTATTTTAGAATAATGTATGTTAATTATTCATAAACCTGTAAATAAACAAATAAATAAATAAATATATATATATATATATATATATATATATATATATACACACACACACACACACACGAATGTATGTATGCCCGTCTCTCTGTATATTATAAAATTTATTAAGGCTCCAGTTGGTTTTATAATCCTTTATGCGCTACCGATTGTGATGGGACTTTTTGCAAAATGTTCAGGAGTTTCCTGGGAAGGTATTAGGCTATAAGAGAGTTGTAATACTTAATCCCTCCACTCTTAAAAATCGCCCTTTGTAGTGAAAAACATGAAAAAATGTTTGTTTTCGGACACTTAAATGGCTTACGCTGCCTAAACCATAACAAATACATCAAATTAATATACACACAATTGAATGTCTAAAAAATACTGTACAAAAAAGTCCGCGGCAGCATATGTTTATCTTTTACGGATAACTCACAATGACCGTTTAATGCCAAGAAAGTCAGGATTTCGGGCAAGCCTAGCAGCGCACGGCGGGTATTCTTTTACGGATAACTCACAATAACGAATTTTGTCTTGCCAAGAAGATCTCGATAAGTATATTCCCGGGCAACGCCGGATAATCAGCACGGAGTATCTAAAAGTAATTACGACATAAAAACGCATTAATTTTCATTTTTTGCGCGTAACAGCGCAAGCTGGGTATTGGTTACTAACTTATATAAATTAATAAATCCTGCGTTACGTTTCATCAAGTAATAAAATTGATTTTTTAATTCATCAAATCACCTAGATATACCTTTCAACTAAAAAATAGATAAGATTTAAATAAAACCTACGATAACCTCGGAGGTTTTCATTGGCCCTCAAACAATTTTTAAATACTTTGAAAATCAATGAAAAGCTTCGAGGACATGTAGGCTCTTTTTATTTCAAAGGCACCGAGGCCACGAATATTTTATTTACATCTACCCTATTCTTTAGTTGAAAGATGTATTAGACCTTTATAATATGTTTGAAGGATTCTTTGCATTAAGATTTTTAATAACAGTTATTTATCATATTAAAATGGGATTTGTATCTTATACGAGTATCTATGAAGGACTGCAGTATACACACATCATAAAAATGAAGACATCTTAGAAGAATTACACATGGAACCTTTAGAAAACAAAATTTCTGATTACAAGTCAAGATGGATGCAACATGTTCATCGAATGGAGAATCACAAGCAGATGTTAAGCTATCAATCTGCAGGAAAAAAGAAGACCAAGAAATCCACTCAGATGACTTTTGGATGGTGTTTCTATTGAGGCCGAAACACGTCAACAAATAGCCTAAATTCATGAATGGACTGTGATGATTTATGCTATTGGTTTAATCTGAACTTCGGTACACATTTATGTTATAATCTAATAGGCCTGTATAAAAATGAATGTTTGTTTATTAGTTTGTTTGTTTGTTCGTAGTTTATGCACTGCCAAACCGTTCATCCGATTGTGATGCAAAATGTTCAAGAGATTCCCGGGATGAACATAGGCTATAAGAGAGTTGTGATACTCAACTCCTACCACCCTTAAAAATCACCCTTTGTAGTGGAAAACGTGAAAAAATTACCTCTTTGGACGCTTAAATGGATTACGCCGCCTATAAACCATAACAAAATACACAAAATCAATGTACACATAATTGAATATCTCAAAAAGCTCTACAAAAAGTCCATGTTTATCTCTTACGGATAACTCACAATAACCATTTTTGTCTTTCATTGATGCCAAGAAGATCGAGACAAGTACGTGGATTCCTGTGCAAGCATAGCAGCACATGGCGGGTATTCTTTTACGGATAACTCACAATAACGAATTTTGTCTTTTAGTTCATTTATGCCAAGAAGATCGGGATAAGTAGATTCCCGGACAACGCCGGGTAAACAGCACGGGATATCTAAAATAATTACGATATAAATTTTTCCTCTTACTTATTTAACTAAACAAAAAAACAATGTTCGTATTTCAGTTCATTTATGTCAAGAAGATCGGGATAAGTAGATTCCTGGGCAACGCCGGGTAATCAGCACGGGGTATCTAAAAAATACAAATTTATAATTATTTTCCCTTTTACTTATTCAACTAAACATAAAAGCAAATTAATTTTCATTTATTTAGGCATAGCAGCGCACGCCGGGTATTAGCTGGTTATTCATACAATCTCATAAGATTCTGATAAGAACAAAACAATCTATAGGCCCTAATAAAGATTATGTATTGCCAATCAAAGTACTGTTTTAAAATTAAATCACTTGCTAAAGGCAATGATCCATATTAATCTCGAAAAAAAAACTTTTGAATTAATTTAAATACCTGGCTAATAATCTCACACAATACTCATATTCATAAACATACATTTTCTTTTTCTTTCGTAAAGAGAGTAGAATTAGAATATCAAATCTTGTAACAAATTTATAACTTAATATTCTGGAGGTTTCAATTGAAAATCTTAATATATAAAAATTGCGTGTCACGTTGTTTGTCCGCGATGGAATCCTAAACTACTGAACCGATTTTAATAAAAAATTGCACACTGTGTGCTGTTTGATCCAACTTGAGATCTACGGTTGTTTATAACTAAATTTATAGTCGCATTATTTCTATTGCAAATTATTTGTTTATTATTTTAAAAAGAGTTATAATTATCTGTGAGTTCCATACGATTCTAACAGATGACGGTGTGAAGGTAATTCGTTTATTATTTAACCTGGTGGCTGTGCTTTTTGTTGCAACCGCGAATTTCAATTGAATTACAAATATTGATTATTTCATAATTTAAGTGTGTGTGTTTATTTTATTTACAATATATTGATAATAATATTAATTTCGTGTGTAAGTATTAGTTTTAAGTAATCTGGCTAAAAGACAGCAACATAATTTAAATTTAACCGGACCGAGAAGGGACATTGATTGAACAATATGGCGAATCAGTTCCAGAGACCATGAATGATAAGATATCAAGTGAATTTCCGCAAATTGGTATAGGCCTATGTGACATAAATCTTACATTTAAGAAGAATGCCAATTTAAAAACATATGAAAGGTCCTAAGGAACGGAATAACAGAACTGTAAGTAAGTCTGTTAGTTATAATAATATGCCTAATATTACAGAAACAATCTCCATGCCTCAATTAAATGAAAAACAAGATGACTATAATATATCACAAGATATTACTATACAGAGACTTCTTGATGATGATGAGAATCCAAACTGCCAGCAAGTTCGTAGAAAAAAAACGAAAGTATAATGAAATCAGCAAGCCTCCTCAAAATATTCCATCAATAAATCTATATAATTCTTATGATACACTTATGCATGATACTGAGAATGCAGACATCAATTCATCTCAATCAACAAAACCACTTCCACATAAACCACCACCCATATTTATAACGGGTGTAGTTAACGTACCAGAACTAAAAAATTGTGTAAAACAAAAACTTTCTGATTTAGATTTCTCACTTAGTTTACTACAACATAATTTAACGTATACCTTAGCCACAGCAACGCGTGGCCGGGACTTCTAAATGTATAACAAAGTCAGATTAGTTACACTATTTATAACTCAAGAACGGCTGGATCGATTTTTATGATCTTTGATTTGTTGGATTTGTTTCCGCCCCGAATAGCAGATAACTATTAAAACATCGGAAAAATTAACATAAAAATATTTAAAGGCGATACGATGTTCGCCAGCTAGTAAATTATATATATATAATATAATATTATATATATATATATATATATATATAGTACTACAACCTATTTCAGGCCTTGACCGCCCCTACATTATCCCTTCATTCGTTCCTATCTTATGTCTTTCTTTGCATCCTTGCACTCTCAAAATGTTCAAATCCCGTTCAACTCAATCCAACCAAATGATGTTAGGTCGTCTAATTATTTTTTATTAATGTTTTGCTAATATGATTTTTCGGCATGGATCCAACTATTTCACTCTGTTAAGATAACCCAGTCATATAATTATTGATGTTCTGATTATGTCACCATAAACTTCATACAATTCATTATTACGTATATCTAACGTGCCGAAAACTACAGACATATTCAAATTAGCATTATATTCAATTTAAAGATATACATATATTTCATATCAGCGTTGAGTTTATGTAAACAAATAAAATCATTTTACTGTAAATGATTCATTCAGTATTAATATTGAAATCATATTATTAAATTATGTACCTTACAGGTCTGGCTTCTCGACTTCTTAGATTATTAAAAAAAGCTGTACGCCTTTTGGGAATAGTCCCATAGTCAGCAGAAGGAGGTAGGTCTATTGTCATCGACCCTCATTTAAGTAATGACTTGCTTGTGAAATTTTATAAGAGGATTGTGTACATTGACTGGGTGCGTTCTCGTTTAGAATAAAATTGTTATTGATTTCTTTTAGAATATCAATCTCTTCCACTATGTTTATTTTCGTTGGAAATATTCTCTCTATGCAATATTGTGAGGGTGTTGTAATATCTTGCATATGGATTTTATTAATGTTGACTCATTAAGTTGAGTTTAGTTATTTACGTAACAATACATTGATTATGGATAAAATTAAATCTCACGTTTCACTTATTAACGTCAAATATTATGTATTTATTATTTCTTCTTTATATTTATAGACGCTTTTAACCCGTTAGATGCCATTAAAAATCTTTAATTATTAAAAAGTTTGATTGTTCCTACATAATCAATTTATGAAAGAATTTAAAGTCTCTACCGAATTCTTAATGTAACCATTTGTTTGTGGTGAAACACTATCTTATAGGCAGGCTGAGTCGAATTGTAATTGGAGTCATGTACTTGCATTATGTCAACTATTCACAGAGTTAAGTTCATGAAGACTATAACAGTGAATAATATTGTCATATGTAATGCCACCAGTGATTTCCAAATCATCGATAAATTCACGATGTGACGAGTGAATGTATCTAGATAATTTGGAAATCAAAGGTAGCATTTGTTAGGACTATTTTCTTCTTCTTCTTTTTCCTTCCAAGTATTAGGCCTAGGCCTGTTACGATCCTATAGAAAATTTTCCCTCCAGCGTTTTGATCCTTCCGGGAAATTCTCGTATAAGACTTGAAAGCATAATAATAGTCCCTTCGATTGGTTGCTGGCCAAAGGAAGGCAAGACCAGTGATGGGGCTGCCATCTTATAGCCTCTGGTCAGGCTTTTCTGGAGAAGAAAAGAAAATAAAGGAAAGAAGAAATGGAAGAAAGGAAAGACCTCCCTAGCCCTCGGATGCCCTAATAGCGTCGGAGTCGAAAAAAACAAGAGTTAACCAAGAGAGGTTAGATAGTAAAGTTAAAAGAGTGCAAAACACAAGTAAATGGAAGAAATGTTTTGCTCAGCTTGGGCACCTTGTGGTCGCCATCCACATATCCCCTAGATGAGGACCCCTGAGGGAGTTAGGACTATTTAACGAATAAAATTAAGC
Organism: Diploptera punctata; assembly: GCA_030220185.1. NCBI lineage: Eukaryota > Metazoa > Arthropoda > Insecta > Blattodea > Blaberidae > Diploptera > Diploptera punctata. The sequence goes on from JASPKZ010005718.1 coordinate 53,754, forward strand.
TGTTTACTCAGAAATCATTGTTTAAATATAGTTATTTTAAAATATTTATATAAGACAGGAACTTGAAATATTTGCAATAGCTGATAAAATAGAAACATGTAGACAAAAATGGAAGCAGCACATAAACAGAATGAATGAAGATTGATATCCAAAACTAATAAAATACAAACCTAAAGGCACCCGAGATGTGGGCAGACCTAGAAAGAGATGGGCTGAAGTCGGAACGGTCAACAGACCTAATCCATGAATGCAGATGATGATGAAATATTTATATATTTAATGTAAACGGCGATGTTTGAAAAAATGAGAAGTTTGTCATGCTTCATTTGTTCATCACTGCAAGCAGATCATATTATTTATTGCCAAAGGATAGCAATATTGTAAGAATGCACCCTAGTGGAGAAAAAAATGAAACACATCAAACTGTTTATAACCAACATTATAAATTATTAATTAATTTCTGATGTCCTATGATGTAAATATGTCAATTATATTTTTCTGTGTAAATATCTGGGAAATAATACGTTTAAGAAAGAGCAAAGTCTCTATGCTATAATCAATTGCTAGAAACGTTTTTCTATTATATCCCGCAAGCAGAACCTGGCTTCATCCGTGTACTATATATACAATCTGGGAACCACTTGCATTCTAGAATTCTTACATCATAATATATAAATTGCTATATTCAACGTATTTCTTAGAGAGTCAGTCACTGCTAAATAATGTTATGACCTATTCAGAATGTTTAAAAGGAGGAGTTTGATTTTAATGTGATACAATTAAATTGATAAAATCGAGGTGAAAAACTACTGTGATTGGTTGTAAATCAAAATTCATTGAAATGTGATTGATCATTGATTCCCATTTGAGTCATGAGTTAAATAGTCATTTTAAAATCTTACAATCGTCCTGTCAGATTTTTTTTTTCGATGGAACTTTTCAATTGTAATAGATACGTTTCTTCAATAGTAACACGTGATAAAATGTAATCACATTACAGGCATAGGAGACCTACTAAAACTCCTATTTTTTTTTAATAACACTGGTCAACATGATTTTTGTCTCATGAGTACCAATAGTTGTACTTAATACAGTTTTTATCGTGTTTTCAAATATGTATTCGGAATTTCTCCATCATCCACAGTTTTTTATTTCAATTTAAATTAATGGATTTAAACAATTATTTTTTTAACAAACGTTTATTCATCCATTTGTCCATTTCAAAATAAAACCAAATGAGCTAACTCAAATGATTTCAGTTATGGAAAAGAGATATCAAGGCAAATGGAATCCTAATATGCTGGCCGATTATTGTTGGACCATCAAGAGGAATGCTCCACAGGCGAAATATAGCAGAAAATCGTCATTTCTTACTTTCTAGGTGAGTCCGAATGTTCGAGTATTGTGTAGTTACGAATGTAGAAAATATTAAAGTGTTTCAAATTATAAATTCCTATCTGTCGGAAACCTTGCGTGATGAAGAAAAACCGATATCATATTTGAATTCAGGAGAAAAAATACTATCAGAATCACATTTTTTCTTTCTGAAACAAACAAAAAAAAAGTTTATTTTTTGTTGCTCAGTGTATTCGGACTTGATGTCAGCCGGGTTGTCAACCCTGCGTGACGACCAGAACAAGCGTCTCTTACTCATTTCTGTGAGAGACCGGTTCAATCCCAGGGTCTAGTATAACATAAATAAAGAGATATCCTCAATTTGGGACATAGCAGTCAACGGAATAACATCTAAGATCATATCACATCTCTGATCTACTGTTATGGTTGTCATGAGTGCATCTAGAAAAATTAACTTATGTTAATTTTATGGACACTATGAAATATGATTATGATGAAATGGGTCTTGGTAATGAAATTCCAACCAAGCATTTATCTTGACGACAGATAAAAACCTCAGTGAGTTTGATCGCCACCGAATTTGAGCCCGGAACCTCTCGGATACGAGCCGCAAACGCCATCACTTGAGTCAACTCGTTTTCTTTTTTTTTTTTTTTAAGGTCAAAGTGACTTAGTTTTTATTAGGAATAGTAACGTCATGCATAGTACTTTATGAGGGAGTGCAAAAGCCAGTATATCCTCCTGATTACGTAGCATTTACATAATTGCGTAATTGAGAAGCTTCTACTTGTCCATTCTGTACACAGCGAGGCATGACAATCAAACTGTCATATGTCTAATTGAAAATACAGTAGTTTCGTAATATGCAAATAAAATTAATTCAAGCGACTAGTTTTGTTTCATAAAACGTACACAAACATCACGAATACAAGTCATGACACATTCACTTTATAATTAATGTTTTCATTTTTATTTAAAATGAGAATGTTTTAACCTTGTGAATAAAGACATCTAGATTTCAACACCAACGCAAAGAATTCAATTCAACCTTTGATTCAATCTTTGTCAAGAAACTGAGTACTCATAATCATTTCATTGGCGTAAATGTCACATTCAGCACATGAATAAAGAAATGAGACTTAAACCATTCATAGAGAATTTATGATCACATAACATTTGAGTACTATAAAAACAAACTTGCAGAAATACTTCACTGGCAGTATTATTTTAGAAATTAATAATAATTTTATTTTTAAAAATAGCCTTAATTTTAAATATTTAAGTCTATGTGTATATATTTATATATACACACACAGGATGGAAGTAATATAAATACACAGATTTTAAGTATATATTCCTTGGGTGGAATGAAAAAAAATGATTTTATTTAAAATCAATGTTTTTCCCTAAACTTTTAATGCCGCCTTAACTCGATGTATATATATATATATATATATATATATATATATATATATTCCGTACAGATATAATATTTACTTAAACTATTTATCTCATAGACCGATAATTTTGCCTTTTCCTGTTGATAAAATTGCCTCTTCCTTTTCGTAATGTGAGATATCTCCGCAAATTAACTTCTTTGACAAGGATATCGATTCAACAATGTACGATCGATATGGTACAGCATGAAATGCCAATAGAAAACTTAAAAAAATACAAAAAAAAGTTTCTCTAAAAAAATATCAAATGTCTAATGAATCTGCATTATTGTTAATAGTTATTTCTCATACAATCATATGTTATTGATTTTTCCCAAGCCCAAAGAGATTTAACACAAAATATATGGCATTTATAACTCTACAGCCGGCTTAGAAATCTCCCGGAAGTAAGATCGGAATACATAACCTCACATTTGGTAAATATTAAACATTATAATTATTTTTAGCTTCTGATGATGTATTATTCACTAAATAGTCACTCCACATCCATCTCGAGGTTGAGTTTTTCATTATAGAAAATCAAACACAACCTCTTATTAGATTACTGTTGATAATTAGAGGCGAAGAACAGGTATGTTTTTATAAGCTAATGACTTTAGCTGTTAAAGAACGTCGTTAAATAAAAATACTAACTTACCTATTACTGATTAAACTACATTTTTATAGCATCCTGCTTGGTGATTTTTGTTAAGGATAATAAAATTACGCGGACTATTCTCAGGGTTCATCAAGTTTTGAACAAGACGAGTGTTCGACAATTCTTTATTTTGGTATTTGCATTGGTACGCGTATTACTAGCAATTGTTTTAATTGCCAACGCTGCAGCCAATGAACCTGTGACAAAATGAATAGCAGAATTGCAATCTCTCCATAATATTATAATTTAATAGCATGACTTGCGATTGTTTCCTGTTAGGAGAATTATTTCGATTTTATTGCCCATTGTCAATGAAACATAGTTAAGATATCGTGCCTTATACTCGCTTATCTCTGATAAATTCCTATTTCCCAGGTAAGGTACTTAAACATACCACATATTATACTATAATAGTAGAACGCATGCCGTTATATCGTATAGGATTTTTTTGTTCATTCTTCGTAACTACTTATTTGTTATGCAAAAAGTATGAATTCAGATTTTGATAAAAAATATTGAAACTATGACGAAAGAACAATAACAGAGGAGGTGTTGAATGTCAGGTTTCTTGCATTTTGAAACACTGGAATTTATTATCACTTATCAAACAGCTGTTCTTTACTAATCACACGAGCGCTACTTATTTATCCAATACAGACAAGATTTATAATAAAGATAAAATTAACCGAATCCAAATGTTCATGTATTCTCCATACATCCTTATCCTAAGCTAATATTTTCCAATCATTCCTTGTATAATTAACTTTCCTCAAATCATAGTTAACATTGTCATTCTATCACTTCATCCATGGTCTACCTACCGGGCGATTACCCTGTGATTCCTACAAGAAGTTTACATGTCCCTGTTCGTGCCCATCACACTTTATGAGACTTCTCTGTTCTATTACACAAGTTTCCCTTAACGATCATGTAGGCCTAAGATATTTTTCTGTACTTTTTCCCATTTGCCTGTTTGTTCGTGTTTTTTAAATTAAATTAAACAATACTCGGAAAAACTGCACTTAAACTGACATGAAATATTTTGAAAGTCCTATAGAATAGCAGTGCGCATGCGCCTGAGTTTATAGAGCCAGAGATAACCCACCATCAAACCACATATCGATTATCATCCTCGATTACTTTCGATATCTTATGATAGATTACAGCATCTCGCTATGAAATTTAAGTGACCAATCTTTGCAATAAATCCCCAAATCTATGTTAAAAATATATTAATAATATTAAAATTACCAAAAGTTTATTAAAAATGGGTGTAAATTTATTTATCACTCCCTAACGCCAATCCAACCAGCGATAGAAAAATCATAGACTAAGTAATATATTCTGTAGAGAAAACAGCAGCTAGTATCACAATATTGTCTAACAGTGTCATAATATTTTGATTTGAGTATTTAAATAAATACTTGAAAATTGTCTAATAATGTTATAAAAATTGTTTGAAAAAGTTATAAAAATTGTTGAAAAAGTTTAAAATATTAAAAAAATGTTAGTAAATACAGAAAAAGAGTAATTGTTTACAACCATCATCTGAAAAATCAAAAAGCAGTAAAAGTGCAGTTGAGCCCAATACTCGTAATATTTTCTCGTCTCTTGAAGTAAGCTCATGCCTATAACATTCTAGATTTGACTTGAAGATAATTGTTTGGAGAGAAACATAGGGAAATATTGCTGGGATAACATGTTTAGATTTCTTGTTTTTGTATTATTCCGGAGAAGATGCAAGCGGTCACCCCTGGTACAAAAGCAACCCAACAAGCACATGAATCATGAAAGCTCGTCTAGGGAGATCCCTTCCTGCTAGCCCTCACCAAGTGGTACAGGGCAAGAGGGTGGGGACAAAACCGCTGATTCCCTCAAATTTATTTATTGGCCCGGACATCGCCAGCACTGCAGATTAGCAGATAGATGCATTGATTTTACAATGTCAGCATCTCTGTGCTCTATCCAAGGCGTCCAAAGCACATTTTCCTAATAATGAGTCATTAAAGAGGTAACATAATAAATTTTCAAAATCTACTTTGCCAATAACATTATAAATTTAATTTAAGGCATTCGTTAAATGTTTATTCTCCTTTAATAGAAAAACAATATTTCTTCATGCATGTTGTTTCCAAAATAAATAAGATATATTTTCCACGAAAAAAAAATTAAAACAATTATTATTTCTTTTGCACATTAATCATTAACATGTTTAATATTCATTATTAACACAATTGAGGTTATTTATAAATGATTTAAATAATAATATAGTACTTTTTTATCCGTCTTCCTCAATTAGAATTGTACAATTAGACGGATAAAAATGTACTATATTATTATTATTATTATTATTATTATTATTATTATTATTATTATTATTAATGTTATTTAAAACATTTTAATAACATATTCATCAAATTTATTAGAAAAGAAACTATTTTGAAGCTTTACAAAGTATTGGCAGTTCCATCTCTTATTTATGGATGTGAAACCTGGACATTAACAAAGGCAGATAGTAAACAAATAGAGGCTGCTGAAATGAAGATGTTGAGAGCAATAACAGGATACCAAAGGACCGATAAAAAGAAAATAGAAGATATAAGAACGTAATATATTTAATCTCTGTGAAAGAATAAAACATTATCAAAATGCTTATCTTCAGCACGTATTCGAATGAATGAACAGCGCATACCAAGAAGAATGTTTGATTACAAACCAAAAGGTAGAAGAATGTTGGGAAGACCATTGAAGAGATGGAAGGACAAATTCAACCTATAATGAGATCGGAACAGGCTATTGGGCTTAATCCTTGTTGTTGATGATGATGATCAAATTTATTTTTTTGTCATAATATCAACATTTATGAAGATCTAGTTTCATAGTCATTTGTTGCAAAACACAGAATCTCAATGAATGGATTAACAAGTTGATCTATACCTTAAAGCTTAAGAACGTAAGAAAAATATGAACATTTGTCATCCCGACGTGTGTAAATACGTATGTACGCGTGTCTGCGTGCGTATGTATATATGTAAGCATATTTGTACTCCATATGTCTCTCGTGCAGACACGGATGTTCCCGTAACGAGAGTTTCTTGACCAAGTTAATTGAGTTACATTTATTTGCCTACAGAAGTCAGTGAGTGACATGTAGTCAGCATATTGCTTCAATGGGACATCTAATAGGCAACTAAGATATTACGTAGATGGGGAGAAAGGCTGGTTAAATTTTGCTCAAAGACATCAGTTTAGGTTTAAGGTTTTTTACGAGTCCGAAAATCTTTAGACTTGGGAGCCATGGCTTAAAGTCTCTTCCGGAGGACTTTTACCTTGGACTTTTCCATCTAAAAAATCCATCGACCCCGACTGGGCATGAACCCGCGACTCTCGGGACTAGAGGCAAGGAACATAACCACTAGACCACCGTAGCAAACTTCCAACATTTTATTATTAGCTGGTTGATCAGAAGAGAAGCCTTCATTGCCTTAACTCTGCCAGCTTAAATAAAGCATCAACATCATCACCATCATTATTATTTCAATTACGTGCCTTGGAGCAAGATAACGGTAACCGCTAATGTAAAACAATTTGAAATTAATGCTGTTTTGTCGGGGCATTATATTTCCTGTCCCTTTATTTTGTTTCTGAAGTAGCAGCGATATTCAAAATTAAGTTGAATGTTGAAAGGAGGAATAGAAAATATGCTGTCTTTGGAAAGTTAAAAAATGTCTGCATTAATAATAATTTCCTACAGCCGACAATTAATTTTAATGGGTTTACGTTGATTTGGAAATATAAATTATGTTGGTGCTCAAAATACAGAATTAAAAAATAAGCTTTCTTGAAAAATTTAATATTTCGAATTAAGTGTTTTTACCCGCTGGTCAGTGAGGACGCTCAAAAGACGGACTCCGTCCTAACGGACTAAAAGTTCATGGAGAGGTTCACTGCTTAACAGAAATCAGACTTACAGTGCGACTTAAAAGCCCACCATCGCAATCCATATTGGACACAGAAAAGAAGAGGAAATGAGCCAAAAATACTTTATTTTGAAACCTCTTAGAAAATGAACAACATGAAGGTTTCACCGGGTGTGAGAGGCACTATTCTTAATTTTTTGTCAACTGGAGAAGTAAGTATGAACTCAGTAAGATAGTGCAGCCAGAGGATTTGGCTCGGATTAAAAATCTACAATTATTGATAATTGCAAATTAGATATATTAATTCTACCCCTCCATCGGGACTGCAACTCTCGACTTTCAGGTTTGTAACGTATTGCCTTAACCAACTATCCTACGGCATACCTCCATATATATAATGTTGAACTATTCTGTATTAGAATGGTAAAGTTCACATACGAAGAAAAATAAATATACTGTAACTCTAAATCCCTTTTTCAATTATTCAAATTCACTATTTTGTTTACATCCCAATTGACATTTTATAATTAAAGGCTTCAGAAGTAAACTAGAATGTTTCCTTCCACAAAGTTTTGAAATTAATTTGACTAAAAGAATGCAAGAAAAAACAGCTGTTAAACTTACCTCATATATTTTCAAAGTCCTATAGAACAACAGTGCGGATGCACCAAAGTTTATAGGACCAGCGATAACCCACCATCGAACATATATCTATTATCATTCTTGTCACATATCGATTATTATCGATATCGTACTAAAGTTCATACAGCTTGTGCTAGATGGCAGCACGTCGCTTTGAAATTTAAATGACCAATCTTTGCAATAAATCCCCAACTCTATGTTAAAGAAATATATTTATAATATTAAAATTACCAAACGTTTATTAAAAACGGGTGTACACTTACTTATCACTTCCTAATGCCGTTGCAACCAGCGATAACCCAAACGAGCGATAGAAAAATCATAGACTAAGTAATGTACACTGTAGCATCACAATATTGTCTGACAGTGTCATAATATTACGATTTTTATATTAAAATAAATATTTTAAATTGTCTAATAATGTTATAAAAAATGTTTCAAAAAGTTTAAAATATTTAAAACAAGTTAGTAAATGCAGAAGAGAGTTATAGTTAACAACAATAAACTGAAAAATCAAGGGTAAGTAGAAGTGATGTTCAGCCGAATGCAATTTATAAAATGTAAAAAATAAAGTAGAAACTTTTTCCTGAAAATAATATCAATAAATTACATTCTCATTTTAGGGATAACTCTTACAACTAATACATGAAAAATTTCAGATAGATGCAGAACAGATAGCTTCATGTAGTGCACATACAAAATTAATGAATTACAGTTTGCATCGTATGAAATACTAACTACTGCAAGTCATAAATAGAATAGGGAATGGTAGAGTATATTGAATTACTGAATGTATATGATCGTACACCATAACCAAAAGTTTTAAAAACATGGTGTTTTAGTTAATGAAAACCACCATTTCCCTAGGGAATTAAACTGAATGTCGCATCCAAATTAACAATTTCACGTATAAATAAATAGGGGGAAAAAAGTCGAATTAAAAGCATAAATAAAAAAGTCACATGTGAAAATTACATTCCAGCTACTACAAGCATTACGATGCACTCTAGAAAAAAACTTATCGTTTAATTAAAATTAGATATTCTCTAAACCACTGCTATTTTACTTTGATATCAGACTTTACCTCGTAACAGGGCCATTATGATTTGTGTAAGGTCATTGCAAACACTTAAAATTGTATTAAGTAATTTATTTACTTACTCTCTACATTCATACACAAACAAAAATATTAAAATAGATACCTGGCAGGTGACGTCTTTAACTTGGTTATTTATTCATTTTTAACTTTTAAGAACTGCAGTACTTTCGGAAACCAGCTTCCATCTTCAGAAGAAGGTTATGCACTACCTTATGTTGTTGTTGGCGACGCTTTTGACAACAGCGGCCTTCCAGTGTCGTCGCTAGCTACCGACTGTTGTTTTGTAATTACGTATAGAGGGTTGTATGAGTTGGGTGTGTTCTCATTAGAATTACAATTTTGTATACTTCCTTTAAAATTTCAGGTTCCTCATCTTTGTTGGTTTCGTTGTGTTAAGTATGTCTTTTTTCTTCTTTTTTTACGAGTTTATCTGTAATTTGTTAATTAAAACCGTTATTGTTGTAACTTTTTGAATATATTCAATTTATTTGTTGTAGTTTGCTTTGTTTAAAGGCAGTTCTAGCATCCTATTTATTAAACTGTTGGATGTGCTATTTTTTTTATTGGTAAAATGTCTTGAATTCTTGTTGATAGAAGCTATTGCTTGTACGATTTCAATAAATGCTTATCTCAAGTTTTTTTTTCTTGTTCAGGTTTTTTGTTTAGGTTCAGGTAGTTTATTTTATTATTGATTTCTATTTTCTCACTAAATCATGTTTTTCTATGCATATTATTTAATTCTAGAGAGATTAATTTTTCTTTTCTATTTTCATTTCCATAAATTATGAAGTCATCGACATTATCTTGTGAAAAATTGTATATTAACATAGCCTATTTATTGACGTCTCAAAATGTTTATTCTCCAATTCTAATACAAAATATTTCTGCTAAATTCCGGATGTTGGAGATATCATTAGGATTCCATAATCTTGTACAAATAGTTCGTTATTAAATTGGAAAACATTTTGGTAAGTTATTGTTTTCATGGCCTTGTTTAATTTGTTAATATAGTTTATATCCAGATTACTGTTTGTTAGTTTATGTTTTGTTATGTCTATGTTTTTATGTCGAAAAACGCCATTAGTTTTATTTTTAATTTATATATTTTGAAGTTTATCCGCTAATTCATACATGCTTTTTTTTATTGTACATTCATTTATAATTTAATTTGATATTTTATTTTTTGAGAAATTAATTTAGGTATTTTATAATAAAGTGTATTTATGCAGTTTACTAATGGTCTCATTGGAGTTTTTTGTGTGGATTTTGTACGTTTAAACACAAAGAAATATATTTTAAAATTTCAATTCCCCACTCTACATTCAAATATTACATTCACTTTCCTTTTTTTTTTTTTTTTTTTTTCTCTCCAATTCTAACCAAATGTACAAGTTATTTTAATTATTTAGATTCAATTAATGGCATCTGATCCTGAAGATTGTGTTTCAAATTATATATACTGTATATATAATGATATCCAGCGTCGTGGTCGAGCGGTTTAAGGCATGATGGCTTGGTATACAGTACTACAGGACTTGCACTGATTCGAATCCCCATGGGGGTATTTTCTCATGGAATTTCAGCTAGTATGGAACCGATGGCCACCCAGCATCGTGAAGAATTTTGGTAGCTACAATAAATAGCGACCTCAAGTTTAGAAAACCATCTATAACAGAGGATCCGACATGCTGACACACATCACCCCCACACAGGCTAAATGATTGTCTACTCTGTTATTTTACATGTGGATTTGAGGCAGCAGCCGGCTGATAGGTTAAAGGCCTTCTGGGCGCACTGCGCCATGGAATATATAAACAAAAACAAAAACAGTAATATAGCCCATTCACGAATTTAGGTCAATAGAAATACCATCCAAAAGTCTTCTGAATGGACGTCCTGGTTTTCTACTTCCTGACTTCTTCATTCATTAACTACAAAAACTAAGAAGAATATTAAAGGAACGAAAGAAACACAAAATAATAATAATAATATAATAATAATAATAATAATAATTATTATTATTATTATATTATTATTATTATTATTATTATTATTATTATTATTATTATTATTATTATATAATAATAAACAATAATAACAATGCTTCATTTAATCTGGCAGAATTAAGGCAATAAGGTCCTCTCTTCCACTCAATCAGTGAATAATAAACTAATACAAAGTCTGAATATTTGTCAGGTGTTATTTTCAATCATTCTGTATAGTTATATCATAGAAAAATAATATAAGTAACTATAATAAAACAGTAATTTAATTTAAAACGATAGCTAGAGAAATAATAAACAATTATTTAATGTATTTACCATTGCACATATTTCAAGGTCCAGAGAAGAGATTAATTAATATATATATATATATATATATATATATATATGCATTCCATCTGTAGTCATAATATATATATTCTCAGACACGTGTACATAAATAAATGCATTGCATAAGTTCATTGTCAATGAAACGTCCTTTCAAACAGAAAATGCTCGTTGTATTATAGAAATTATAGAACTTATTTTTATTTATTTATTTATTTAACCTGGTGGAGTTAAGGCCATATGGCCTTCTCTTTCACTCACCAGGACAAACATTAAATTACAGTGAGAGAGTAAAACAATCTAGGAGTATTTAAGAACAAAATTCTAAATTGAAATGCACAAATTAGTATCACATGCAAAACATGCTCTCAATAATTATTTTATTAAATCGTATAATTATGTTTTATCATTTACTCTAAGCAAACAGTTTAGTAGAAACACTTGCAATTCGTCATTTTGATTATTGTGATATTAATTTACATACCTAAAACTATTTTTATTCAACGTCTTCATAATTCTTGCTCACGTTTTATTTGTGGTATTTGCAGAATTGATCACCTTACATCGTCCCTGGTTCAACTGTTATGGTTTCGTCTACGAGATCGTACAACCGTGTTTTCTTTATAAAATCCTACACACATCTAATTATTTTCACAACGCTTCGTTAGTCACTACGATACACACAATTTAGGCACTCCATCCCATCAGCACATTGTCCTATATATATATATATATATATATATATATATATATATATATATATCCCTCCTCATCACACTGAGTATTATGAAATTTGCAGATTCATTCTCAGAACATGGAATTCTCTTCCGCCCTATGTCAGAGACTGTCAAACTATAGCATCGTTCAAAAGGAAACTGAAGAATTATTTATTAACAAACTATTCAGAAACATCTCACCATTATTTTAGAAATTAAAATATTACTTTATACATAAAACACCAACTTAAAATATTGATCAATCTTAGTACTACTTTTATTCCCAATATATTAATACATATCATTATTTGACCTTGTACATTTTTTCATGTATATAACTTATGTTGCTCTGCGAAAATTTTAATATTTTATTACAGTATAATAATAATAATAATAATAATAATAATATATAATAATAATAATAATAATACATTTTGTAATATTATTAAATAATACATTGTTACATTATTATTATTATTATTATTATTATTATTATTATTATATTATTATTATTATTATTATTTATTATTAGTATTATTATTATTATCTTCTTCTTCCTTCCAAGTAATAGGCCAAGGCCTGTTACGATCCTATAGAAAATTTTCCCTCCTGCGTACTTCGGGAAATTCTCATATAAGACTTGAAAGCATAATAATAGTCCCTTTCGATTGGTTGCTGGCCAAAGGAAGGCAAGACCAGTGATGGGGCTGCCATCTTATAGCCTCTAGTCAGGCTTTTCTGGAGAAGAAAATAAAATAAAGGAAAGATGAAATGGAAGAAAGGAAAGACTCCCTAGCCCTCGGATGCCCTAATAGCGTCGGGGTCGAAAAAAACCAAGAGTTAACCAAGAGAGGTTAGATAGTAAAGTTAAAAGAGTCTGGTATAAGTAAGTGGAAAAAAGGAAGAAATACCAGATCTGTTAAAGATAGAAGTAAGGAGCAAAACATAAGTAAGTGGAAGCAATGTTTTGCTCAGCTTGGGCACCTTGTGGTCGCCATCCACATATCCCCTAGATGGGGACCCCTGAGGGTTACTATTATTATTATTATTATTATTATTATTATATATTATTATTATTATTATTATTATTATTATTATTATTATTATTATTATCAGTTTAGTAAAATTTTCATTTACTATTTAATATCATAATTTTTTTATTGTTTACTTGAATGCAACATATGTTTGTCCTGGTGCGTGGAAGAGAAGGCCATATGGCCCTAACTCTACCAGGCTTTATAAAATAAATAAAAATAAGAAGAGAAAAAATGTAAAACCTCTTAAATAGACTAGACTACATAAATATATCATAGGTAGAAGATGCCTAATACATGAATGATGGTATTTAATTTATTTTATGAATGAAGCACACATATGTAACGAGTTATTATCTAAGCATGAAACATTGAATATATAATTGTAAGAATAACTTAGCTCTGAACTTGACATCCATAATTTAAAGATAAAATACTTCTCTTAGAACGTAGACTTTACTTGTCCTCAGACAGGTGTAGTAATTGGTATGAAAGCTAGTTAGAGTTTATGACGTCTATAAAACAGAGTCGTATTCATTGCAACAAAACACTACATAAACTCATAATCATAAAGGGCATTGATTCCATAAAGTCTATGCTACGGATATAAAAATAACGTAGACAAAATGAAATACGAGAAGTACTATTGGAGATGTGATGATTAGTCAGAGTTTTTATGTCATTTTAAATTAAATATGACGCACTCTTACAAAGACAGACGATTATATTTCTCAAGCTTATTTAACACTATTTGAAAGTTAAATTAGATTCTAATTCTTCTTCTCCATCGCAGTGAAACTTCTCCATTTATAGGCACTTTTACGTGCCCCAACCCCACCAGGGCTTACAGTGACATAACCTGGAGACAGGGAGATTTTAAACTTTGCATCACAATATACTTTTTTGACCACATAATAATAATAATAATGGAGAACCTCCCCGAATAAGTGATCGGCTCGATTCAAGACCTCCTCCGAGACAACACAGTACAGTAAAACCTGTCTTAGCCGGAACCTTTATAAGAAGGAAACCTGTAGAGACGAAAAAAAATATCCAGAACCGTATGATTGTATATGTAAAATCGTCTTGTATAAGCCGGAAACCGTCATAAAGCGGAAACGGAATGGTTTTTAAAAGTACCAATAGTTAATTTTTACCTCAGTAAGACGGAAAATTATTCTTAAGCACGTTTTAATTACAGTATTAATGACCACATTTGAAAATTCTGCATATGACATTTTGCGCATTATATCGTTTTATCTTCTTGTGTTGCCATTGTATTGTGGGGATATCCTTTCTTATGTGTGACAGCTGGGAATCCCTCGCTTTTCCTTGCCTGCTTACGTAACCTGCGAGGGAGTTGGGTAATAAAGTTGTTTTGTATTGCCGTGCAAACTCATATGTGTTATATAAACTATTTTGTCTGTATTTCAGTTCAATACGTTATGTCTTTTAAACGTGCATGTAAAACCATTACACTGCGTGAGAAAATTCAAGCTTGTAATTTGGGAACCCTTTATAAGAAGGAAAACTGCCAATACGGAAATATATTTAAGGGACCGTCATATTCCTTCATAGACAGGTTTTACTGTATTTAAGTCGAAACACACCATTCACTTACACATTCATACTAAACTTGGCGAATATGATAATGATGACCAGATGATGTCTGGGGACCATTTGGGCCTTAAAGTTTTCTGACATATGTCTTACGGGTGAAAAAAAATCCGAAAAAAACCTTAACAAAGGATACTTGTCTCGAGTGAGGATCGCATCGGGACCCGCCGCATACGAGCCAGCGGCACTACACCGAGAGCACAACGGTTGATAAATTAGAATTTTAGAGCAAAAAAAAAAAAAAAACATTGGAATCTATTATGATACAGGATTAGCTCATTACCCTTGGTTGCCTGTGTATTTATTTATCGCAATCCTCGTCCCCAATCAGCTAAGCGACCGTGAAAACTAAGAATTCGATACTAACATCGGTCATTTTGAACATTTTATTTTTATCCTTATCACTCTCCATGCCGATTCGAATTTGAACTTAAATAGCATCGGGAGTGTCACTATTCATCTCGCCGACCACGAAAACTATGGCTTCGGCAATAATATCGGTAATTTATTTTTTTTATATTTAATTTCCTCTCATCCTTCCTACGATTTGCTAATGATCTCTTACTCCATAGCTTATTTTACAGAGTATAAGTCATATTTGAACCAAGTTTGGTTGAAATTGCTCCAGGCGTTCCAGATTTATGCTAGAAGACACATATACGCATTATACAGTATATATATATATATATATATATATATATATATATGTTGTTGTTGTGTCTAATGTGCTGCATCTAACACTGAAGTCATTAGCAGTCTTGCTCTCCAATACTTTGAGATCTTAGAATCTTCATGTTTGACAGCGATACAGTTGTTCAGATGACCTTCCTTCGTCCATTTCTTCATCAGGGTGATCGCATAAAATGCATTTCGGTGAAGGCAGAATATTGATATGTGAAGGTGTTTTGCCAGGCAGTCGTGGCCCGTTGTCATCCTAAAATGTGATATATATATATATATATATATATATATACATAAAGATCGTCCACCGCTGTGGTCTCGAGGTAGTGTGCTGCCTTGTCACGCAGCGGGCCCGGGTTCGATCCCCGGTCGGGACAGTTTTTCTGGGTGAGGTTTTTATCGGGGTTTTTCCTCACCTTTAAGATAAATGTCAGGAAACCTTTAAGGCCCAAACGGTCCCCGAAATCATATGGCCTTGATCATCATCATCCTTCAACGGTGTGGAAAGCAACGGGAAGCTACCACACTTACAATTCCCTAGTAAAGCTGCAAGCATAGCATGGAAATTCTATGATTGCAGTGAAAGACCTGCCCTCGGGCAGAATTACTATGGATGGATGGATATAAATATCCAGTAGATAGTCCAAGAATAAAATGGGAGAATAAGATTAATCATGATTTCAGGGAGGTGACTTATACAAGGAATGACTGGAAAACATTAAATCGGCATACGGGTGTATGGAAAGCTTATGTCTGCTGCCGCGAATCTCCGGTTCGATAGTGCAAATGAGTTATATACATATATAAAGAAAATCTCGGATCAGTCATAATATTACCAAGAAATTCTCTACAGAAAATTGCTTAATTCCATGTACAAAATCTGAAGACATAAGTTGAAAGCATATATCGTATTGGTACACTATACCAACATTATTTTATTGAGTATGATATAAAAATCCACGAGTTTGGATAATTGTTTGAACATAGTACAGTCTTGCTCATGAACTGATCGCAAGTTCGATGTCGAGATTAAACATAAAAGACGCTAATTTCAAAGACCTGCCCTCGGGCAGAATTACTATGGATGGATGGATATAAATATCCAGTAGATAGTCCAAGAATAAAATGGGAGAATAAGATTAATCATGATTTCAGGGAGGTGACTTATACAAGGAATGACTGGAAAACATTAAATCGGCATACGGGTGTATGGAAAGCTTATGTCTGCTGCCGCGAATCTCCGGTTCGATAGTGCAAATGAGTTATATACATATATAAAGAAAATCTCGGATCAGTCATAATATTACCAAGAAATTCTCTACAGAAAATTGCTTAATTCCATGTACAAAATCTGAAGACATAAGTTGAAAGCATATATCGTATTGGTACACTATACCAACATTATTTTATTGAGTATGATATAAAAATCCACGAGTTTGGATAATTGTTTGAACATAGTACAGTCTTGCTCATGAACTGATCGCAAGTTCGATGTCGAGATTAAACATAAAAGACGCTAATTTCACATTTTTATGTTTTGAAATTAATCATCATAGAAAAATGTCTTAAATAAACGTAGTATGGTAGTATTTTATTTATTTATTTTTTAAATTGAGATCATTAACGTCACAATTATAATATGGGCGAGAAAAGATCGACAAATTTAGACTAAAGACATCAAGCTTGAAGTTCTTTTACAGGGCGTAAATAAACGATACAGTAAACAACTACTTTACTTCCCTTCCAAAGGAAGCCACATTTATGACTATGAGTTTTAGTCCTTTAAAAATCCATTCCACCTCGAGCAGGTTTGAACTCCCTAAACTCGGAACTAGAGGCAAATATGGAACAACTAGTCCACCGGGATATGGAAGACCTATAGGTCTCTATAGATGTTGTCTCATAAGTGACTTTTTAAACAATTTTTTATTTTGATTTTTTTCTGATAGGAAATTAAACTACTCTCCAAATTAGATACCATCAGATTTTATTGTCTTGAGCCATCTTTCAGCGGGGTACCATTCTCTGGTTTTTTGATGAGAAGAATTTGTTAAGCCTCATTTCTACAGCTTCAATATTTTCAATCTTATCAAAATTTAACGCAATAAATAGGCCATAGATCGAAACAGAAGGTTATCTGATGGCGTAAGATCAGGGCTTTTATCTGGGTATGGTAGCAATTCGATTTTCCCCAATTCCTAAATATTTTTCATGGTTATTCGTGCAGTATGGGATTCGGTCTGATTTGAACCCGCAAGTCACAACATTTCAGGAACTATTTCCAGTTGTTGAGAATAAAGATCCGCATCGCCTACCCTCTCGTTAGGAACAATCTCCCAGTGAATCACATCTTCAAAATTCCACAAAACACACACCAACATTAGATTAAAAACCCATATTACATACGAGACAACCTGAAAAGCTGTTGCAACATCACAGGGGCAGATGAAATTAAATGGAACGAAATAGACGACATGAGCCTGGAGAAGTAGTGAATTAAAGTTATTGGCAAGGGAAAAAAAGGAGAAAACTTGAGAAAAGTCCACCCTGAGTCCTATTCGTTCACCAAAAACCCCGCACGAAGTGACCGTAACGTGAACTTGAGTAAGGGTCGGTTTCACCAACAGAGGTAACTGTATTACCCCAGTTTAAGCTATGTAATGTATATGGGGGAAACTGGCGTAATACAGTTACCTCTGTTGGTGAAACTGACCCTAAATCCGAAATATTGCCACAAATATTACTACATATTCATATATAGGCCTACATACAATTTAGTAGTGTTAATTTGTTTAACTTCGTAGAGCTAAGTTTATGTAGTAGTCTCTTTCTCAAAAATATACAATATATGAAGGGCTTAGAGCAATAACATGATAAGCCACATATTTTTCTTTCTGATATATAAGACTTTTAATGTTTAAAAAATATATAAATACTAATTGGGCAGTATTTTTGTTAATACTTTGTGTGTCTATATATTTTAACTCAGTCCACCGCTGTGGTCTCGAGGTAGCGTGCTGCCTTGTCACGCAGCGGACCCGGGTTCGATCCGCGGTCGGGACAGTTTTTCCTCACCTCTAAAGACAAATGTCAGGAAAACTTTAAGGGCCAAACGGTCCCCGAAATCATATGGCTATCGCAATCATCATTCATAGTCATCTAAGCTTAGGATTAAGGACTCTCCTGGCGCACCACTATCATCACCATCACTCATCGGGGCAACGTAACCCCGCCTTCCAGGTGCCCCAACCTCAGAAGTGGGTTACAAGTACGCCATGCCAGGAGAGACCACCAGGAATGTCGATAGACAACTTAGGACATTTGCAAAAATAAAAAATAAATAAAAATTAACTCATCATTGGAACACTTACAAAATGTTTTTATGGACATTTCATTACATTTATTTGGTAAGTTATTATTGTAATAAATTACATTTCGTAACAGAATGTGGCTTATCATGTTACTGCCCTAAGCCCTTCATCTATATATATATATATTAGTTTTACTTGAAGTTACAAAACATTTTAAATTAGTTTATAGGTACATATAGGCCTATTTAACGAACATACGTATAAGACCATTTCTACTTAAATCCTCATGCAAGTTATCATGAAGTGTGTATGAATCATTTATATTGGAAGGTTGTGGGAGGCTCGTTTAATTTTTATGTAAAATTATCCTTTACGTAAATGCATGATAGACTTTGAATTTGCATGTGGCAGTAGCACCTATCTGCAATGCATGTCACGTGGCGCTTTTAAGACTCATGTGGCGCCATAGCATCGCAGCATTACTGTCAACATCCAAATTTGGAATCTGTGAGAGTTTAAATCTCTGTGATTACTTTACGAGACATGATGGTATCTAACCTGTAATTTTCTAAGCCCAGCTCTATAAAAAATGAAATCCTCATCCATTATGTACAGTATGTCGCGTCAGATTCGTATCGGAATTATATAACCGCCTTCTCAGTACCACATAAAGACATGATCAACCGGTATATGTTTCATTCCCGTCACATAGCTTATGCTACATGTTTACACTAAATTTGGTTTTAGAGGTCACGAGTCGAATATCGTATATACCTGATCATTTTACCTATTTGTCTACTTATGCAAATCTTTCATTACAACGTTCATCCCACGCATGTGTATTAATGGACCTGACCGAATGCGGTATAGCCATGGTAACCAAGTTTCCTTATATTAGGTAGCTTCGGTGTTACACTTTATATTTATTTGGAAACACTCATTCAACTACAGTTAATAGTATTCTCAATTTATTATTATTATTATTAACTTATTATTATTATTATTATTATTATTATTATTATTATATTAATTGGAAGAAGGAATCCAAATAAAGCAAGTGAAACAAACTAAATATTTGGGAATAATTAATAATAATAATAATAATAATAATAATAGCTTTATTTTACCTGGCAGAGTTAAGGCCTTAAGGCCTTGTCTACCACTCAACCAGGTTTAAAAAAAATACAAACAAAAAATAGTCTTAAATCTAAATTACAATATATATCTATAAATATAAACGATTACAAGTTATGAATACAATACAATTAATATTTATAATGTATTTTGATTTACTCTAAATTTAACGAATTAAATATATATGTACAATATATATAAAAAAAACAGGAAAAGATTAATGACATAGTATAGAATTAAATAAATAGAGAAAAATTAATTATTAGACAACAGGTAACTGTATAAGCGTGACTTAAAGGTACCAAGTGTGCGGCAACCCCTGATATCTTGAGGAAGGAGATTCCAGGAGCGGGCAGAGGCTACTGTGAAGGAAGTAGAATAGGAGGAAGTGCTATGAAGAGGAATTGTTAGCAGACTGCTATCTTGTGATCTAGTGTCAATATTGTGGTAAGAGGATAACTTCTCAAATCTAGACGCCAGGTAAGTAGGGATGTAGGAATTCAGAAGCTTGAAAAGTAGTGAAAGAGAGTGCAATTTACGTCTGTCAGTAAGACGGAGCCAAGAGAGGTTATTAAAGTGTTCGGAAATATGGTCATAACGGCGGATATTGAAAATGAATCGAACGCAAGCATTATGAACACGCTGCAGTCTCTGCGACAAGTCATAGTTTAGATCATTATATATAATGTCACAATAATCGAAGTGTGGTAACACAAGATTCTGCACAAGGATTTGTTTTAACGAAACTGGGAGAAAATTCTTTAAACGTCTAAGATAATGTAAGATGGAGAAGTCTTTTTACATATGTGTTTCACTTGTGTTTGCCAGGTTAGATTTGCGTCTAGATGTAGTCCAAGATCTATTACTGAAGAAGAATAAGGGATAATTATATTATTTATAGTAATGTTTGGTAGTGTAGATATGTCAAAGGTTGTAAGCAGTCTTTGTTGTCCCATTAGAATTACTTGTGACTTGTTAGGATTTAGATTTAGACCGATACTTGAAGACCAGTTAAAGATGGATATGAGATCGTCATTCATTTTTGTCAAGCTGTTATAGAGAGAATGAGGAGGTGAATGTAGGTAAATTTGGAGATCATCAGCGTAGAGGTGATAACGGCAGTGCTTTAGTACAGTTGGCAAGTCATTTATGTAGATTGAGAAAAGAAGAGGTCCGAGAACACTGCCCTGGGGGACTCCAGCCGGCACGTTGCGCCAGGTCGAAGATCTAGAGTTTAATGAAACGTATTGTTGACGACCGTGCAGGTATGAGTCGAACCAGGATACAGCGCTGTCAGACAAGTGTAGGTGCTTGAGCTTTATCATAAGTAAGTCGTGGTCTACTGTGTCAAAAGCTTTGCTGAAGTCAAGTAAGGTTAAAGGAGTCAATTGACGTCTGTCCACGGCTTCACGAATATCTTCAGTAATTTTTAGCAAAGCTGTGGTTGTGCTATGACCATATCTAAAGCCGGATTGATAGGATCAAGGAGGTGATTTTCTTGGAGATATTCAGTCATTTGCTTATGTACAATATGTTCCAGGGCTTTAGATAATGTCGGAAGGATGCTAATCGTCGGTAGTCGGTAGTCATTACAGTTAGTAGGTGTACTTATTTTTGGTATAGGCCGAACTCTAGACTGTTTCCATACAGTAGGGAAGATAGAAGTTATAAGGGAAGTTATAAGGGAAGCATTAAAAATATGAGTCACTGTGGGTAGTATAATGTCAATGATTTTATTTAGCATTAAAATGCTGATGTTATCTGTTCCTTGTGCATTGGATTTAATCCGCTTGAGTGCTTTTTTAACGTCTATAGGCGAAATGTCGTTAAAGTAAAATTTATCTCTTCCTATATGTGGGGATGGGGTAAGTCTTTAAGAATGTCTATTTTAGTCTTGTTGTCTGGAGGTGTCATGGGTATTGAGGTAAAATGTTCATTTAAGTCATCTACAGAAATGTCTATTGAGTCAGTTGAGGGATTCAACTGTCTAAGTCCCATTGCACGGAGATTTCGCCAAGTGTCCCGTGCACTTATTTCAGGTCCGATTATACTGTGGGCGTGTCGTAGTTTGGCATTGCGTATAGTTTGTGTAGTTGTGTTTCTAAGTTGTTTGTATAGTTGCCAGTTCTCGTCATTTTTATGTCGTCTGTATGTTCGGTATGCTTTGTCTCGTTTTGACATAAGTTCACGTATTGAGTCATTCATCCAGGGTGCAGGGGAGCGGGAAAATCGTCGGGTTTTTACTGGTGCATGTCTATCATATAGTTGTAATATCAGTGTATTAAATGTGTCTACTTTTTCATCAACTGATCTAAGATTCCATATTGTGTACCAAGGTAGTTCTAAAGCGTCTGATTTTAGTTTAGTATCGTCTATGTTTTGTAAATTTCTGTACGTAATCAATTTAGAGCGTCTTTTAGGACATTGGAGTGAGTATTCTACGAATACAATGTCATGAGCAGATATGCCGGGAGCAGGAATTTGTCCATATGACAGTACTTTCTGTGGATGTGTAGTCACTATTAAGTCCAGTAGAGTGTCGGTATTAGCAGTATGATGTGTGGCAGAGAAAGGAACAATTGTCATATTTAAGCTTTGGAACATATTTTTAAGTTGTATGGCTGGTGAGTCAGTCTGAAGAAGATTTGTATTAAAATCGCCTGCGACAATAACGTGTTCATAATGAGGTAACGAATCGTTCAGAGCGTTTTCTAGATCCGAAAGGTGCCTTATTTTGGAGGTTTGTATACAATGCATAAGATACATTTTTTAGACTGGCTTGAATTTCTACGAATAAGAACTCGGGGCGAGCGGAATATACAGAAGGGGACTTGTGGACAATTCTTGGATTAAGCTCATTTGATATAAAGGCACAAACTCCTCCACCTCTTTTATCTATTCTGTCATTTCTGAGCAATGTATATCCGTCTAGGTGAACAAGGGACGAAGGTATGGAAGGGGTCAGCCAGGTTTCCGAAATTAAAATGGCGCTCAGTCCAAGAGATGAAAATATGGTTTCAAACTCATCAAAGTGGGACAGAATGCTTTGTGAATTTACGTGAGCGATTTTAAGTGATGATTTATCAATAGAAAATGCATTCTTAAGTAGACTAGTAGTATTTGTTGTTGGAGGGGATGGTTGGGATTGAGGAATGTTGCTACCTGCGTTAAAAGTTGTCTGCACAATAAGAGGGTGATTGGAGAAGGTGAGTGAGTCAGAGGTTACAAACAAGTCTTCATTTGTCAGCTCAATGTTGCCAATAGCAGAAAGTAAAAATAAACTATGTACTGTAATAACTCTAATAAAATTAAAATAATTTAGCTAAACAAAGAACTTATGGATAACATTGAAGGTATAGGCAAAGAGAACATAAAACATAGAATTGAATTGAGTAGCAAAATAATACCATCGTTAAATTCCATATGGTGGGATAAGCATATTTGGAAAGACACAGTCCCGCGCCGTAGCCGAGCGGTTAAGGTAGGAAGCCTTGGCGCAGAGCTACGGGACTTGCGCTGGTTCGAGTCTCCATGGGGGAAGAAATTTTCTCATGGTATTTCGGCCAGTATGGGACCGGTGCCCACCCAGCATCGTAAGGCAATTGGGTAGCTACAATAAGTAGCGGCTCCAGGTTGAGGAACCAGCTATAACGGCTGGGGGACTCGACATGCTAACCACATGTCACCCCTACACTGGCTGTTGATCATCTACCTCTGTGATTGACACATGTGGATGTGAAGGGCCAGCAGCCGGCTGGTAAAAGGGCAATCGCTGAAAAGTGGAAAGACCCTCAATCGGAGGAAAGACACAAAAAAATATATTGGTAAAACATTGGTGGAATCTGTTGCAATGTATGGAAGTGAGGTATGGACAATCAATAAGTACTACAAGAATAGACTAATAGCTCTAGAAATGAATTATTTACGAAGAAGTGCCAGAAAGTCTAGATTAGAACATGTCACAAATAAGGAAATTAGAAACATAATGGAAGCAGAAGAAAGCATAATTGAAAGAATTGAGGAGAAGGAATTAAAGTGGTTAGGGCATGTCTTAAGAATGGAAGATGAGCGATGGCCGAAGCAACTATATGAATGGCTTCCGAACAGAAAGAAGAAAAGAGGGAGACCAAGGTTAACATGGAACGAAAACATGAAGACAATAATGCAAGCTAGAGGACTAAGCATCGAAGATGCCCAAGACCGTAGGCTTTGGAGGATTGGCACGGGAAGACGGCAGCAGCTGTAAAAACCCGACGATAGATAGAGATTATTATTATTATTATTATTATTATTATTATTATTATTATATGCTATCAATTTCTGGGGGTACATCGTGCTGCGGCGTGTTGATTCGGACAGTAAGTTAAAATCCGGAAGGTCGCTGGTTCGAGTCTGATGATGTCAGGATTTTTAAACTGCCGTTTTCCGAATTTCAACCCACCAACTCTCTCCATTCTTCTTCCCTCTCTCATCATGTCACTTCATTTCATATCACCTTTCACCTCATCTCATGTCATGTAAAAAATAGTATGGTTCATCAAACCATATGTGATTTTGGTAATTTAACGGGGCGCATTCATGTATTTCCTCCTGAATCCGAGCTTATGTATCAACTTAGGGCAGAATTGGGCCAATGAGAGGGTAAAAAACCCGTCCTCGAATCCTTGGGCCCAGCCCAAATAAATGGTGGTATGAGTCATGTGTGTATGCTTTATATGAATCGAAACCAGGAACTATAACAGACTACATATCACCGTAGAGTAAGACTTGAACTCATTCATTACATAAAGTAAATTTGGATAATACAACAATAATAATAATAATAATTATTATTATTATTATTATTATTATTATTATTGTTATTATTATTATTATAATTATAATAACGTTGCCGTGTTTGTGTCTTAAAATCCAAATCCATATTTACTAATCTAATCTCATCTAATCTAAATATGGGAAGATAAAATGAAAATAACTTTATTATCAAATCCTGAGCATTAAACATATAATCAATTGAGTTGGTGTTTACTTGATGAAAATCCATATTTGTTAATTAAATAAAAATAAAACTTAGTTTTATTTGATGTTCATATGTATTAATCTTACATTAATATATTAATCTGAATTATAACTTAATAAATATGAAAATCAAATAAAACTAAGTTTTATTTTTATTTAATTGTTAACTATATATATAAGGTTTTAAATGTATACATATTCCAGTGCCCAATAGTAAGTTTTGATTCTCTTCCTCCATTCATCTCTTTCCTGTCATCATCCTGTCCTTAATCAAAATCAAAATTCCCTCTATCCATGTCTTCTTATGTCTCCCTTTTTTCTTCCTCCGATTTATATATACATACATATATTCGAACGTCTTAGCATGTATTGGTAAAGGCTTAAAGAAAACTACATTTACGAAGAATCTCGATATTCAGACTACCAACTTTGGCAATGCTATATTATATAAACCGGTAATACATTTTATTGAACGATCAAGGTTACATAATTTCTTACCGCCATACGTTTATTGCAACTAGTGTACATATTGCATATAAAATATTTAGTTACACAGTCAACTCGATAAGATAGGCATACATTTAATAATTAAATATAGCACATGTATAAGTATTACCTTTGGAAATACGTTAGTTGATCTTATTTCCTATCTCTTTATTTTTTATTAATCGCTTGCATCTAATCTGTGTGATAAAATCATATCTTTGTATTTGATTTAAAAATCAGGATGTAAGAAGATGATGTCGACATTGGATAAGATAGAACAGAGATGATGCATTTTCTATACCTCATAATTTCGTCATTAGAAGAATTTGAAAGCATTGATGTCACAAGGAAAGTGCAAGAATCTCCACTGATTAGTAATAATATCCTACACAGTAATCTGAACAATTCCAAAATGAACATTTAAGATTTAAAGAAAATTAGGATATGAATTAAATGACTCAGAAAAACCTATCCTATGGCTCTTAAGAAAGGATTTAGAAATATATGTAATACAAATGATGTAACAACTTTTGAAGGACAATCATTATATTACTCCATTTACATTTTAAAAGTGTTTAAATACATCCTAAATTCCGTACATTATTAACGATTTCTCAGGGCATTCTGTACGTCAGGAAAAATTATGGGTCTTAACTACTATCTTTTTTAACTTTAATATTCTAACACATTGCGAAAAAAATTGCCATTAAGTCACATATTGATAAAATCATTGACATCAAAGGGTATCACTGAAATAAAATGAACATGCCAATGAATCTTACAACAAAACATTCACAAATAGGCCCTAATGCATGTGTATACCGAGGTGTGGTAAGGGTGCTATCTTGCGGAAATTACCAAGCTAATTTAGATATGTTTTTTTTCTCTATAGTTGTCAACGAGTGATAAGTGGATAGCTCATCGCCTCAAAGAGATATTTAAGATATTACTTGGATGTGAAAGTCCACTTAATTTTTGCTCCAATGCTGAAATTAGATTTCAGGTTCTTTTACGAGCCAGAACAGGCTCAGCATCCATGACTTAAAACCCTTCCCGAAGGACTCGTCATAGATTTTTTCCATCTTAAAATATCCGTCGACCTCGGTTGGGTTTCAACCCGCTATTCTTGGGACCAGATGGGAGGAATGTAACTCCTAGATCACGTAGGCAGATAAATTAATAATACTACTACGATAATAATAATAATAATAATAATAATAATAATAATAATAATAATAATAATATATTTAAATTGGCAGAGCTAAGACCACAATGCCTTCTTTTCCACTTAACCAATGAGAAATATTACTTCGTCGCTCATGATATTTTTCAGAAAAACACGACCTCTTGTTATTTTACTATTGACTATATCGAGGCATTAGCCTTCTCAACAGTGGATATAAAGTTTTTACAAAAATTCTAGCATCTAAATCACAAAAACACTATGAAAACTTATTAGGGGAAGAACAAAATGGTTTTCGTAAGGGAAGATCCTGTGCCGATGGTTATTTCACCTTAAAACTTCTTATCGAAAAGCACAAAGAATTCAATAAAGAACTACATATAGCGTTTGTAGATTTTATCAAAGCATTTGATCGAGTTGACAGACAAAAACTTTTAGATATCTTAACTGACGATGGAACACCAAATCAACTGATCCAAACAATTTTTAATCTGTATAAAAATAACATAATAGAAGTACAATTAGGAACAGAATTGTCAGATTGGAAACATATAAATTGCGGAGTCAGACAAGGATGCCCTCTATCACCACTTCTATTTAATGTATACATTAATGCTATCATCAGACACTGGAGATTGACAGTTCATGGTAATATTCCTCTCTCAAGACACACAATTTTAGACACACTCTTATATGCAGATGATCAGGCTCTTTTCGGCAATAATGAAGATGAATTACAATATTCCGCTCATCATCTTAATATAATAGCCCAACGATTTAACATGGAAATATCAACAACAAAATCTAAAGTTATGGCCTTCCAAGGGAAATTCCCAGTAAGAAGTAAAATTTGTATTCAGAATTCAATATTAGAGCAAATAAAATCATTTAAATACTTAGGATATAATCTAACTTATAATGAGGAATGTGATATATCCTTTAAAATACAAAACTATAATAAAGCTTTAAGAATTATCAACCAAGTTTTTAAACCATCAAAAGTGCAGAGACACACAAGAATGAAAATCTATAAAGTTCTCGCTAGACCCATAATCTGTTATGGCAGTGAAGCTTGGACCATCAGACTCAGGATGATCGTCATATCACAGCCATGGAGATGAAATTTCTACGACGAACTGCAGGTTATAGCCTTCTAGACCACCAAAGAAATTCAACAATAGCCAGAGAGTTAAACATCGTACCTATATCTGAATACCTCCAAGAATATAGAAACAATTGGCTAGCCCATATTCAGCGCATGGATCGTCACAGAATACCAAAACAAATTCTTCACTACATTCCTCGAGGCAGAAGATCTGTGGGTCAACCTTTTCGGAGATGGCGGGAGACCGTAACGGGCCACTGGGCCTAATACTTGAAAGGCAGATGATGAGATGATGACTATTAACTCATGCCCCAAATGGGAGTTAATGAGCAATCGTATTTCAATGAATTTTTATTTACAACCAATCACAGTCGTTTTTCACCTTGTTTTATCAATATAATTATATCATATTAAAATAAAGCTCTTTCTTTTTAACATTTTGAATAGGTCAGAGCATTATTTTTTAGTGACTGACCCTCTTAGAAATTAAGAAATGTGAGTATTACAATTTATATATTAAAATATAAGAATCCAAGAATGCAAGTGGCTCCCAGATTGTATATATATATATATATATATATATATATATATGGTGCACGATTGTAACCAGATACTGCTTGCGAGATATAATCCATCCATCCATAGTAATTCTGCCCGAAGGCAGGTCCTTCACTGCAATGATAGCATTTTCATGCTATGCTTGCAGCTTTACTAGGGAATTGTGTAGGTGTGGTAGCTTCCCGTTGCTTTCCACACCGGTGAAGGATGATGATGATGATAATGATAATGGTAAGGATGATAATGATAAGGATGATGGCCATATGATTTCGGGGACCGTTTGGGCCTTAAAATTTTCCTGACATTTGTCTTACAGGTGAGGAAAAACCCCGATAAAAACCTCACCCAGAAAAACTGCCCCAACCGGGGATCGAACCCGGGCCCGCTGCGTTACAAGGCAGCACGCTACCTCGAGACCACAGCGGTGGACCGAGATATAATAGAAAAACATTTGTAGTAATTGATTATATAAAAAAACACTTTTTGAACTTTTTTAAATCTATTATTTCCCTGTATTTACGTTCCAGAAAAATATATTGACATATTTACATCAGAAATTAATTAATAACGTGTAATGCTGGTTATAAACAGTTTGATGTGTTTAATTTTTTCTCCACTAGGGTGCCTTCTTACAATATTGCGATCCTTTGGCAATAAATAATATGATCTGGTTGCAGTGATGAACAACTGAAACATAATAAACGTTTCTCATTTGTTTTCAAACATCGCCGTTTACATTAAATATATAAATATTAAAAAAAACTATATTTAAATAATGATTTGTGAATATACAACTTAATTTTATTCGTTAAATAGTCCTAACAAATGCCACTCTTGATTTCCAAATTTCACTTCGTGACGTCGTGAATTTATCGATAATTTGGAAATCACTCGTGGCGTTACATATGATAATCGACCATGATAAACCGACACGAGCGTAAATTGAATTGAACAATATTTAATGCCTAGCGTAGGAACAAAATAGTCATTTGAATTTTTTTTTAAAGTCACATTGTACTATTTGAACACAACTTGTGTCATCAATTCGTCTTGCTGACCACATGTGCAATGACTGCATAAAGATACTCCGTATTTGCAGTAACGCTGATGTAAGTAAGTGGCTGCTTGTTTCGCTATGAAAATACCATATATCCCATAAACATATTTATCAGAAGGCTAGAATATTTATAAAACATCCTCAAGCATATGCAAAACTATAATTATTATATCAAAATAATGACTTAATATTCAGGACAAACAAAGAACACTACGTCTAACTTACGATAACATCTTTAAATGCCATCGGCGATGTGATGAATACCACCTTTTGGATGATCGTCTTTATCTCCTAGCTTTACCTGATGACTTGCTTTATGCAAAGCATAGAAATACCAGCTTGTTCTCTGATAACACCATATGGTAAACTGTGTTTAATTCTTAGAAATCGGTCGGTTCTTGGTGGCACATTATAATCCTAGGAATGTTCCATTCCCTTCTTACAGTCACATTGTACTATTTGCCAATATGCTTTTTTTTCAACCTAATTACGTAGGATACTTAGGTTTTGTCTGCCACTACTGACAGCCTTTTTAAATCACACGAACTATTGAAAACGTTTTTAGAAATACAGACCTAAATTAATTAGTATAAAAAATAAATTTCAAAAATTATTTACCGATCCTAAATATAAAAAAAAAATCCCTTGGCCTACCAGCCGGCTGTTCGCCTCACATCCACATGTGTTAAAACTATAGGTAGACGACCATCTAGCCAGTGTAGGGGTGACATGTGGTCAGCATGTCGGGTCCCCCAGCCGTTATAGCTGGTCTTCTCAACCTAGGGTCGCTACTTACTGTAGCTACTAAAATGCCTCACGATGCGGGGGGCACATTTCCCATACTGGCCGAAATTCCATGAGGAAATTTCTTTTCCCATGGACTCGAACCAGCGCAAGTTCCGTAACTCTGCGCCAAGGCTTCTTACCTTAACCACTCGGCTACGGCGCGGGACGACAAAACGCCAATAAAAAAAACGTTTATTTTGTTTATCCATTCATACTTGAGGGTTTTATCTAACGCTATCAGAAATATCTAACAAAAGAAGTTTAATAAAATATTACTTACGTTTTTCTCAAATGGAAAATCTGAACGAGAATTTTATAAATAAAATATTTAGGACTTTATAAAAAAAATAATAGTGAAACAATGGACAAGAATTTTATGTAAAACAAAATAATGGTCTAACTTCGCTGAATCTGAGTTGGGAAAAAAAAAGAAAACTTTTGACCTTAACTTTGCCAAATCTATTATATTAACAGCAATTTACTTAAAGTAACATTTTTCTGAGCATGTTAAAATTTACAAGGAAATGCTATAAGTATTTCTAGATAAAGTTAATTAAAATATGAAAATAAGATTTAATCACAAATAGGTAAATAATATAGCAGCGGTAACTTAAATTGATAACCAATAATCGACTAATCACATAACAACTGTCAATCAGCACAGACGTCATCACTTATCGTGATAAAATAATACATGCAAGTTACGTTTGTTGTAAAAATTAAGTAATTAATGATGTATATAAATACTTCATGAAAGAGACTAAACGTTTAATGAACATACAAAATTAATTTGGTTGGGATTATAGCTAGGTAAATTAAATAAATCGCATTTCAGTCCAAATTTTATTAAAAAATTTTCTGAACAATTCGACACAGAAATAATATTTGTGTTTTTATACAAAATGTTTCCCTTTTCAATCAAGTAAATTTATCTTTCTGTAAAGTTACTTTAAATAAATACCTAATTCCAGTCTTTAGCATCAGACATTAACACTGTCTTTAGTATTAGACATTAACATTAATATGAAAATTATAATTAAAAATATTAGTGGCGAATGCATAGTTTTTAGGATCTCTAAGCTAAGTAGCTAGTATCCCTATGTCATTTCAGACTAAATTTGACTCTTAGCACCCATCAAGGACAAGAGAGTGAGAGGGGGTGAAAAATAAAATGTTCGAAATAACTTAGATTAGTGCTGAATCCATAGTTTTGGATCGGTAAACTGATTGGCGACAATTCCGATATATAAACTAAGTTTTGGTATTAGAACCACAAAGACGTACTGTAAGAAGAGCTGAAGAATAAAATGTTTAAAATAACCAAAATTAGTATCAAATACAAATATTTCAGTAGAGCAAAAGTGATTGGTAACAGTTCCGATTATATTTAAACCCACGTGTGACCTATATTAGCACTAGATGGTTAGAATAGATTACGTAAAAGTAATCGAAGAAGTCGATATCATGTAGAATCCATAGTTTTCAATGTCGCTGAGATGATTGAAGACAATATTGGGATAATAGGGTAACGACGTGTATAAGCATCAAGTTTGAATAAAAAGCTTAATGTACAACGTGTCCACAAATATAGTATCATATTTTAAACTACTACTATTACGTCGCTCTGGATAATCGAATATAAATAAAATTGGTGACAATCAAAAAAGAAACTAAAAGAGTTTTGCGCATGTAAACAGCGTCAACAATGGAGAATAATGGACAACAATACACAAACTAAACTAAATTTAATCATTTTTTGGTCGATATGGGTTCATTGTTGGATATTTAGCAGACAGGTTAAATGTGAATGTTTGCCGTGCTTTTGAAATGTGTTATTAAAAAAGTTATGAAGTAAGTTTTAAGGAGTTATGGCGAACCCCCAAGAACGTAGTTGGTGTGTTTTGGAATATCACACCACGCAGAGTCCGGTGCTGGTCCAGCTTGCTTTTAGGCGAAGGTTTCAACATCAGGCTCCTACACACAAGTCAATTTTGAAGTGACACCGCGATTTTGTGGATCGTGGCTGCATATGTATTCAAAGGAAAGGCCATTCAGGGAGACCATCTGTCGCTGCAAGAATTGTGGATCAAGTGCGGGAGGCATTTGTGTGTAGTCCCAAGAAGTCAGTCCGTAGAGCTAGTCAACAGTTAAACATACCTAAATCCACCGTATCTAAGATCCTACGTACACGACTGAAGTTCCACCCCTACAAACTCAAATTAGTGCATAAGTTGAAATCTGATGACCATGAAAAGCGATTAGATTTCTCTGAGCATTTCATGGCACTAATGGAGGATAATGAAGAACTGTCAGAAAAAAATAATTTTCAGTGATGAAGCAACTTTCCACGTTAGTGGAAAAGTGAACAGGCATAATGTTTGGATTTGGGGGAGTGAGAATCCAAACACTATTGTGGAAGTTGAAAGAGACTCCCCTAAAGTGAATGTCTTTTGTATCGTATCGAAACGTAAAGTCTATGGCCCATTTTTCTTTCTAGAGGTCACTGTCAACGGTGCAAATTATCTTGATATGCTCACTGAATGGTTATTTCCACAATTGGAACAAGAAGAAGGCAATGCATATATTTTCCAGCAAGATGGAGCACCTCCTCATTGTCATTTGCATGTTGGGGACCATCTGAATGACCGGCTTCCAGGAAGATGGGTTGGACGTACGTGCCGGAGATGATGATAATGTTTTCTACAGGTGGCCGCCGAGGTCACCTGACTCGACGGTCTGTGACTTCTTTTTATGGGGTTACATAAAGGTTCGTGTCTATGTACCCTCATTGCCTCAAAACCTGCAAGAAATCCAGCTTCGTATCATTATTGCCATCCAGTCCATTTCTTCACATATGTTGGGGGTGTGTGACGTGAATGGGAATGTCGACTCGATGTCTGCAGCGTCACTCGTGGTGGCCGCATTCTATGTCTATGAGGTACAGCAAAAACGTTTTGAGTTTCTCTTTTGATTGTCGCCAATTTCATTTAGATACGATTATCCAAAGCGACGTATTAGTAGTATAAAGTATGATACTATATTTATGGACACGGTGCATATTAAATAAGACTTTTACCCTCTTACTAATAATCCATATATAACTTTTATACAAGGTTTATACACATCTCAGTTGAAAATTCTTACTAATAAACACTGTATTAGCTGTTCAGTGTATAAGAGGTGTACAACTTTATATGGGAATCGTTATATATGCATCCAGCCTTGTTTAAGGATTGTATAACTAGACAAAATGTCGGAATTTCATATCAACTGATTGTTTTCTTATCATATTGATGAACGTTTCCTTAAACTTAACGCAAAATACACACTTTAACGACTGTTTGATAGATGCACAGGACATAAATAATATTAATAAAACTCTGGGTAGAAAAATAAAGTATCATAAAATGCCTTTTTGTTACACATATTCTCAAATAGGCTTAATAATATTTTAGAATTGAACATTGATTCATAAAAGAATATGTTCTCTAATAGTTACTGTGAGACGAGATTTAACCTGAATGTAGTTTGAATGCTTCATAATATTATTTTAACAAAACTTTCTTGCATCATTAATAAATAATATGCATACCGATATAAAAATGTATTTAATTACAAAGGTACTATTTTTGCAGAAAACCACATGTTAGCTTGATAGTCCTGTGGTTAGAGCTTCTGACTACAGTCCGTGAGGTCCTAGATTCGATTCCCGATCAAACTGCAGATGATTTTCTTTTCGCTTAAAGCGTTATTCTGTTGTCGCTAACATTTCCTACTATTTTGAACGTTTTCTAACACATCTTAAAACACTGCATATAATTCATAAGTAACAGGAAAAATAACTTTTATTAGTTTCCAAAAATTGTTCGAAGTTCTTGACGTTAGATGACAGCACATTATCTGTGAAACTATGAAACTAATTCTACGATATATTTGATAAGCCTAAAGAAAAATGTAAATAAATTAAAATACACTTATTTTTCCATACCTCCCCAATTAGGGAATCTCTATTTATTCTTATCCATACTCATTTCTTACACAATTAATCACTAGTTGATGTTGTTTTCTTTCTGTTACAAACTGCGCGTAATATGTTCTGACGTCATAATGATGACGAATATGCGACATATTGTGTATAGTGGTTGTATTGTTATATAGCTCCTGTACAACGTTTATTACTGTAGTACGGATATTATACATGATCTATATAAGGCTTATACATTGTATAACTAAACAACTGATGAAAGCCTGTATAAGAGATTTTTATTAGTAAGACTGTTATTGTATATCTTTTAGCAATTTTGTTCAGCAGTTACTGGCTTCAAGGCTTTTCTGCGGTTGCTACTTCCAAATATCCGACGATTTTTTTACCTGTGAAAGACATTGGTCAACTGCTATGGTCTCTGGGAAATTTTTTGCCACGCACGCAGTGGACTCAGACTCGATCCCCGGTTGGGACAAGTTTCCTGGGTGAAGTTTTCTAGGTGTTTTTCTCATCTGTAAGACAAATGTCAGGAAACTTCATTGTCTAAACAGTCCCTAAACCAATTTGGACATCATAATGACATTATATTCGCCTTGTATATTATCAATGTCGGCGGTGGTGGTCTAGTGGTTATGTTCGTTGCCTCTAGTCCTGAGGATCGCGGGTTCAAACCCGGCCAGGATTGATGGATTTTAGGGTGGAAAAATCGAAGGGATAAGTACACCGGGAGAGACTTTAAGCCGAAGTCCCGAATCTGAAGATTTCCAGGCTCATAAAAACATCCACGTATTATCTTAGTTGCTTATTAGATGTTTCATTGGGACGATGTGCTAATCACATATCACTCAACATCTATAGGGGAATAAGAGTAAATAAATTAGTTTGGTTAAGAAATTTCCGCTGAGGAATACGAACGTAAGGGGAACATACGTTTAGTACCAATGTATGATTGATTGGTGGGTATGTTTTAAATGTTATTGTTGTTTTGGAAGTGGTTTCGGCACTGAGCTGATGACTCATCCGGGGAACCCCGTCCTTGCGTGATTAAAAAATACGTACGTAATCCTCTCTCGACAGGTTGCCTCGCTGTAAAACTGCATGGCATAAGGTCATAAAAGTAGCTATAATCGGTGAGGTCAAACTAAGGGCGGGAACAAAAAAAGTTTGTGACTCAAAGCTTTTCTGTCGTTTCAAAATAACAGTCGGTTTTTTTTCTACCTGTGTAAGACATTAATATAGCTTACTGCATATAAAACGTTGAAATGTGCAAGGGTTTATTCTTAAATAGGACGAACAATAATTGGCAGTTTATTTTATTTATTAAACCGTGACGTGGGTATATTTAGTTTCTGTATGCTATTATATTTCCAATTAGGA
Organism: Diploptera punctata; assembly: GCA_030220185.1. NCBI lineage: Eukaryota > Metazoa > Arthropoda > Insecta > Blattodea > Blaberidae > Diploptera > Diploptera punctata. The sequence continues at coordinate 89,244 of JASPKZ010005718.1, forward strand.
CACGATTCCACTGAATATTTCCAAACTACAACCCACAGCTGCTGCACATAAGACAACTTTTTGCTTTTGTCGCAAACAATTGCAGTAGGCAATAAAATTAATTGAACCTACTTCGTTCAACCATCAATCAATGTTTGTCTCTGTACACGTACACAACTGGTTGCAACGTGCAGTGCTTTCTTCTCTCTCTCTATTGTTTTTTTACGAATAAACCATAAATCCTTCGAATACAGTATTCAAGTCATGAAGACTGTTTGAAAATGGAACACAAGAGTCGTTTCAATTGGACCTATTGCCGCAGATCTTGCTTGCATATACAGTACGATTTTATATATGCGCTGTTTTGAGAGTTGGCTCAATTTCAGACGTGTACTAATATAGTAGACATGTAGTTGAATTCCAACCATACTCTATATTCCTAATTGATAAAAATAAAATCATGTTGTTTACCTTCTAGAAACTTTGTGAAATCGCATTGCTACCAAATCTGACTCTAATAGCTGAGATGATCATCTATAGGAATAAATAAAAGTACCTTATATCTACTATTTAACACATGCCCCAAATGGGAGTCAATGACCAATCACCTTCAATGAATTTTATTTAACAACTAATCACAGTCGTGTTTCACCTCGATAATTATCGAATTTTTATTACTTACTTACTTACTCACTGGCACTATCGAACCCGTAGGTTCATGGCCGCACGGACATACGCTCTCCATACATCCCTATCCTGAGCTAATGCTTTCCAATCATTCCCTGTATAATCTACTTCCCTCAAATCATAATTTATGTTATTTTCCCACCTCATTCTTGGTCTACCAACTGGGTGTCTTCCCTCTGGCTTTCCTACAAGAAGCTTCCATGCAAGTCTTTCATTCCCCATACGTGCAACATGTCCTGCCCATCGCAGTCTACGAGATTTAACTGTTCTTATTATATCTGGCTTCCTATAAAGACCACGTAGTTCATTGTTATGTAGTCTTCTCCATTCACCTGTCTCTTCATCTCTCTTTGGTCCAAAAATTTTCCTAAGTACTTTATTCTCAAATATTTGTAATCTCCTTTCTTCCCTTAAAGTAAAAGTCCATGTTTCGCATCCATATAATATAACTGGTAGAATAATAGTTTTATATATTTTCAGTTTAACGTTTTTTTAAAGGAGTTGGGACATCAAAAGTCTCTGCAATGCATAATAGCACGCATTTCCAGAATTGAGCCTATGTTTAATTTCTTTGTGCATCTCATTCCTATTTGTGATTATTGTTCCTAGGTATTTGAATTCAGCCACTTCCTCAAAATTTCCCTTATTTGTCATTAGCTGTCCAGTTCCATTATATAATGAATTTCTACGTGTGACCATATATTTAGTTTTGTATTACCAAAATAAAGAAAGCTCCTCCTTTTCAATATTCTGAACAGGTCAGAGCATTATTTTGCAGTGATTAACTAACAAATACGTTGAATATAGCAAATAACGAACAGATTTCTTCGAACTACACATTTGATAATTGTGTGTTCAATAAGTGTTTTTAAATATTGATTTTACCGAGTTGTTCCGAAAAAAAAATTAATAACATATAGCTTCTGAATCGAATCGCTCTATTATTTTATGTATAAACAATCCAAAACACCGTTTTCAAAATACCTTTTTTTTACATTTAAAAAATCTGTGGAACTACGGAGCACACCATAGCGTAAATGGTTGAGACAATACACTACAAGTCAGACGGTCGGAGGTTCGATTCCCTGTAGGGTCAGAATGTTTAAACTGGCCCAATCAACCATAGCCCTGGAATAGATTCAGTCTCTAAATGAAATATGAGTACTAGATTCATATTCTGGGGATAAAGACGGCCGTCACGCAGAGTTAACCCACCTGATACCTCGAGCCGATTGGTGGGTGACTTCACCTCCGACTACTCCTAAGGTCTCTCAAGGCCTGTTGTGGGATCACTTTACCTTTACTTTATCCTGAAGTAAAACAACTAATAAAATAGGACTTTCACAGTTACGAAGGTAAACCCGAGTTACGTGTCTAAAACATATCAACTACAATATAATTATTACATAGGAATTACTAGAAAGTATTTATAAGTGGCATATTGCGAGGTCTCAATTAGACAATACCGCGGGGCAGAGAAACCAAGCTATTGGTAAGTAATCCACTCACGTTAGCAGTGTTGACATGGACCAGCGCTGAATCGTTCTTAAGTCCATAATGTGACGTAAGATTATACTGGTATGCATGATTATGACACATTTACAAATTCTGATATCATAATCTCAAAATTGGAATCCATTTTTTCCCCATATCACGTACCAGTTTTTTATAATTACAAATTTAAGCTCAAGATCTCCACTACTTAAGGAGGATTAGGAGAATAAAGGTAGGAGAATGTGTGCTTCCTCGGGGATGTGCACCTAAGAAGTTTAAAAGTAGAGCATTAGCACGTGAAGTTAGAGATCTTGGGTTCAAATCCAGACTCAGGAGCATACTTTTCTCTGCAGTAACAGTAACCATTGCCTACAAACAGCTTGTCCGGAAACATTAATTTACATTTATAGATAATATGTGTTTAATGTAGTTCTGTGTGTAGCTCTTAATTCATTTAAACACCATCATCATCACTTCAAGGTTTAAGAGAATCTCTTGTTCCGGTCTATAGGGCTATACAGTTAAACATGTTCTTTCCAACGCTTCCTTGGTCGTCCCAGATTCCGTTTTCTTGTTCCTTTGTAGTCATAGTCTTGTCTTGAAAGGCGAAAAACATTCCATAATGGATCTTAAAAATTTCATTTCAAGATAGCAGATAAAAAAAAACTGGGTTAATATTTAAATAAATACAAGCGATAGATTAAAAACAGTAATCAAATATTAAATTATGATTGTGTTATGGATAATATTAACTTACAGATAATGATAACATACATTTGATAGGACTAGAGAAATAAACTATATTTTATTATTTCTCAAGTTGTGAAAAATTGGTAGTAAAGGAGGAAAATTGAGTTCATATTTAAATTCAGCATGGTTGAATCATATTAGATTATAAACCTCAGAAGAAAAGTTAAAATTTGTATATTATTCTTGTTTTATTTTATTTTTTATAAGACGTCTAATTATATTTTTCTATCAAATATCGTTCTGCATATTTCAATAAAAAAATATTAATTTCTTAATTCCATCTTCGATCTTTCTAGAATATGCAAGAAGAGGAAATCGTTTCTTGATCACATGTATTTACATAAGAACATTCTTATAATAGAAATTTAATACACATACACAACAGCAGTTTAAACTAATGTATTCTGACAATACTGAAAAGTTTAACTTTGACAATATTGACATTTCGTTTGAGAGAAATACATATACCGGTACTGACATTAACAGTGCGTACGTGCCTATTTGGTCGTTAGTTCTTATTTATGTTCCACAACAATTAGAGAACAAAATAGGAGTCCGCCCACGCAGGAGATGCATAAACTAAGCAAATTCATCAGCAACTCGAATTTATGGTCCCGTTTTGCTGATTCAAGAATTCAATCTTACTTTTCTTATTCAATTGTTATATGCCGTTTTGTCGTAAAAAAAAATCATGACAGTCGCTAGAGCGATTTTTAAATTTCGGGTTTATGGGGCAAACCGCTACTTCTAATGATCGGATTCCCTGATTTTCTAAAAATACTTTCCTCGTTTTATTTCAATGGTATATACCGGGTTTCATTCGAAAATTCCAGCCGTTAGACTCTGTTATAACTGCTGACACGGTGTGTAAAGACAGCCCCCCTTCCTACCTACATCATATACACTCCCAATGAAACAACACAACTGACAAGTGTGTAACAGTGTCTTATCTTGTGAGCCTATCCGACGTAGGGTTGAATAAGAGGTATTTTCACACCTACTGAGCACTTACTAACGACCCTGCTCTAGAGCATACTCAGAGGACATCCTTATTACTACTAGCCTCTTGGATAAAAGCAAGGCCGATTCTTCTTTTCAAGTGAAATCTATGAACTTCATAACAAACATTCATAACAATATGTAGTATTTTCTAAGACACTTATAGAGGATTTATGTAATTCATAACACACATTCAAAACCATAAGATAATATTTCTGTTTTACAATGTATAGTATAATATTGTTATAGTAAGCTACAACCCTAACAGCCTTTGTGACGAAATAGGGTTTCAAAATATTTGGAGATTCAATAATAATAATAATAATAATAATAATAATAATAATAATAATAATCTATGATACTGGAATGAGCCTCAAAGGTTTAATCCGTGAAATGGAGATGAATATGATGAGCAAAATTTAAAATAGCACACACACACGCCACACACACATTCACACCAAAGACACTATATGGCAATTCGACTAGACTATTTGATATACTATAGAATTGGATAGAAACAATATTATCACATTCAAATTTCATTATCAATAAGCAAATTATTTTTTCAATGAGACTTAATTTTGCCCTGTATCAAATTTTCTAACTCGGTCCAGGAATGTACATTACAGATTAAATCAAATTGGTTTCAAAATTTGTATTGGGAAAACCTTACAGAAAAGATCATTTGGAAGACTTAGGCGTAGGTGAAAGAATACAATTCGTACGGATCTTCGGAAATGGATATCGTAGATAGGAACTGGATTCAATTGGCTGAAGATAGAGACTTAGGGTCGGTTTCACCAACAGAGGTAACTGTATTACGCCAGTTTAAGCTATACATTATACATGGGGAAAACTGGCGTAATACACCCCTGTTGGTGAAACCGACCCTTAGAGAACACGGCTTTAAATCTAAGGACTCCGAAATTCATAGAGTCATTAATATTACTGAGATATGGATTTTTATGTACAAAAGTTAAGATTGTTATACATATACAGTCTTACTAATAAAAATCTCTTATACAGGCTTTCATCAGTATTTTAATTATACAATATATAAGCCTTATGTAGATCACGTATAATTTCCTTACTAATAAACGTTGTGCCGGAGCTGTATAACAAAACAACCGTTATACACAATACGTCACATATTCGTCATCATAATGAACAATATTACGCGCAGTTTGTAACAGAAATAAAACAACATCAACTAGTGATTAATTGTGTAAGAAATGAATATGCATAAGAATTAATAGAGATCCCTAATTGGGGAAGTGCGAAAAAAAAGTGTGTTTTAATTTATATACATTTTCCTTTAGGCTATGTCAAATATATCGTAGAATTGGTTTCACAGATAATGTGCTGCCATCCAATGTCAAGAATTTCAAACAATTCTTGGAAACTAATAAAAGTTTTCCCATTACTTATTAATTATATGCAGTGTTTTAAGATGCGTTAGAAAACGTTCAAAATAGAAGGAAATGTTACCGACATTAGAATAACGCTTTAAGCGAGAAAAAAATCATTATAGTTTCTTTGGGAATCGAACCTATGTCCTCACGGACCGTAGTCAGAAGCTCTAACCACAAGACAATCAAGTTAACATGCAGCTTGCTGCAATAATAGTACCTCTATAATTAAATACATTTTTATATCGGTGTGTGTGCTACGTATTAAACATGCAAGAAAGTTTTCTTAAAATAATATTATGAAGCATTTAAACTACATTCAGGTTAAATCTTGTCTACAGCAATTATTGTAGAACATATTATTTTGTGAATTAATGTTCAATTTAAAAAAAAATATTATTAGGCCTAATCGAGAATGAGTGTAACGAAAGGCATTTTATGATGCCATTATTTTCCTACCCAGAGCTTTATTAATATTATTTATGCCCTGTGCATCCATCAAACAGTCGTTAATGTGTTGCGTTTTTGGTTAAATTTAAGGAAACTTTCATCAATATCATAAGAAAACAATCAGTAGATCTTGAAGTCCGACATTTTGTCTAGTTATACAATCCTTAAACAAGGCTGGAGGCATGTATAACGATTCCCATGTAAAGTTGTACACCTCTTATACACTGAAGAGCTAATACAGTGTTTATTAGTAAGAATTTTCAACTGAGATGTGTATAAACCTTGTATAAAAGTTATATGTGGATTATTAGTAAGAGGGATAGTATAATACAACATTAGCCCACTGTACAATATTGTATGAGGAATAAAAAAAACACAAATTTTACGTCTAATAATACCAATGCTGCGACCTTAACTTTTAGCACATATAAACCCGTGTCCTAATAATACTATTAATATTATCAGTCTCATTAGTCTAGGGGTTAATTTACATGCCTCTGGGTTCAAACTCGGTCGTCCTGGGATTAAAGATTTTCGGGCTCGTAAAAGAACGTCAAAGCTAAATTAGAGCTTATAGACAAAATTTAATCAACCTTTCCCAACAAAATGTCCCGCGCCGTAGCCGAGTGGTTAAGGCAAGAAGCCTTGGCGCAAGAGCTACGGGACTTGCGCTGGTTCGAGTCCCCATGGGGGAAGACATTTTCTCGTGGAATTTCGGCCAGTATGGGACCGGTGCCCACCCAGCATCGAGAGGCATTTGGGTAGCTACAATATGTAGCGACTCCAGGTGGAGAAAACCAGCTATAACGGCTAGGGGACACGACATGCTGACCACATGTCACCCCTACACTGGCTAGATAATCGTCTATCTCTGTGATCAACACATGTGGATGTGAAGCCAGAAGCCTGCTGGTAAGTCAAGGGCCTTCTAGGCTTGTCGCACTTGTAGTTTTTTTCAACAAAGTAATAGGGGCCTATCTTGGTTATCTAGCCATTCCCATCAAGTAACATGAGCCTATCTTGATTATCTCCTTCATATCTCTTTGAGGCGATGAGCTAACTATAACCACCTTTCACTTGCTGACATCTGTAAGAAAATAAGCTGTAACTAAATTACCTTGGTTAAATAACTCCTGCAAGGGAGCATCCTTGATCCGTATGCGGACGTACGGATATAGTCAGATTATATTATTATTATTATTATTATTATTATTATTATTATTATTATTATTATTATTATTAAGAATACGTTAATATCAAACCTTAGCTAGTCCTGTATTACGTTACAGAAGCGAAGCATGGACTATGAAGAGTATCAGCAGAATAACGGTTAGTGAAATAAGATATTTTTGGAGCAACACTAGGATATACTAGTATAGACCGCAAAAGAAATAACGCAAGCACTTCAATTACAACCTACAACCAATCTTACAATTTATAAATAAATACCAGTTACAGTGGAAAACTCATCTGCTACGAATGAATCGTAATAGACTTCCAAAAGTCATGCTTCAATACTGTCCTCAAGGGAGAGGTTTTTGGGACGTCCTAGAAAAAGATGAACAGAGAATGCTTCACTGAAATCATAACAGGCTTTTGGAAGAGAATAATAATAATTTTATTTATATACAGAATTTTAATGTTTACACATCTTTCTGTGCCTAAAGTTTTATTTTTCTTCTCCACTCGTCTCTCTTCATCCAATCCATGTCCTCCAGTCCTCTTGCTCTCATTCCAGTTCTTATTTTCTGCATCCACGAGTTTCGAGGTCTTCCTCTCCTCCTTCTTCCAGGTGGACACCATTCCAATGTTTTCTTGGGTAATCTTTCTTCTTGCATTCGTCGTACGTGCCCATACCAATTTAATTGCTTATATCGTATATAATCTAATATTGAATAACCAATATTCATTTTTTCTCTTATAACAGTATTTCTTATTTTGTCTAATTTTGAACATCTTGCTGCTCTCCTCAAGAAATCCATTTCCATCGTCATAAGTTTTTGTTGAATTTCCAAACTTCAGCTCCATATGTGACAGTACTTAATATACTACTACTACTACTACTACTACTACTACTACTACTACTACTACTAATAATAATAATAATAATAATAATAATAATACTAATTATTATTATTATTATTATTATTATTATTATGTCCACCGCTCTGGTCTCGAGCCTTGTCACGCAGCGGGCCCGGATTCGATCCCCGGTCGGGCAGTTTTTTCTGGGTGAGGTTTTTATAGGGGTTTTTCCTCACCTATAAGACAAATGTCAGGAAAACTTTAAGGCCCAAACGGTCCCCGAAATCATATGGCCATCATCATCATCCTTCACCGGTGAGGAAAGCAACGGGAATCTACCACGCCTATAATTCCCTAGTAAAGCTGCAAAGCATAGCATGAAAATGCTATGATTGCAGTAAAAGACCTGCCCTCGGGCAGAATTACTATGGATGGATTATTATTATTATTATTATTATTATTATTATTATGTCCACCGCTCTGGTCTCGAGCCTTGTCACGCAGCGGGCCCGGATTCGATCCCCGGTCGGGCAGTTTTTTCTGGGTGAGGTTTTTATAGGGGTTTTTCCTCACCTATAAGACAAATGTCAGGAAAACTTTAAGGCCCAAACGGTCCCCGAAATCATATGGCCATCATCATCATCCTTCACCGGTGAGGAAAGCAACGGGAATCTACCACGCCTATAATTCCCTAGTAAAGCTGCAAAGCATAGCATGAAAATGCTATGATTGCAGTAAAAGACCTGCCCTCGGGCAGAATTACTATGGATGGATTATTATTATTATTATTATTATTATTATTATTATTATTATTATTATTATTATTATTATTATTATTGTTATTACTGAGATAAATGATTTGTCTGAATTTTCACTAACTCATTCTGTACCCTGACTGACTCACATTCTAAATTTGAAATAAGTACAGTATCTTACAATGTGTGGTTCCTACGTCGCGTCGCACAATCCGCACCTTGCTATTAGTACACACCTTCGTAGGTTCCAATGAATCATGGCACCTTAGATAAAAAAAAGACAACCCAACAAAGAGATTGTCATTCTTTTGTTTATTGCAAACAAGCAACCTGCAAAGTTTTTTCTTCTCTGCTCTACAGAACAATGGAATATCTTATCGTCTGATTGCATTTCATGGCCAAGGGAATAAAGACTGCGTCACTTAAATAAAAGACCATTGACCAAGACTATCTATGACCTCTTAAAATTATTTGAAGACAAAAGCATAAAACACTTTTTTGTCCTTTTCCTGTGTAAAGAGAATTTAATTCAATCTAATTTTAAAGAAAAATAAAATTATACATTTTCTTAAAGCATGCTTATTTTTAATGTTAAAATTATACATAAAATTTAAGTTTGACCTAAATAACTTATAGTCTCATTTTCAGATTAATATTTTTCTAGATGTCATATTTTATTTTCTAATCATAATGCCAACACTAGATCGCAGATAGATAATATATTAAACATACCGTATCGTAGAGCATTCTTCTTTCACAATCTCACAATTGAAAATTACTACTAGTTGGAATCAAGATCTACCTGTCAATATGGTAGTCGCACTAAAGCAAAAACTGACAACATTTCTAAAACTCGGCATTAGTTTACTTTTCTTATTTTTTCATGCCAGTAATAGTAGTAGTAGTAGTAGTAGTAGTAGTAGTAGTAGAAGTAGTAGTAACAGTAGTAATATTATCATTAAAAATAATTTATTCTTAAAGTTTGATTTTTCTGAATTTTAATTGATCGATGATACGAACATCTTTTAAAAATAGTGTTTTATTTATTCTGTCAGAGTTACAGCCATAAAGTCTTCTTTTCCACTCAACCAGCACAATAACACAAAATACAAATTACTGTTATACATACTGAATAAAAAATGCATGGAAACAGAAAATTAGATTAATTATAAATTATAACACGAAAAATTATTTTTCTAATTGTCATATTGTATTTTCTAATCATAATGCCAATACTAGATCGCTGATAGATAATATATTAAACATACCGTATCGTAGAGCTTTCTTCTTTCACAATCTCACAATTGAAAATTACTACTAGTTGGAATCAAGATCTGCCTGTCAATATGGTAGTCGCACTAAAGCATAAACTGACAACATTTCTAAAACTCGGCATTAGTTTACTTTTCTTATTTTTTCATGCCAGTAATAGTAGTAGTAGTAGTAGTAGTAGTAGTAGTAGTAGTAGTAGAAGTAGTAGTAACAGTAGTAATATTATCATAAGTAATGCCACGAGTGATTTCCAATTTATCTAGAGAATTTGGAAATCAAGAGTGGCATTTGTTAGGACTATTTAACGAATAAAATTAAGCTGTTTACTCACAAATCATTATTTAACTATAGTTATTTTAAAATATGTATATATTTAATGTAAACGGCGATGTTTGAAAACAAATGAGAAACGATAGGTACGCTTCTACTGCTTCATTTGTTTATCACTGCAACCAGATCATACTATTTATTGCCAAAGGAACGCAATATTGTAAGGAGGAGCTTTCTTTAATATGGTAATTATAACACTGATAAATATTTGGTGAAACTCGACTCTGATTGGTTGTAAAACAGAAATCATTGAAACGTGATTGGTCATTGACTCCCATTTGGGGCATGAGTTAAATAGTCATTAAAAATAATTTATTCTTAAGTTTGATTTTTCTGAATTTTAATTGATCGATAATACGAACATCTTTTAAAAATAGTGTTTTTTTATTTATTCTGTCAGAGTTACAGCCATAAAGTCTTCTTTTCCACTCAACCAGCACAATAACACAAAATACAAATTACTGTTATACGTACTGAATAAAAAATGCATGGAAAAAGAAAATTAGATTAATTATAAATTATAACACGAAAAATTACTTTTCTAATTGTCATATTTTATTTTCTAATCATAATGCCAATACTAGATCGCTGATAGATAATATATTAAACATACCGTATCGTAGAGCTTTCTTCTTTCACAATCTCACAATTGAAAATTACTACTAGTTGGAATCAAGATCTGCCGGTCAATATGGTAGTTGCACTAAAGCAAAAACTGACAACATTTCTGAAATTCGGCATTAGTTTACTTTTATTATTTTTTTATGCCGTCAGTGTTATTTAATAAATTATAAATTATTTATAGATGTATTTATAACTAAGTAGATTACTATGTGTATAAACACATTTTTTGTATGTTTCATTTCACTGGTTGAAAATAATATAAAACCTTGTGCCTTACTTTTACGAATCAAAAAATCTATTATAAAATGATTATACTTGTAACAACAGTAAAACAATAATAATAATAATAATAATAATAATAATACTTATTATCATATTATTAAAAGGCTTATCTTCATCCTTTTTTGAACATTTACATACTATTTTTTTATTTTATTATTGTTTTATTTTCATAAATCGATTTCTATAATTTCTTTATATAATAAATGCATTAAGTATGTAGGCTATATAATAAGAAATATGATACCATTTCCACCCGTGATACACTTTGTCAACATATTTTTAGCTTAATTTTTTCGTGTTATATCTTATAATTAATCTAATTTTATGTTTCCATGAATTTTTATACAGTTTGTATAACAGTAATTTGTATTTTATGTCATTGTGCTAGTTGAGTGGAAAAGAAGACTTTATGGCTGTAACTCTGACAGAATAAATAAAACACTATTTTTAAAAGATGTTCGTATCATCGATCAATTAAAATTCAGAAAAATCAAACTTTAACAATAAATTATTTTTAATGATATTACTCCTGCCACTACTATTTCTACTACTACAACTACTAACAATAACAACAATAATAATAATTTTCTCGATTCGGTAAAACTATATGCACTAATTTAAAATATATAAGTAATTTAAAGAAGAAAAAATAATTTGAAGACCTTGTAATAGAGAAAGTATCCACATAATAACTTATCCTCAAATCACACATTAACCATCTCATTAACAAATTTAATTTATGGATACAGGATGCATATTTAGAATAAATTTATCAACGATCTTAAATGATTAAAGTTCTCTATTTGTATTGTAAGTGTATTTTTTATGAATTGATGGATTGCATGTACAAGTCTTCATTCAGTGTATAAGATACTGAAATACTGTTTTCAAAAGGAGTTACACAAGTAGTGTTTTTTCCGCCTCACCTAATGATCATCACGGGATTTTCTAATGATTCATAGGTAAAAAAAAACCGCAGGTTAAATTATTTTCTCTGTCGGTATCAAGATCACTTAACCTAATTCTATATTCACGAGATTTTTAAAAATGTGTTAAGCTGGGATTTAAATTTTAAATGAACGTTTTATAAACCTTTTAAAGTGTTCTATTCTTTTGTTGTAACGTTACAAGTATTCTAATCCGGTGTTGCATGGCGGCAGACAAAAGAGCAGCTGTTTGCTAAGACGTCATTGTAAGAAAGTCAAGGGTTACAATCTCAAGTGATTATTATTTTTCTCTTCCTTTTAATCAGTGCGCATTATTCACGAACTGGCGCTGAGGTTTGCTCTACTTCTGTAAGCGCCTAAGCATTCCATGCTTATCTTTAAGCTATTTATTACACGGGACGAATATCCAATTTAAGAACTAAGTACCAAAAACTAATTAAACTGCATTCGATTTAGTTGAAGGTGAATCAGAATTTGTTTCTGAGTTTACTAATGCGTGTAGGATATAATTTACATTAGATTTTTTCCTCATTAATTTGTGAAATCTTGAAAAGAAGGATTCAAGGGGAACTGAGCTCCTTTCTTCTGGGTATACTGCAAGAAGTATCCGTGTCCCTGCTTCATTCCCCATTCCTACCCTCGCAATCCACGACATAACTGTTTTTAATACATCCATCCATAGTAATTCTCCCCGAGGGCAGGTCGTTCACTGCAATCATAGAATTATCATACTATGCTTTGCAGCTTTACTAGGGAATTGTAGGTGTGGTAGCTTCCCGTTGCTTTCCACACCGGTGAAGGATGATGATGATGATGAGATGATAATGATAAGGATGATGATGATAGCCATATGATTTCGGGGACCGTTTGGGCCTTAAAGTTTTCCTGACATTTGTCTTACAGGTGAGAAAAAACCCCGAGGTTTTTCTCACCCAGAAAAACTGCCCCGACCGGGGATCGAACCCGGGCCCGCTGCGTGACAAGACAGCACGCTACCCTCGAGACCACAACGGTGGACTTTTAATACATATGATTGTTAAATTCACTAAAAACTACACATTGCACACCTCAGCGAACATAATTGTTTGTACTGTATTTAAATAGACACTGAACATTTTAATAGATGTATTTAATCTCAGTTAGTGTATAACAGCGATAATTCTCACGAAGTTTGAGAAAACTGTATGTCAGCGGATCGCTAGCTTCATTGAATTAATGTTACAAAAATAGCTGTAATTGACATTTGCGGTAATGTAATTTATGTTGCCAGCAATGAATTAATACTAACAACTGAAACAATTACTAGCCTTGATTGACAAATCAAGTAAAATCAAACAAAAAATAACCGTGTTGATTTTATAGAACAAAGATAGGCCAGTTTCACTAACTGAGTTTAAATTAAGTGCTTGATCTATATTAAATCAGATTATCTCTATTTGTGTTTCACTAATTGCTTAATCTAGAATAACTTACTAAAATTGATTAAAAATTAACTCTTCTATTTTAGGCGGATTTAATCTTGATTATTTCTGCACATTAAAATAAAAGATGGCCGCTGCATGGAATTGCTTATGAAATACAATATTACATGAATACAATATTATGAAATATAATCAGATGACGAGGATAATGCTGAATAGTATAGATAATGTATATATTATCTAGCCCAATATTGATAAAAGAGCGTAGGAACTATTTTGATGAATATGATAGTTTAGATTTGAAGACACGATTCAGCATGTACAGATGTGTACAAAGAAGTATTTACTTTACAGCAGATTGATGGTCAATTGGAATTTTATATGCTACTAAAGTCCTCGGAAGCTGAATCTATTAAATATCTTTTCGAGTTAAATTTGGACTTCTTTATTTTCTGCAGATACCATTGTTGTTATATTGATGTTATGGCCATATAATGTCACGAGGGTGAGAGTACTTTCAATTGATTCATTTTATCCTTTTATAACCACCTTTTATCATATGTTCCAGATAAAAATCTCGTGGAAGACAGTGAGAAACAAGATTACACTACACGAGATTAATATAATACCCGCATGAAACGTAAAATAAAATAAAAGAATCTAGAAAAAATTGGAAAGAACATGTTCAAAGAATGAAAGATAATCGAATTCCAAAAATTATACTTAATTACAAACCAAAAGGAGACAGGAATGTTGGTAGACCGAAAAAAGAGATCGATGCAACTTTTTGAATGAGAATCTATATGACCGGAACAAGCCACATGGACTTAATCCGTGATTATTGTTGATGATGACGTATAAAGATTAAAACATAGGATTTACTAAATTGTGAGATTATTTTAAACTGGATTTACTAAAACCTAAATCAATTGGCGCATATAATAAAATGAAGGATAAAATATAAGTATTAAATGTGAATTGAAAAACGAAATTATTATATAGAGAAGCGCACACAACTCAATGCTGTTAATAAACTAATGGTAAATGCTGATGATATAGTATTACTAGGTGATAGCGAGGAGATACTAAGGACCAACATGCAAATTCTGTTGTTGAGTAACACCAAGAAATTGGGGCTGGGATTAAACATCAATCAAGTAAAATATCTGGCCACTCAAAAAAATGCATTATACGAGGGAAATTATATGAGGGAAATTCTGAAGAGGTGATTGAATTAAAAAAAACTAGGAACAATAATTCTACAGAAATAAGGTGTAGAAAGAAATTAAACAGTGGCTCATTCCAGGAATTCATGCTATTACGCATTATAAGGACTCATCTCTCAAAATAAGGTTAAACTGAAAATATATTATAAAAATATTATTTTCACACACACACACACACACATATATATATGAATACTTATATCCGCGAAAATTTGCAATATAACATATATATATAGATCCGAAACACGGACTCTTCCTATAAGGGAGGAGAAAATATTACGAGTATCTAAGAATACAGTTCTCAGGAAAAATTTTGGAGCAAAGACAGACGAATATACAGGTGCTACATTATACTATATTTAGGGAAAATAGATGTAATAAGAACAGTTAAGTTTCATATAATGCGGGGCAGGATATGCGGCACGAATGAGAAATGAAATAGGGGAATAGAAATTCCTTGTAGGAAAATCAAATGGAAAATTCTCTGTAGCTAGGACAAGAATGAGGTTGAAGAATGCTATTAACCATGATTGGAAAGCTTCAGCTCGGATCGGGATATATGGGGAGCTTAACATATTCAACACTTTTGAAATTCATATTAAAGCACCGTTGTTGTTATGTAATAAGATGTTAATTATATAATTTTACCGACTTACCAGGTAAAAATTATATAATTTTACCGACTTACCAGATAAAAATTATATAATAAACATCTTAACGTATTGTCCGCACGGGTTCGATAGTGCCAGTGAGTTAGTTTGATTACTCTCTATTTCAAATGTCTACGCAGCAAGGGTACACACAGGTGTCTAGCCTTGAGGCTGGCATTAGACTCTCATTGGCTGTTCGGTGAGATAATGAGGGAAAAAGCCAATGAGAGTCCAACGCCAGCCTCAAGGCTAGACAACTGTGTGTATTCTTGCTGCATAGAAGTTTGAAATAGATAATAGTTGATCTAGAGACTTCTGTGGATCTATAAATGTTTAATAAAGTATTAGAATGCACTTACATATCTTTATGTGAAAGAAATACACTTCAAGATCAATTTGACATTCAGGTAACGATAGTCTAGTTTTGAAATTGGCCAATGAAATTTTAATGGATCAGCTAAGAAATGTTTTGATTCTATAATAAAGCGTATTGAATCATTCTAAATAATATTTGAAATTAATAAAATTTAATACTGGCATGACTGAAGATATAACAGTAACAATGGATTCTTATCTGAAAAGGTCATTATATTGTATACGTAGGATTAGATAAGGTCTATTAAAATAGAACCAGTCGGCAACTGTATAAAAAACACTTCGCTATCAGATTCATATCTTACTTTATGTGCATAGTCATAGTTTTAGTTGCTGTGTAAAGAGTTTGATATGTTATCTATACACCAGTTAGATACAGTATTTTAAAATAAAGTCCAAATATCATTACATGTTTCCAACATGATGTCAATTCATTCTTAAATAGTTTATGTTACTTCAGGATAAACATCTCGAGAAATCTAAGAAGCAGAACATGGACATTCACCACATAAATGAAAAACAAAATAAAGATAATTCGATTAACTAATTATTGGCTTAATGCTGTGATTAGGAATATGTGGATTACGAATTTGATCCACATAATTACAGTTGTTATGTACTGAAGTTTATATATAATAACAAAATTCATTCATTTGTAATCATGTCTGAAGAAGGTATAAAGTACCGAAATTTATATTGTAATAAATATAAAAATCATATAAAACTTTAAGTTTTATTTTTATTTAATTAAATGAATATGGAATTTCATCAAGTAAACGCCATATCAATTGATTACATTATTAAATATTCATATATTATTTCAATTGAACCTAAAGTCACACAAATCTATGCTTAAGGCAAAGTGGTCATTTCAGTTCAAGATTTATATCATTGCATTATTGGAAATCATGCCAGAAATCAGTAATCAGAATATCAGTAATTACGATGCTATATCCAATAACTGACAAACTCATTGGCACAATTGAATCTGGAGGTTCATGGCCGAGCAGACGTAAACTGCCCATACATTCCTATCCTGAACAAATGTTTTCCAATCATCACTTCTATAAATTCACCTCCTTCAAATCATTGTAATATTATCCTCCCATCTCATTCTTGAATTACCTACTGCGCGCTTTTCCTCTGATTTTCATTCCAGAAGCTTTAATGCCTCTCTTTCATTCCCCATTCGTGTCACATGTCCCACCCATCGCAGTATTATAGACTTAACTGTTCTTATTATATCTAGTTTCCCATAAAGATCATGTAGCTTACTGTTATTAAGTCTTCTCCATTCACCTGTCTGTGCGTCTTTCTTTGATCCAAAATTTTCGTACGAACTTTGTTCTCAACTATTTGTAGTTTTTTAACTTCCCACGTCTCGGATCCATTTAATATAACTGGAAGAATATCCAATATCTAATAAACAATAACATTATTATAAATTCACTCATTAACATCATCATCAGTCTCAAGAACTAGACCTTCTGGGCTCTTCGGTCTCGCGCCATCTCTCCAACGGCCGACTTACATTTATTTTTACTTTTGGATTACAGTGTAGAGCAGTTTACTGTATGATATCCTTGAAGCTGACATTCGTTGAATGTAATCTCTTCAATTTGTTCTGCATATTTGAACTATAGCCCAAATTCTATATTTAATTATTCTCTAATATCTATGTTCCTTCTGGGATCTAGTAATTTATAATCTGATACAAATCGGAAATCTCATTTTGGATGATTCAATTTGTCTTAACTGGTCTGATGTTAAGGTCCAACATTCACTTCCAAATAATAGCAATGACAACCCAATTATATTGATAAGTTTTAAGAATGCCTGTATTTGTAAATTTATTGTGTTTTAATATTCTTTGCAGGCCCTATAGTTACAAAAAAAAATTCTGGTTTATATGGACGGCTTCAGATTTTCTGTATCTAATATTAATATATAGAAAGATAAACGCTAATTCATCTACAAAATATTTTATTTGTAAAAACCTTTATTGCATTTACTGCGATTACAAGTAAACAATTTTATATTTGATCCCAATTATCACCCTATTTTTTCTACCCTATTTTTAGTTTCAAGTATGTACGATATATATATATAGAGAGAGAGGGTCTGCCATATGCGGAAATTAGTAATTAATATTTTTATTTCAAATACTGATAAAGGAAGAGGGTTAATGGTTAGCTTTTAGCATGAGAATTGTACTGATGCCGAAAAGGAACAATCTCTAAATCCCAAGTAATTCTATTGTTTCAGTTTATTTATTACATAACCAAAAAATCGAATCCCCAATTAAGGGAAAAGGCTAGGGCATGTGTCTGGTACCTAATAACGCGATCCTTTCGGCTAAGGTATGGTAACCCTAACAGAAGTGCCCCTGATCCTCCAGGTTGGGGATTGAAACATGGGGCTGATGACTCCACTTTTGTAAAAATATTAAATGTTGAGAAGCCCAAAAATGAACATAGTCGGATTGAATATGAAAAACAACATGCAAAAGAAACAGAACATATCTGAAATGTTTACTGAAGGCTTTGGATCGGAATGATAGAGGCGTCTGTCATGATGCTAGACTTAAAGGGCTGTAATGCCAATTCTGATGATGAATTAAACAAATAGAGGAATTAAGCAAATAGAGGAATTAAGGAACATAAACCGAGGAGACTTTAAACTACTGAGGCAAAAAGTGTTATTTTTCCTAGAACAAATTTAACATTTTTTACAGTGGAATAAAGAAACATCAACAGGTTAAAGTCCCGTGAGATCACAGTAATTTATTTCTCACTAAAATTATATTTTAAAGGAGAGAGACGATGAAGAAGCTAAGAAGAATTAATTAATATTGTCAATTGGTTGAAGAGAGAAGAATGAAAGTGGTTTGTTCATGGAAGAAATGGAATGAGCCGGATTACCTAAGATAATGTTGGAATAATCCTCGCAGGTCAGAAGGTAACGAAAACCAAGCGAAAAATGGATGGATATACCGAAAGATATAGGCATATATATCTTGGTCGATTTGTGTAAGCGAATTAGTTTTATTTCAGTTTCTTTTACATCTTTTGTTTGTGCTTTTAACACAAGTCCTCAAAAGGACATCGGACTGCATCCAGAAGTAGTAAGATAATAATTAATAAGCCTAGGAGGAACAACATTTATGAAGGAACTATTCCTTTGGGTTGAAAAATAAATTAATGTATTGTAAAAAAATCGAAAATAAAAATATAGCCTACATGTGGGAGAAATTTTGACAATGTTAATTTGTACAATGTTTGGCAATACAAATGCTTGCAATATGTCTAACCAGTGTTATGTTGACTATGTTATAAGACTAAAAAATAATAGTTTTTCCCGCTAACAGTAAGAACTGATTATATAGGTACCGGTAATTAATATTTTTTTTTATTTAACAACAATCTTTAATGTATTAAGTTATTAGATTCGCAATTCAAATCTCAAAGCGAAAAGTTCGAAACATTTATCTCACATGCCTCTTGTTTCAGACACGGGGTTTTTAAATATGCAATAAAACTATGACACTGGTCCCACGGTTTTATTTCCTTTCGAAAAGAAGTAATACTCGGGATTTTAAGCATTGAACATCTATCAACCCCGGCCGGATTTGAACCTGCATGCAAATTTAGATACCATTGGAACTGACTAAATTGATTAGAGAAAATGCTGAATTTTAAACATTGAAGATAAATGTTGTGTCCAATGTCTACAGTACATTTAAACAAAAAAAAAACTCCAAGCGGAACAGGCCTAGAAGGCCCTTGGCCTACCAGCTGGCCTCACATCCACATGTGTTAAACTCAGAGGTAGACGACCATCTAGCCAGTGTAGGGGTGACATGTGGTCAGCATGTCGGGTCCTCCAGCCGTTATAGCTGGTCTTCTCAACCTGGAGTCGCTATTTATTGTAGCTACCCAAATGCCTCACGATGCTGTGTGGACACCGGTCCATTGCTGGTCGAAATTCCATAACAAAATTTCTTCCCCCAAGGGGACTCGAACCAGCGCAAGTCCCGTAGCTCTGCACCAAAAGGCTTCTTGCCTTAACCACTCGGCTACGGCGCGGGAATCGACATTTAAACAATATATCGAAATATATGGATGTGAAAGTTGAACACTTACCTCTGATCAAATAAGACAAATCGAAGTTTTAGAAATAAAATTAATTCCCTTTGTAATTCGAAATACATTATTGATCACAAAATAAATATTGCTATTAGAAAGGAATTGAACATAGAACCAATCACTACGTTAATAGAAAAATATAGAATAAATTGGAGAGATCATGTGCTACGATGGCAAGAACTGTTTTATATTATAATCCAAGGGGACAAGAAATACAATATAGGTCGACCTTTAAAGAGATGGCGTGAGCAATTTATGCTGGGAACAGGCCAACAGGTATAATCCTTCAATACGATGATGATGGTGATATCGAAATATAATCATTAAAGAATTGGAAATTAATTCCTCATCTCATAATGTTGTTTATTAAGAACATGTTTCAGAAGGAAAGAAAGTTCGTAAAGAAAGTTCGTAAAGAAACACTCGTAATGTTTTATAAAGTTTTAGCTATTCCTGTTCTGTTGCATGGCTCGGAATGTTGGACTCTCATCAAAAGTTTAATAAAAAGACTGGAAGCAGCCGAGTTGAAATTCCTACCTCGTACGATATGTGACAGGATGTACTCTTTTGGATAAACGGAGGAATGAAGATATTCGTGAGGAATTACAAATAACTAGTGTGATAACAAAAATAGAAGAATATATAAATAAATGGTTTGAACATGTTAGTAGAATGAGTGAAGAGAGGATACCTTACAGGATGTTAAATTACAATCCACAAGGACATAGAAGTCGTGGACGACCATTTAAACGATGGAGCGAGCAACTATAATATGGGGCCGGAACAGCTCAGAAATGGTCTAAACCGTGACGGTAGATGATGATGATGATGATGTTTCAGAAGGGTTCTCCAACTCTTTAATGATTACACTGAGCATCAAAAAAAGAAACTTTTTCTTTGTCTCAGAAAGAAAAATATATAATTCTGATAGTATGTTTTTCTCCTGAATTCAAATATGATATCGGTTTTTCTCTATCACGCAAGGTTTCCGAGAGACAGGCATTTATAATTTCAAACACTTTAATATTTTCTACATTCGTAACTACACAATATTCGAACATTCGGACTCGCCTAGAAAGTAAGAAATTACGATTTTCTGCTATATTTCGCCTGTGGAGCATCCTTCTTGATGGTCCAACAATAATCGGTCAGCATATTAGGATTCCATTTGCCTTGATATCTCTTTTCCATTTGAGTTGGCTCATTTGGTTTTATTTTACAATGGACAAATTGACGAAAACGTTTATTAAAAGAATAATTATTTAAATCCATGAATTGAAATTGAAATAAAAAAACTGTGGGTGATGGAGAAATTCCGAATACATATTTGAAAACACGATAAAAAAAACTGCATTAAGTACAACTATTGGTACTCATGCGACAAAAATCATGTTGACCAGTGATATTAAATAACATCTCTTAGCGTTACTTCCTAAATATTAATTATATTGAAATATATTTAACTGAGCTTTATTGCCAGGCTTCACATTCAAGGTTTTGTACTCATTATCAGCACGCCATTACGCAAGTTGTTGCCGTGATACAAATGCATATTAGGGAGATATCCCCAAGTTGTTTTCATGTTAAGAGACACTCAGTGCTCCAGAAGCACGATAAGATAGGTGCGGATTATACACATGGTGACTTTTCAAAAAATACTATAACGGTTTATTCTTGTGGAAAATTTTGGAACGTACTCTGTACTTTATAATTCATTCTATAAAAGGATAATTTCGTTATCTGTTTTTCTCTTAAGATTAACGAACAAGATAGTTATTGTTCTTTGGTGTCATGCCACTCGTTTTGTGACGAAACATCGTATGCTGTCATTTTATCAGACAATGGTGGCGAAGTTGAAGGACTTAACGAAAAATATAGCAATTGTTATCGGGGGGGGGGGCTGAACTTGTATAACATGTGTCACTTTGCCCGAATTTATTGTCAGAATCTCTGCGGAGTTTTCAGAAAAAATTGCAATTATCCCTTTGATGCTTAATTTATAACGGGTTAACGTTTAATTAACTAACTAACTCACTGGGTACTTATTTTAGGTCTATACTTTACAGCTCTTCAAGCTTTTGAATACCTTGAGGCCCCATTCACAATTGCAGACTCAGTGGGTACGTGGTTCAACATTCTTTATGGCTACAGGCTTTTCATGCATGGTCTCCATGGTAATTATTGGTGCTACTTTTCTATTAACATGCCCTACTAGCGAACTCCTAGATTTCATGGTCCGCAGGCTGTGGGCATCATCATTATTATTATTTATTATTATTATTAGTATTATTAGTATTATTATTTCCATTATTCATTATCATTATCATCATCCAGGTATTGGAAGCCTGTTGGTCTTCGTTCCGGTTTTAGGAAAGCTAGAACTGTTAGAGATTGTTCAAACCATCTTCTGTGTGGGGCGTCCTACATTTCTCCTTCCGTTCGGTTATAATTTAGCAATAAGTTTGGAGAATCTTCCTTCTGGCATTCTATCAATATGTTCTTTCCAGTCGTTCCTATATTTAATTATTCGGTCTGTAAGTTTGAAATATTTAGTTCCTTTCTTATATCTTCATTTCTTTTTTTATCCAGAGAGTATATCCTGCTATATTTCTTAAAAATCTCATCTTAGCTGCTTCCAATCTTCGTTCTTGTCTTTTAGTGATCATCCAACATTCTGATCCATATATCAATACAGGAACAGCCATTACTTTATACAATTTTATTTTTGTTTCTTTTCTTGTGTTTTTAAGGGTTCTTTTAATAGTGACACACATTAGATTAAATTTATTTATTTTGTCATTAATATCTTTAATTGTAACATATGATAAATTGAAACCTAGATATTTAAAACTGTTCACTTTCTCTAAAAATGTATTATCAATTACTATTTTTGCTCTTAAGGTATCATGTCCTTTAAATGCTAAAATTTTAGTTTTATTCTTTGAAATTTTTAAATTGTAATTGGCACTTATTTTTCCAAATTAAAAATAGCTCTTTGTAAATCATCTTCTGAACTGGAAATCATATTTTATCCAGCAGCTTATTATTTATTTTAAAATGTTTATTTAAATTAATCTGCCACTTCATCTATATGTGAATTAAAAGGAGAAGGTGATAAAGGACATCCTTGTCTGACACCACGATTTATTATTACCGTTTATTATTATTATTATTATTAGTATTATTATTATTATTATTATTATTATTATTATTATTATCACTATTATTTAAATTCCTTAATGCTATCTAGAATAATATACCTATTATTAAAAACTTTGTCTTTAATGTTCAGTTAGTAAATCTTTTAAGATTGCACTGGTATCAGGATAGGGATTCAGTAATAATAAGAAACTTGGCTTTCTCTCAGGTGTAAAGAAGGCTCTGGAGACTAATCGAGGGCGAGATAAACGCAGACTTTCTCCATTACCATCCTCTAATGAGTCACCTTATTGATCGCCAAGTTAGGGGCGCGCCTCGTTTCCTCTATGTAAATATTGCACCAACTCCCATTAATTTTTCTTCCCCGAATTACTTTTGATTGATTGCATCTAATTAACAAACACGTCTCGAGTATCAACACGGGACTAGCCTTTAATGAACGACGTTCTAGGGCTTACTTGCAACTTGATAATCGTTAACACTTGGTCACGCCCTCTTCCTTAACTTTCAGCGTTTCGTGATGCCACGGAAGCTCAGGAAAGCCAATCAACATCAGCAATTCACTTCCATTATTTTAATAGCATGAATTAATTTAGGTCTTACAAATAATTGTTCCATTGTAATCCATAGGTTACATATGGGCGCATTGTCGTATGTCTTTTTTATGTAAATGCTATATAGGATTCTTGAGATATTTGTAATATTTTCATAAGTAATGCCACGAGTGATTTCCAAATTATCGATAAATTCACGACTCACGAAGTGAGGAGTGAATTTATCTAGAGAATTTGGAAATCAAGAGTGGCATTTGTTACGACTATTTAACGAATAAAATTAAGCTATTTACTCACAAATCATTATTTAAATATAGTTACTTTAAAATATTATTTATTTTATTATATAAACGGCGATGTTTGAAAAACAAATGAGAAACGTTATGTTTCGTTTCTCCATCCACTGCAACAAGATCATATAATGTTTGTTATATATTTGCCATCTGGCGTGGGAAACTTGAAATATCATCGCAATATTATAAGAATGCATCCTAGCGGAGAAAAAATTAAACACATCAAACTGTATATTATAACCAAAATTATAGGTTATTAATTGATTTTTTAGTAAACAACTCGGTAAAACCATTATTTAAAAACACAATCATAGAACACAGAATTATCAAAAAGAACTCGGTAATATCATTATTTAAAAACACAATTATTGAACACACAATTGTCAAATTTGTATTTCGTCTATAACTTAATTTGAAGCACAGCCAAATCTTGTTTCTGCCATTTTGAACATTCAAATATGGCGGCTTTACTGTTCCCTCAGTCACTGCAAAATAATGGTCAGACCTGTTCAGAATATTAAAAAGGAGGAGCCTTCTTTAATATGGTAATCATAACACTGATAAATATTTCGTGAAACACGACTCTGATTGGTTGTAAAACAGAAATCATTGAAACGTGTTTGGTCATTGATTCCCATTTGGGGCATGAGTTAAATAGTCTCTAATAATAAATTAAAAGTTCAATAATGAAACATTTAGAGCTAAGAAGTACTGTAAGCACCAAATCTAAAGAACCTGTTACCAAAGCATATGACATTTTGGAAGTAACAAGGAACAATCGAACACTAATTGAAAGTTACTGAAAGAAAAATCAGTTGAATATGGATTAATATATATATATATATATATATATATATATATATATATATATATATAAATGAATGTATGTCTGTCTGTTTGATCTTTATGCGCTGCCATACCGTTCATCCGATTGTGATGGGGCTTTTTGAAAATGTTCAGGAGTTTCCCGGGAAGGTTTTAGGCTATAAGACAGTTGTAATACTCAACCTCTTCACCCTTAAAAATCGCCTTTTGTAGAGAAAAACGTGTTTTCAGAACTTACGTGTTTTCGGAACTTTTTGTACAGTTAAATGGCTTACGCTGCCTTAACCATAACATGTTCATCAAATTAATGTACACAGAAATGAATATATCAAACAAAATAAAAAAAAAGTCCGCGACAGCATAGTCTATCTTTTACTTATAACTCACAATAACGTTTTTATCTTTCAGCTCATAGATGCCAAGAAGATCGGGATGACTAATCTCTCGGGCAAGCGTAGCAGCGCTCAGCAGGTATTCTTTTACGGACAACTCTCCATAACCATTTTTGTCTTTCAGTTCACTTATGCCAAGAAGATCGGGATAAATAGATTCCCTGACAACGTCGGGTAATCAGCACGGGGTATCTAAAAGAAAAAAGTTTTACCTAATGTCTCTTTATATATATATATATATATATATATAAACGATAGATTAATTCATTACAGTTTTTTTTATTTATTTATATTTTATGGTAGATTCGAGCTGTTATTCCTTTGTGTATATTTATTTCATTAGTATTGATTTTAATTGTCTTTAATTTTATCGTACTGTTAGACATTTTTATTATTGTTCAGTCTATTGTTTAGTATGTAATATCATTGTACTTTTTTGTATTTAAATTTCATATGTTTGTCCTGGTGAGTGGAAGAAAAGGCCACATAGTCTTAACTGTACCAGGCTAAATAAATAAAAATAAATAAATAAAAAATAATTACCATATGAATTTATAATTATTTTTCTTTTTGCTTATTCAACTAGACATAAAAACACATTTCATTTATTTAGGCGTAGCAACGCACGCCGGGTATTAGCTAGTAGTAAATAATTCCTAATCAAAATATTTAAAATGTACAACAAAAAATGAAAATATAAGTAATTTGACCATCAATTATATAACAATAGAGGAAGTAAAATCATATAAATATCATGATTCAATTGTAAATAAAAAAAATAGTATAGAGGAAGAAATTAGTGAAATAATTTCCCTGGGCAATAAAGACTCCGTACTATGCAAATAAAATGCTCTTTAAAAGTAAACTTATCTCCAGACTAGCTAAAATTTAGTTTTTTAATAAGAAACTTTTAACTGTGAAAAATGGGTACTAAAAGAATCTGATAAACAAAAACTATTAATCTTTGAAAGGAACACCTTACGGAGAATTTTCGGGCTATTTAGAGAAAGGGACAACACATGGCATGTATGAATGAACTCCGAATTAAATCATTTAATACAAATTAAAATTATAGTAAACTATATTAAAGCTCAAAGGCTCTGCTGGTTTGGATATGTGAAAAGAATTCAAGAAGACAAACTTATAAAAATAATATACAAATGAAAACCAATATGCACCAGAACAGCTGGACGCCCAAAAACAGATGGCAGGATGACATCATAAAAGAAAATAGAAATGAAAATTTAAAAAATGGCCAGTCTGTATCCAGAATTGATCTGGATGTAGAAAATAGTTAAAGAGACCAAAACCTCACTGTTGTAGTCGCCTACTACAAGAAGAAGAAGAAGAAGAAGTAGAAGAAGAAGAAGAAGAAGAAGAAGAAGAAGAGAAGAAGAAGTAGAAGACGTAGAAGAAGTAGAAGAAGAAGAAGTAGAAGAAGAAGAAGAAGAAGAAAAAGTCAAAGAGAAACTATCAGTAGCCGATCTAATAGTTCTAAATCCAGACTGTTCTTAAAGTTGTGTATCAGTTATGCTTTCTTTCAATGAACTGTTTAATATTTTTATGTACAATAGGCTTTGGAGGTTTGGCACGGGAAGACGGCAGCAGCTGTAAAAACCCGAAGATAGAGATATATACACAATATATAAAATATTGGCCTTTCCAACCATTTTGTATGGCAGCGATGTTAAGACACGACGCGAAAAGTTATACGAAGACTTAAATCTCCTGAAATTAGATATATCCGAAGGATAGCTGGATAGATATTATTGGATCATAAAAAAATATCGAAATTTTAGAACTTCACATGAAACCTTTAGAAAATAAAATTTTAGCAAATAAAATTATATGAATACAGCATATTCCTCGAATGGAAGATGACAAACTACAAAAACATATGCTTACCTATCATCCTACATGAAGACGAAGACCGGGAGGTCTACTCAAAAGATTCATGGATGGAAGTCTGGAACGGAATCTGAGCAGGTTTTTCTCGTTTTTTTTTTCTGCCCCAAATTTCATTCCACAATTTCTCCATATTCATCTCATTCGTTTCTTTTCATCTACTCTTATGATGGTGCGTCAGGCATGGTCGGCAATCTCGTTAATCATAGATCTTCAATGTAAGGGGCTTCGTCGTATCTCACCCTTCGACCCGGCCCTGAGACGGACAGGAATTGAGGAGGACGGAATATGGACAACATAATAACATTAAAATTAGTATCGGCTATTATATGCCACAGTGTCACCAGTCAATATTCGATCGGAGAATAAACTACTTTTAGCGTCGTGTTGTCCAATATGATAACACATGTTCCCGCTACAGTCAATTGGCAACATGTTTGCTCACATATAAGGGGATTCTATCCCAAGAGTCCACATATATTAGTGGGCGAATTAGGATGGGAAAACTCAAATTAGTGTTAGATGGGCAAGTTAAGTGTTACTTTGGGCAAGTTAGGATGAGAAAATGACAGCTAGTTGGTGCATCAAATTAGTTTAGCATTCACTTGTTTATTAGCAGGTTTTTGTGATAAGTTAGATACACTGTCTGAGCAATGACTAGTACACATTTTACATTTGCAAATATGCTGATTTTAGGTTACTTTGAGCTCAATTTCTCAGTTTATTTGAAGGCATTTTCACATTTTTTGGAATATATATATATATATATATATATATATATTTGCAAGGTAATTATTCATATACTGCAACAATAAATTGTTGTAATTCCATTTTTTTATTTATGTTGGTGGCATGGTTGCATAGAATCTCCCTCCGAAGTATCTTCTTCAAAACGAAAGGCTTCTTGTTATATCTCCCTCTTAAAGAGTTATCGTCTTTAAGGAACTGCCAGCAAATAAAAGAAAACTAAATTAAACTTACGTCCTACTTCATCCATAAAAGAGAGAAAAAAATTGAAATGACAATGGCATCCCTCACCAAATTGTCATTTCTTTGCAAAAAGAAGAGAGAAAGAGAGAAGGAACGGGAGAGTCACATGATGAAGACAGCTGTCAAGCGCAGTCAAAAACGTCTGCAGCATTTTGAAGCAAACTTGAGAATATTCCGATATGTCAGAGTGCTATCTGAACTTATTTGTAAAATAATAACTCCTAGCAGCGACGCAGATTATTTCCAATCTCCAGCATTTAAGCACGTGGTTTTGCAGTGACCGAACCTATCAATAATTAGTGCAGAGTAAAAATAGAAATAATTGCATAGAAACAACCAAAGCAATTCTGATAGCAAATCTATGGAGCTTTCCGGAAAGGATCGATTTAATAAATAAACCTGTAACTTTCCAACATCCTAAAGTAAACATAAAATTCATACCTCCTTCATTTTAGAAAGCAATAATTTTAATAATGTAACAATTATGTAATTAACGTCCACCGCTGTAGTCTCGAAGCAACGTGCTGCCTTGTCACGCAGCGTGCCCGGATTCGATTCCCGGTCGGGACAGGCGCCTGAGTAAGGTTTTTTTCGGGTTTTTCCTCACCTGTAAGACAAATGTCAGAAGCTTAGGGCCCAACGGTCCCCGAAAATCATCCAGCCATCATCATCATCATCATCCTTATCATTATCATCATCATCCTTCACCGGCGTGGAAAGCAACGGGAAGCTACCACACCTACGTATAAGCCCTAATTCCCCAGTAAAGTTGCAAAACACTGCATGGAAATGCTATTTTAGTAGTGAAAGACCTGCCCTCGGGCAGAATTGCTATAGAGAGATGGATGGTTTGATCCTACTTACTAGACATCGGAAACTACCATGGCAAGTAAATAAATAAGTATATTTCGATGTTATAATTAAATTTTGATATTTAGCAATGAAGGGCAAATATTAATTTGCATGAAAAGAAAAATTAACGCCTGAACCGGGATTTTTTCTTTCCTTGCATACAATTCTCTATCGTAAGAGAGCGCGGGACGTTGAAGTACTTAACGAGGATCGATGACATTAGATCTGCCTCCTTTTTGGTGATGATGGGACTAGGCCCGCAAGGCCTACAGTTTTTTAATAATCTAACAAGGAGTCGAGGAGATGGTCCTTTAAGGTACATAATTTAAAATATATATATTACATTCCATAGTAATACTGCCCGAGGGCAGATCCTTCACTACAATCATAGCATTTTCATGCTATGCTTTGCAGCTTTACTAGGGAATTATAGGTGTATAGGTGTGGTAACCTCCAGCTGCTTTCCACACCGGTGAAGGATGATGTTGATAATGATGAGGATGATGATGATGGCCGGATGATTTTCGGGGACCGTTGGGCCCTGACGTTTGTCTTACAGGTGAGGAAAAAAACCGAAAAAACCTCACCCAGGAGCCTGTCCCGACCGGGAATCGAACCCGTGGCCGCTGCGTGACAATTAAGCACGCTACCTCGAGACCCAGCAGTGGACATTATATAATTTTGTCATGGTCATTTTTTGGTGTCTAGTGGGTAGGATTGATAAAGGTCTGTAAATATTTTTCAACATTATTTTCAACCTCAATAGCTTGATTTCTTCTGAATTCTCTAAAATTTAAAACAGTTGAGAAAGGCGGATTTTACAGGTATTAATTTTATATAAAAATTCAATGCGTTATAGGCGTATTCTATATAAATATGAAACAATATGTGTGATGATACGTAAAGTACACATAAAAATTGTAACTAAAGTATATCTAAGAGAGATGAGATCAACAGATAAATATCATCACTCTTAATAAGCCAAAGGAAATTATTATAATTTATCAATTTATTCACCTGCTATTTATCAATGTCGCGTCACAGATTAAGATCTATGTAAATATTCCATGAATTTATCAAATTATGCCAATACGTAAAATTAAGAAGTTTATCTATATACACCTCCGTGAGTAAGATAACTACGAAACAATAAAATGTTATCTGATATGAAATTAAAATTCAAGATAATTTTTATCATAGAGGTCATACGATATTAATATCAGATATATATGTAAAAATACGCATTAAAACTTTCAAGAAAATATGAGTAATTAAATGATCTTAGAAGGAATTTAAATAATATTATAAGAGCTTATTTTCAAGGTTATAAAATAGCAAACCTATTATACTTACATTAATATATATAACTTAAATCATAAGGTTCAACTACTGTGATGAAAAATTCTGTATTTTCAGTATTATAATATTACAAATTAATGTAACGAATAGTGCTGAACACTTGCACACACACACACACACACACACACACACACACACACACACACACACACTACATAATAAAAATACACTTGAAAATTAAGAGAGTCACATTAAATACACAAATTTTTCTGTAAGAAAAAAGTATAGAATATAAAAATCTCGCTATTAATAAAATTAACAATATATAAATCTCACTATTAATATGACTATTTAACTCATGCCAGAAATGCTAGCAATGACCAATCACGTTTCAATGAATGTTGTTTTACAACCAATGACAGTCGTGTTTCACCTCGCTCTTTATCGATTTCTCTTTTATCAGCTCCTGCTTTTGTGATAAAGAAAGCTCCTCCTTTTTAATGTTCTGAACAGGTCAAAGCATTACTTTTCTCCAACAAATACACTGAATATAGCAAATAATGAAAAGATTCCTTGATTTTACTGAGTTGTTTACTAAAAAAATAAATGAATAACCCGTAATGTTGATTATGATATATAGTTTGATGTGTTTCATATTATTTCTCCACTTGGGTGCACTCTTACAACATTGCGATCTTATTTGGCAATAAATAATATGATCAAGCAGCAGTGAATAAACATAACCTCACATTTCTGATTTGTTTTCAAACATCGCCGTTTACAATATATATATATATATATATATATACATATTTTAAAATAACTATAGTTAAACAATGATTTGTGAGTAAACAGCTTAATTTTATTCGTTAAATAGTCCTAACAAATGCCACGAGTGATTTCCAAATTATCGATAAATTCACGACTCACGAAGTGATAAACTTATAATAAACAATTAAAACCTAAAACAATTTGCCTTTCGCAACATCCATCCATAGTAATTCTGCCCGAAGGCAGGTCCTTCACTGCAATCATAGCATTTTCATGCTATGCTTGCAGCTTTACTAGGGAATTGTGTAGGTGTGATAGCTTCCCGTTGCTTTCCACACCGGTGAAGGATGATGGTGATGATGATAATGATGATGAAGATGATGGCCATATGATTTCGGGGACCGTTTGGGCCTTAAAGTTTTCCTGACATTTGTCTTACAGGTGAGGAAAAACCCCGATAAAAACCTCACCCAGAAAAACTGCCCCGACCGGGGATCGAACCCGGGCCCGCTGCGTGACAAGGCAGCACGCTACCTCGAGACCACAGCGGTGGACTTTCGCAACATAAGTTACGCAATTTAAAAATCTGTAAATCGCATTTTTTCTCTTCTGAAACATTAAAGTTTGAAAAAAAAAATACGAATGTATGAATGACAGCTAAATTAACTCACTAACAATCTGGCATTATAGAAGCCGGAGGTTCATGGTTATGTGCACTCCATACATTTCTATTCTCAACTAATGTTATTCAATCATTCCCTTCAAATCAAAGTTAATATTAAAATGCCATCTCGTTCTTGACCTACCTACTCGGAGTTTCTCCCATAGTAGTCTATCGAATTTAACTGCACTTATTACTTCTGGTTTTCCATAAAGATCATTCAGTTCACAGTTATGCAGTATCCTCCATTCGCTTGTTTAATCGTCTCTCTTTAGTTTAAAAATGTTCCTAAGAACTTTATTTCCAAATAATCTTAATATTTTCCCCTCCTTTAGAGTATGAGGCCATGTTTATTTATTTTACCTGGCAGAGTTAAGGCCTTACGCATCTATATAATAGATCTATAATTGGTAGAATAACTGTTTTATATATTAGAGAATTTGGGATGACAAAAGTTCCTGTTCTGCAAAATAACATGTTTAATTTATATGCATTTCATTAGCGGTGGACTTGTAATTATTTTTCCTACGTATTTGAATTCAATCTCTTCTTCAAAGTTTACCTAATTTGTATTAACTTTCCATTTATATATACAAGTAGAAATAGGCCTACTTGTATATACTTGTATCAATTTTAAATTATTATTTGTATTAACAGATGTGAAATAAATTTGAAATATAGCATTTAGAAATTTATTATGAAGTTAACAGAATTATGATTGAAAAATAAATATGATTTGATAAAAACACAAATTGCATAAAAGGTGAATTAAGGTTTTTTAAAACTCGAACTCCGATTAGAAATTAAATATTAATCACTATGTCCATATTGGTAATACGATAATATTTGTTTTTATGTTGTAAATCATTTAAAGTTTTGTAAATAATAAACTCAGTAAACTTATATAGGTTTACTGTATTCTATATTTTTTTTTGCGTATACATCAATTATGGTCGTAACACAATAAATTATTATTATTATTATTATTATTATTATTATTATTATTATTATTATTATTATTATTATTATTATTACAGTATTTGAGAATAAAATGCTTAGAAAAAGTTTGGGCCAAATAGAGACGTACAAACAGGGAAATGGAGAAAACTACATAATAGTGACCACATGATCTTTATACATAGTAATCATACATAATAAGAACAGTTAAGTCTCGTAGACTGCGACTGCCAAGACATGCGGATCGAGAGAGGAATGAAATACGGGCATGAAACCTTTTGTAGGAAAATGGTAAGGAAAGCACCCGTTAGGTAAGCCAAGAACGAAGAGGGGGAATAACAGTAACCATAATTTGAGGGAGCGAATTATACCGCGAATTATTGGAAAACATCCCAGGGACACATGGAGAGATTATGTCCGCGCTGCCACGAAACTCTGGGTTCGACATGGCGATATTTATTATTATTATATTATTATTATTATTATTATTATTATTATTATTATTATTATTATTATTATTATTATTATATTATTAATATGCATCCGACTTTTCTCTTCTGAGTAAAGCGAAGTTTTTAGTGCATATATTATAGAATTTTGTGAACAGAATGAAATTGGCATAAATAAAATCGTAATAAGTTTCTCAAATAAATGTGGTCACTTATGAAGGGCAAAAGACCACTTGGAAAACCAGGTGCTCAAGTTAATATTGTGCAGATGCATTTCATGTTAACACGAACTTTAAAATCACGCACTCAATACAAGATTTCCAAGTCATTTATCAAGCTGACTCCCCACTCTATTACGTTACATTCTTACTAGAGAGCCAAGTTTACTTGATCGTTTGACTCGCAGATTATGTTGCCCTCTAGTGAACCTCGGAGAATTAAATCAAATTGATTGCTGCAGATTTGTGATAACCCCCCTGGGAAATATATCCCCCCCCTTTAGAGCCACGCCTCCCAGACACGAGCACAGACCGTGCCTATCCAGTGATCATCACTCCAACATTTAACACATTACGTGCAAAACTGAAATAAAGCAATACATCTGAAAGTGATTCGTAAGATTTTGAGAGCAATGTGTGTTAATGAGTAGGGCTGTCAAGGGAACTTTCAACCATTACATGCCAAAACCTATCTTGAAAATTCTCCTAGAGAAGCGTTGTGATATACCAAGGTATTGTCCAAAAAATAAAATCTGCCGCTTTTAACTGCAAGGCAATAAAATCCAGCGCCAAATCTCTCATTTAAACTACAGGGAAGTAATACAACTTCTGACTTGGTGAATTGGATAATCCTCACAATCTGTCGTCCGCGCCGCGCCCGGCCTCACTCCACTCCTCTCTCTCTATTCAAGCAGGGAGTCAATCTGCTTCACACATTGGGTTACCATTTCTGGATTCTAGCTTCGATTTTTGTGCTTTGCAGTTAAAAGCGGCATAATGTTTTTTTCGACATGGCCTTGGTACATCACAACGCTTATCTGGAAAAAAAATTAAGCTCGGTTTCGGCAAGCAATAATCAGTAGAACGGAGACTATCAGGAAATTAACCGAGGTATTTCATAATAAAAATACCTCCCTAAAAGAAATAAAGATACCTAAAATGAAATAAATGCATTCATCTTGAGCGAAAACCAGAAGAATATTCCAGGAAATTGTATGAATATGTTTGCAGAATGGAAAAGGTATATTACCAAAACAGATACCCCTCCTATAATATATCCAAGAAGTAGAAATGCCAGTTTAAGGGATGAATACAACTTTGAATATTGGGTCAGGAATATATTGTTATTGTTTTCGAGAACTATGGGACACGAGCTAGTTTTGAGTCCCCATGAGGAAAGAAATTTTCTTATGGGCTTCTTGCTTGAATGGGACCATAGTCTACATGCCATCGTGAGAAATGTTGGTTAAAAAACTGTGTCTTGGCAGCTGACAAAATGTCACTCTTTATAGTGGTGGATGATTTTCCAGCAATCGGTTGGCCGCTCTATAGGCTTTGTGCCTTATTTTCTTCCTTGCAAGTGATGCTTTTTTGTCACTTTTTTGTTCAATAGCGAAAAATATAGCTTGACAGCAAAAAAAAAAAAAAAAAAAACTGTGCTAACATATTCTTGCTTTGACTGTACGTCTCTCACTACTCAGACCAGTGTTCTCCTCTGTCCCTCTTTTCCAACCAATCAGCGTCAAAATCCGTAACGCTTTTGCACTGGGGAGCTGGTACCACCAACAAAACGATGCTGCTTAATAACCAATAAAAACAAAATATTAAAATTATAAAATTCATACTTGTTGTATCACTCGTCCTGAACTAAATCAAACTTCTTGTAAAACATCGTCAAACATTAAAAATGTTTTTAGAAGACAGTATTCCACCATCGGCATCTACAATGACACTCTATGAATTTAATGAGTACCATTGTAGATCCTGATGATGGAAGACTGTCTTCTGAAAGGTCTATATTTTTTTAAATTTGTTTTAGCTGAGAACGACTATACAAGACGTACGAATTAAAATTTTTAACATTTTAATCAATAACTTCAACGGCGGTTTACCATGAATTTTAAAAGTTTTAAAACAACGCTGATGTAATTGAACGCCTTCCAAGGTTACAACTAAATCACGTGATCTCGGGGAAATCCCACTCAAGCTGACTGGTAGGGGAACATTACGTAATTGAATTCTAGCGAATCCCTAGAACGACTGCGATTTGTTGCTTGCCAAACTATAAAATAGTGCTGGTTCAAACCAGTACTCTAGTTTCCAGAGA
Organism: Diploptera punctata; assembly: GCA_030220185.1. Lineage (NCBI taxonomy): Eukaryota > Metazoa > Arthropoda > Insecta > Blattodea > Blaberidae > Diploptera > Diploptera punctata. The sequence goes on from JASPKZ010005718.1 coordinate 124,496, forward strand.
ATAGTGTCAATTTCATACACAGAGAATTTGTACAGCTCGAAATCTACTTTTATTTGTGTTATTTTAATGTTGATATTCCTTTATACCCTTTTTGTTGTGACATGCTTAATCAAATGTTGACGTCATATCATGGAGGAAAGCGTCGTGAACTCGAGGTCCAGAAGGTCAGCAATCTAGAGAAGCTGTCCTATCAGCTGGCAGTATACTGTATATATTTAGCACATTAATAAAGTAATAACAAGTTGCGTGGTTTAAAATCAAAACAATCTTATTCTTGACCGCCAAGCAACTGACTTTTAAATATGACATGCATCTGGAAATGTGAAGTTTGATAATGATAGCCCGGTTTGATGACTTTTTTTTTTATTTCTGACCTTCAGAAAATATTTAATTGGACAAGCATGTTATTCATGATCTATCAAACATTATGAGAATGTTTTATTATTGCTTTTTTTGTACTTTACTACTTTTATTTGTTCTGTACTACTCCGTATTCTGTCCTCTTTTTTTTCTACTTTTTGTTACTTCTTCCTTTCTTACTTCAACCGGAATCAGCTGACTCCGATGGTTCAATGTCTCTTGTACACCTCCTCTGCCGTGCCCAAAGATATTTCATGACTATGATCCTCTTTAAAGTCTGCTAACAGCCCAACTTTTAAATTAGTACTAGTATAAGTGCGTGAGATCTTAGAAATTGATTGGCAGCGAATAGGTGATCGTACACGTGACGAGGCTCGCCTTTCTGTTGAGCAAACACAATCCATGCATTGTCATACGTTTTCGAGGATCCTGTGTTTACACTGTTCTCGTGTTGTGTTTTCAGTGCACGTGTGTATCAGATACTTGCACGTTACTCGTAACAACAGTTTTAATTCGTGCATCAAAACATAATTTTTGGATTTAGGCTATAAAGAGATAGTATCGTGTGTTATTAAAGTAAAACATTTTTGCATATATTTCTTTCTTCACAATCTCATAATTTATTTTTGTACAAAGATATCACTGACAGTGAAAATGAAAATAATTTGGATGTATCGCCATTGGAGACCGACAATTAGTGAGAGGACATTTGACAACGCTGTGATCTTCGCGCCATTTGGGAATAGAAATATCAATCATATATTAAGATCTCACACACTAGGCTGAAATGTTCCTGGCATGCGAGCAAAATGTGCTCAAACGTGTTGTCGGCGTGTTTGCATAGTTTGAATTTCGGTTCATCGCTTGGTCTAAATGCAGTGAAGGCAATCTTCTGAAACAATGTGTCCGGTTGTAGCACGTGCAGCAAATGTGGCTACTGAACGATGGAGGTTTCTGTATTGGCTTTCACCCTTAGGCCTCTCCAAGATCTCAAAGAGGGTGCGGCCAGCCACCGCAATCTTCCATCTTTCGATCCATATTTGCCGAAATATATATTTCACAATTGACAGGCAACTACTCTTGGATCTCGTCTCTACTGTGACAGGGCCAAGTCACTTGTAGACTTGGCAATACTATTTTAAATTAAAGTCTATTTAACAGGAATTTTACGTAACTGATCAACACATACATTTTTAAACACTGTCTTGCAGCGGATTTCATTTGATAAAGAATCATTTAGGCCTCATTTATGATGGTAACTGTCTAACTAAACTAAACGTCATGCTGCGACAGGCCTTTGGCCCTATCAACCGGCTGTTGGGCTCACATCCCAATCCAACATGTACCAATGACTTGAGGTATACAATCATTCAGCCAGAATAGTAATTTTTATGTGGGTAAGGATGTCGGGCCATACCCAAATTCCGTATGATGCTGGATGGGCACCGCTTCCATATTGCCGAAATTCCATAAGAAATTATCTTCCCTCTGGGGACTCGAACCAGCGCAAATCCCGAAGCTCTTCACCAGGCTATGGCACGTATCTAAAGTTTACTTTATGTGACGTAAATATATGTCAAGGGATCCACAGCTTTACTTCCCTTCCAAAAGAAGCTATATTCAGAATTTTTTTCATCATCATCAGCTTCAAGGATTAGACCTTAGAGTCTGTTCTGTTCTCATGTTAGAATTGGTCTGTACACCTTTTACCGGATCTTCCTACATTTCTTCTTCCCAGTGGTCTGTAGTGAAGAATCTGTTTCGGAATTCTGTTGTTTTCCAATCTATTGACGTGGTCCATCCATTCGTCTGTGAATTGTGCAATTCTATTTAATATTTTGAATATATTTAGTTTTGTTCGTATATCTTCATTTCTTTTCCAACGTAATATTGTATAGCCAGACATACACTTCAAAAACCTCATTTCTGAAGTTTCTATTATTCGTTCCTGGTTTTTAGTTAAGATCCAGTGCGCCAATTCAGGCTAAAGGATAATAATATTTTACGCCCTGAAAAAAAACATCGATCTCAGTCGGATTTGATAAAATCAGAGGCGAGAATGCTAACCACTAGTCCAATGAGACATACAAAATATTGTATCCCTTTATGTCTTAAACAGTTAATATAACATAGGGTTATTGATATTCGTAAACTTTCGATATATTTATTTAGGCCTACTAACTTAGGTTATACCAAACTACAAGATTTTTTGGATAATATCTCAATATTGTGCATTTCTATTATGTCTATTATGTATGTTCAATTATCTTGTAATTATAATTTTTAAAGTATTTTAACTAATTATTTAATGACAATTAATTATCGAATTATGTTAATGAAATTTCAACCCAAAATTTTCCTTGACAACTTAGAAAACGAATAAAAAACGCTCAGATTGGATTTACTGAAATTAAATTGTCCTATATATTACTACAAACACGAATTTATTTTTCAAAATCGATAACACACCTTCTGATTTAATAATTCATGATTTACATCATGTGGAAATGAAATGTCTTTCTTTGCATAAATTATTCCCACATTTGAATTCATAACTCTCACATTTTCCCTTGTTTCTCCGTTAGCATTCTCAACATTTTAACTGAATTAATTGCATTTTTTTTTACTTTTAGACACCAATGCATTAATCCGTTATTATTTATTTTGTGCTGTTTTACGTACTTAATTAAGATTTTGTCCAATGCTGTAGTTTTTCCTCAACCGAATAAAGTTAAAAATAAATAATAGTTTTAAAAAACTAAAAAACACGCTTTATTAGAAAACCGAACTAAAGAAATGAAAAATAATTTTAATTTCCAACAAGCTTGGGATAAATAATTTTACCATCAAAAGCGTGGGTGCTCTTTATCAATTAATATATTTGATGATAAACAGATATTGGTAAAAGTAAAGTCTCTAAGAAGAAAATGTAAAAATCATAAAGAGCACCCCACGCTTTTGATGGTAAAATTATTTATCCCAAGCTTGTTGGAAATTAAAATTATTTTTCATTTCTTTAGTTCGGTTTTCTAATAAAAGTGTTGTTTTAGTTTTTTAAAACTATTATTTATTTTTTTATTTTTAGTTTTAATATTTTATAGAATAAGATAAAAATGTAAATATCTTTAAATTCGATACTATTTTAGTATGAGCTGAAAGTAATACTCTTCTTAAAAAAAATCCTCCCAGCCGGATTTGAACCAGCGACCTAAGGATTACTGAAATTATGTACCACTAAGAGTTCGCCGCTCTACAAACTGAGCTCTTACAACGATTGACTAAACATTCGACAAGTCCGCAACCTATTATACCAGTTTTCATTTTTTTTTATTTTCTGATGATTCTGGCCAGGATTATTGTATTGTCACGGGTCCTTTACAAGTATACAAAGTTTGAAGTCGATCCAATGTTTCTAAGTGGGTGAAAATCGTGTTCAAAGATTCCGTTACATAGATACAAAAACACTTTTTTTGATTTTCTGATGATTCTGGCAAGGAGTTTAGAAACAAATATGAAATTATTATATTGGCACGGGCCCTTTACAAGTATACAAAGTTTCAAGTCGATCCAATGTTTCTAAGTGGGTGAAAATCGTGTTAAAAAATTCCGTTACATAGTAACAAGAACACTTTTTTTGATTTTCTGATGATTCTGGCCATGAGTTAGTAGAAACAAATATGAACTTATTGTATTGTCACCGGTCTTTTACAAGTATACAAAGTTTCAAGTCGATCCAATGGTTTTAAGGGGGTTGAAAATCGCGTTGAAAGATTCCGTTACATAGATAGATAGATAGATAGATAGATAGATAGATAGATAGATAGATAGATAGATAGATAGATAGATACAGGTCAAGCTAATATAAAGCGTGTAATAGTATCATTTTAATATAATATAATACGTAATAATTGTACTTGACTACATTTTGGAGCAGGTGAATAATTTTACATATCTAGGATGCAATATCTCGTATGAAGAAGTAAGGATGTAAATGCATATATATATATATATATATATAGTCCACCGCTGTAGTCTCGATGTAGCGTGCTGCCTTGTCACGCAGCGGGCCCGGGTTCGATCCCCGGTCAGGAGAGTTTTTCTGTGTGAGGTTTTTATCGGGGTTTTTCCTCACCTGTAAGACAAATGTCAGGAAAACTTTAAGGCCCAAACGGTCCCCGAAATCATATGGCCATCATCATCATCCTTATCATTATCATCATCATTGTCCTTCACCGGTGTGGAAAGCAACGGGAAGCTACCACACCTACAATTCCGTAGTAAAGCTGCAAAGCATAGCATGAAAATGTTATGATTGCAGTGAAAGACCTGCCCTCGGGCAGAATTACTATGGATGGATGGATATATATATATATATATATATATATATATAATAATTTTAGGGCTAATACATTCTATCTTCAAGCCACAGTTAGTCCAAAAACATTCAAGATTAAAAGTGTATAAAACACTTGCTCTTCCAACTCTTTTGTATGGAAGCGTACTATGGGCACTGAAACAGAAGGATATACAGAGACCTAGATCTTGCGGGAATGAGATACCTTCGAAAGACTGCTAGATACACACAACAAGATCATAAAAAATGAAGACATTTTACAAGAATTACACATGGAACCTTTAGAAGACAACATTTCTGATTATAATTAAAGATGGATGCAACATGTTTATCCAATGGAGGATCTCGGCACACCCAAGCTGATATTAAGCTGTCAACCCGCAGGAAAAAGAAGACCAGGACGCCAATCAAAAGATTTTTGGATGGTATTTCTATTAAGGCCCAAACAAGTCAACAAATGGCCTAAATTGGTGAATGGAATGGACTATGATGATGATGACGATGATCATAATACGTAGTATTACTTATTCTTACCTAAAATATACATAGATTATAAACATTGCAAGCAAACAAATCTTGGCGAGGAACTAGTTACATAAATGAAACAATTGTGAAGTGAGTGGTATATAATAAATATAAAATAGGCCTAGTAGCTAATACCCGGCGTGCGCTGCTACGCCTAAATAAATGAAAATTAATGTGCTTTTATGTTTAGTTGAATAAGTTAAATGAAAAATAATTATAAATGTATATCGTAATTATTCTAAGATTCCCCATGGCTGATTACCCGGTGTTGCCCGGGAATCTACTTATCTCGATCTTCTTGGCATACATGGGCTAAAAGACAAAATTCGTTATTGTGAGTTATCCGTAAAAGAAAAACCGCCATGTGCCGCTATGCTTGCACAGGAATCTACGTACTTGTCTCGATCTTCTTGGCATCAATGAAAGACAAAAATGATTATTGTGAGTTATCCGTAAGAGATAAACATATGCCGTCGCGGACTTTTTTGTAGAGCATTTTGAGATATTCAATTCTGTGTACATTAATTTTGTGTATTTGTTATGGTTTAGGGCAGCGTAAGCCATTTAAGCGTCCAAAGAATTCATTTTTTTAACGTTTTCCACTACAAAGGGCGATTTTTGAGGGTGTAGGAGTTGAGTATCACAACTCTCTTATATCCTATGTTCATCCCGGGAACCTCCTGAACATTTTGCAAAAAGTCCCATCACAATTGGATCAACGATATGGCCGCGCATAAAGAACAAACAAACAAACCAACAAACAAACATTCATTTTATATATTAGGTAAGAAGACTATAAAATATGTAAAAAAGTGTTATTGTATTAAATATACATTCATACACGTACAGTTCTCATCTACTCGACTTTTTTGATATAATTAAGGCACTATTTAACAATTACATATCACAGAATTATCCCTTCACGCTTCAAACTAAATTTATATAGTATAGGCTTACATAATGTTTGATATATAAAATAATTATCGTTTACACTTGACACGGTGCAAGGGAATTCCTTAACATTACGAAACACAATTTATAAACATGTTATAGTGATACAATATGAAAATTTGCATTTTATTATTCCAACTAATTAGTTGGTATCTTATCATTTTTATGTCCCGCGTCGTACCCGAGCAGTTTAAGGCATGATGTTGTGATGCAGAGCTGGAGTCTTGCTGTGGTCCGGGTCCCCATGGGGGAAGACATTTTTTAATGGAATTTCGGTCAGAATTGAACTGGTGCCCACCCATAATTGTGAGGAATTAAGTAGTTAGAATGAACAGCTGCACCAGGTTGAGAAAACCAGCTCTAACAAGTTAGGGGACCGACATGCTGACAAAATGTCACCCCAATACTGGTTCGATGATAGTTCACCTCTGCGATGTATTAATTGTAAAGGTGGACGAACATACAGCCAATATAGGGCTGATATATAGTCAGTATGTCAGGTCCCACAGCTGGAGCCGCTTCTTATTGTAGCTACCCAAATTCCTTACGATGCTGCAATGGCACCGGTCCCCCCTTACAGGACGAAATTCCACGAGAAAATTTTAACCATCCCCATGGGGATTCAAACCAGCGCAAATTTCGCAGTTCTACACCAAATCATGAGGTTCTACACCGCTCGGTTATGGCACGGTACTTTGTAAGATGTATCGGAATATTATTCTCCACAATAATAATAATAATAATAATAATAATAATAATAATAATAATAATAATAATAATAATAATAATAATAATAATAACAATAATAGCATTAATAATAATAATAATAATAATAATAATAATAATCCAGGTCAAGTACTAGGGCTAGTGGCTTGTTACGATTTCCTTCAATCCCTTCAAGGGTCGACCCAATGATATTTTTCCTCCAGATACACATTATCTGAGGATTTGACAAGGCAATCTAAAATTATATATTCTCTTTATTTGTAAAAGCCACTTCCGTCTGTAAGTGGTGAAATGTTCATGAATGGCGATTACATTTAATAATTATTTTGTGATGTGATTATTTATTTTACAATCTAAGGGGCTATAATAATAATAATAATAATAATAATAATAATAATAATAATAATAATAATAATAAAATAATTTAGCAAATAATAACATGGAAGGAAAACATGAAGACAGTAATGCAAGCTAGAGAGCTAAGCATCGAAGATGCCCAAGACCGTAGGCTTTGGAGGTTTGGCACGGGAAGACGGCAGCAGCTGTAAAAACCCGAAGATAGATAGAAGCAGATAATAATAATAATAATAATAATAATAATAATAATAATAATAATAATAATTCGGCATGCAGAAACTCCATAAACTAAGAAATGTTTCAGCAAATCGAATTTACGGGGTGAATCATAAATATGGCTCTACGTTTGATCGCCATGTGTGATGAAAATATTACCAATACAGGAAATATGAAATTACGGTTGGAAAGGCAATTATTCAAATTAAAAAAATGGGATAAAACAAAACAGTGTAGAACTTACGTCATTAGTCAAAATGGCGTTGAATGTGCAACAGCAAATTACAATTGCTGCATGGGCAATAACGTATGCTAATGATCGTGAGGCTGCAAGATGGTCAAGACGCGAGTTTAACGTAGCATTGCAGCCGTCGACTGTGGGGAAGTGGAGAAAACGACTGCTGGAAACGGAAGGATGCAGAAAAATCAAACTTTCCTGGAAGGCCTCGCATTAGCACGGATGCCGAAAACAACGAAGAGAGTTGTGGAGGTGTTCAACGCTAGCCCACAAAAATCAACCCGCCAAGCTGCACGTGAGCAGTGATTTGTTTTGTTTTATTGTTGTAATTTGAAGGATTCCCTTTCAAATGATAACATCATATTTCCTTTAATAATAATATTTTCGTCACAAAATGCGATCAAACGTATAGCCATATTTCTGAATCACTCTGTATATTACAATTGTGTTGGTTTACTATATAAAGAGTTTTTCGGAATAAGTATTACAAACTTCTAGAGGTTATAGAGGGGACTTAGTAGATAAAGTTTTTATAAGGAACCCACATGCTGAAATGTACAATTTCGATGTAAAATAAGTTTACTTACTTTTTTACTTTTGAGGGTCTCTCCACTTTTCAGCGGTTAACCTGTATTCCCATTCGCCAATCTTGCCGATCACGCCATTCATCCTCCTCCAGACCTCGGTCGTTCATCAATCTATGGATCTCTCCTCTCCAAGTCTTGGCCTGCCCCGTTTCCTTCTACCAGAAGGTGACCATTCCAAAAGAGTTTTGGGCCACCTATCATCCTCCATAAGCTTAAAGATCGAAATACAATGGGTTGATATCGTGTGTCTTGTGTTTCAAAATAAGTATTACAGACTTCTAGAGATTGATCTGTCGAGTCGGAGGAAGATCTTCTTGCATGAATTGTGGCGACAGCAGAAATTATTGAACACACACCAGGTCTTGTGGGGTGTTTGTATGAAAACATGCGTCGCAGGTACACTTTGTGCAACGAACAAGATGGGCGTTACGTGGAACCGCACTTGTAGTATACAACCCCTAGAAGTTTCTAATATTTATTTTGGCACACAAGACACACGATATCAACCCGTTGCGTTTCGATCTTCAAACCTATTTTACATCGAAATGGTATGTTTCCGGACATGGGTTCCTTATCAAATCTTTATCTATCAAGTCCCCTCTACAACCACTAGAAGTCTGTAATACTTATTTTGAAACACCCTGTACACTTCTCTTGTTAATTTTATGCATGCAGTTATATTGCAAGAAAAATAGCTTCGTGTTCCAGATTAATCCCTCGTTCTAATGCTCGAATATCGCTCAATTTTGGAGAATACCTTTCTCGTTTCTTTTCAATCGCACATATTTACTAGCTAACTGTCTAACTAACTAACTCACTGGCACTATGAAACCCATAAGTTCATGGACGCGCGAATATATGCTCTCCATACATCCCTATTCTGAGGAAATATTTTCCAATCATCCCCTGAATAATCTAGTTATCTGAAATCATGGTTAATATTGTTCTCCCACTTCATTCTTGGCTTACTTACTGGGCGCTTTCCCTCTGGTTTTCTTGCAGAGTTTGCATGACCCTCTTTCATTCCTCTCGTTGCGAAAATTCTAAAATTGCTGTCTCCAGAGCGATTTTAAAATTTTCTCTTAATAAGTAATGCCACGAGTGATATCCAATTTATCTAGAGGATTTGGAAATCAAGAGTGGCATTTGTTAGGACTATTTAACGAATAAAATTAAGCTGTCTCACAAATCATTATTTAAATATAGTTACTTTAAACTATTTATATATTTAATGTAAACAGCGATGTTTGAAAGCAAATGAGAAATGATCCCTATTAGGTTCGTCTTCCGGGCATATAGGCCGTGGTCCAGTCGTTCTTCTACTCGACGTTTCGTCTACTGCTGCGGTAGACATCTTCAGGAGATACTGCGTGCTCTCTGTGAACTCCTCAACAGTCGGCTGCAGACTGGCTGGTCGTTGGAAACTCCCTCCCTATTTATAGGCACGCCACGGGTGGAGAGGCGGTTTTCTGCGCGGTCCGTGTTGCGTGCTGTTTTGTCCAGGCTGTCGCTAGCAGAAGTCATAGGCTTCGTTGTCGTATGTGTGCAGTGCCGGGATCCAGATTTTGTTTATCTTCATGGTTTCTTCTTTTTTGTTAAAGGAATTTTTGTGTTTATATATTTCAATGGCTTCTCTGTACATTCTGGTGTAATAATGTGATGTTTGGGACAATACCTGTGTTTCTTCGAATCTTATTATATGTTCTTGGTTGTTCATCCAGTGTTCCGCTACGGCTGATTTTTCCTTTTGTTTTAGTCTGCAATGCCTCTTGTGTTCTTGCAATCTTGTGGTAACCATTCTTTTTGTTGTGCCGATATAAACCTGTCCACAACTGCAAGGGATGCGATATATACCGGCAGTACTTAACGGATCTCTTGTATCTTTGGCTGGGCGCAGTATATTGCTCTCCACCAGGGGCGTGCCTATAAATAGGGAGGGAGTTTCCAACGACCAGCCAGTCTGCAGCCGACTGTTGAGGAGTTCACAGAGAGCACGCAGTATCTCCTGAAGATGTCTACCGCAGCAGTAGACGAAACGTCGAGTAGAAGAACGACTGGACCACGGCCTATATGCCCGGAAGACGAACCTAATAGGGATCAAGACGCCGGCCGTGAAAGCCTACAGTTATACAAATGAGAAATGTTCAGTTATGTTTAATTTGTTCATCACTGCAACTTGATAATATTTATTGTCAAATAGGGTCGCAATATTGTAAGAATGCACCCTAATGGAGTAAAAATGAAACACCTCAAACTGTATATTATAACCAACATTATAGGTTATTAATTCATTTTTTTCGGAAACTCAGTAAAATCAGTATTTAAACAGAATAATTCAACACACAATTATCAAATGTGTAGGTCGAAGAAATCTGTTCATTATTTGCTATATTCAACGTATTTTTAGAGAGTCAGTTACTGCAAAATTATGCTCTGATCTGTTCCGAATATTAAAAAGGAGGAGCCACATTCATTTTGGTAAATCAAAATTCCATAATTATCGAGGTGAAACACGACTGTGATTGGTTGTAAAACAAAATTAATTGAAACGTGATTGGTCATTGACTCCCATTTGGGGCTTCAGTTAAATAGTCATACTAAATACTACTCCTAATTGTCTCATTTTGCCAGTAAACGAACTTGATATAATTTTTTTTTTGCTATATGCCGGGTTTGGTTTCGAAAAAAAGCTGTCGCTAGAGCGTTGATCACACATACACAAATATACATAACACACACACACACACACACACACTGAAAGATTATTTTAATTTTATAATTCGACCCCCCTGTTGATAAAAAGAGGTGCAGCCACACACATTAATGTTTATCATAAGTAATGCCACGAGAGATTTCCAATTTATCTAGAGAATTTGAAAACCAAGATTGGCATTTGTTAGGACTATTTAACGAGTAAAATTAAGCTGTTTACTCACAAATAATTATTTAACTATAGTTATTTTAAAATATTTATATATTTAATGCTAAACGGCGTTGTTTGAAAACAAATGAGAAAAGATTGGTGCGCTTCATTTCCTTCTTTTGTTCATCACTGCAACCAGATCATAATATTATTTATTGCCAAAGGATCGCAATGTTGTAAGAATACATCCTAGTGGAGAAATTTATAACCAACGTTATAGGTATTAATTAATTTGATGTCCTATGATGTAAATATGTGAATTATATTTTTTGCAACGTCATTCCCTGGAAAATAATTCGTTTAAGAAATGTAAACAGTGGTTTCTTTTTTTGTGGTATAATCAATTGTTACAAATAGTTTATATTATCTATCACATGCGCTTTCTGCTGACATTCATGCACTATATATACAATCTGGTAGCCGTATTTCTTCGAGGGTTAATCACTGCAAAATAATGCTATGACCTATTCAGAATGTTAAAAAGGAGGTACTTTCTTTATTATGATAAACTTTAGTTGGTAAATTTTAGGCGAAACACGACTGTGATTAGTTGTAAATAAGAAATCATTGAAATGTGATTGGTCATTGACTCCCATTTGGGGCATAAATTAAATAGTCACGGTTATTATAGACTCACTCCCTATATTGATGACATCCTAGGAGATCATGAATGTGCATTTAGAAGACAGTTCTACAACAGATCAGATTTTTAGTATAAGACAGATTTTAGAAAAGAAATGGGAATATAATGGTACTGTACATCAACTGTATGTAGACTTCAAAAAAGCATATGATTCAATTAAGAGGGAGAAGTTATATAGTATCCACTGGAGTTTGGAATTCCTAAAAACTTAGTTAGATTTATAAGAATGTGTCTAAATGGCACAAAGAGTAGGGTTCGTGTAGGCAAACAGTTTTCGGACACTTTTGAAATCCAGAATGGGTTGAAGCAAGGAGATGCACTATCTCCTCTACTATTTAATTTTGTACTAGAGCATGCCATTAAATCTTTGGAGAATGAGGAAGGCTTACAACTGAATGGTATTAATAAGCTTGTTATGTTTATGCTGATGATGTAGTACTACTGGCCGATAGCGAGGAGATACTAAGGCCAACACGCACACACTATTGAGTAACACTAAGAAATTAGGACTGGAAGTAAATATCAATAAAAACTAAATATATGGTCACACGTAGAAATTCAGTGTATAATGGAAATGGACAGCTAATGCCAAATGAGGGAAATTTTGAGGAATTGGTTGAAATTCAAATACCTAGGAACAATAATCACAAATAGGAATGAGATGCACAAAGAAATTAAACATAGGCTCAATTCTGGAAATGCGTGCTATTATGTATTGCAGAGACTCTTGATGTCCCAACTCCTTTCAAAAAACGTTAAACTGAGAATATATAAAACTATTATTCTACCAGTTATATTACATGGGTGCGAAACATGGACTCTTACTTTAAGAGAGGAAAGGAGATTACAAGTATTTGAGAATAAAGTACTTAGGAAAAATTTTTGTACCAAAGAGAGATGAACAGACAATGAACTACATGGTCTTTATAGGAAGCCAGATATAATAAGAACAGTTAAGTCTCGTAGACTGCGATGGGCAGGACATGTTGCACGTATGGGGAATGAAAGACTTGCATGGAAGCTTCTTGTAGGAAAGCCAGAGGGAAAACGCCCAGTTGGTAGACCAAGAATGAGGTGGGAGAATAACATTAACTATGATTTGAGGGAAGTAGATTATACAGGAAGTGATTGGAAAGCATTAGCTCAGGATAGGAATGTATGGAGAGCTTATGTCCGTGCGGCCATGAACCTACGGGTTCGATAGTGCCAGTGAGTAAGTAAGTGAGTATTATTTTCGGTGTCTGCTAAGTACGGGTAGGATGATCTTTTTTCCCCCAAATGTTTTTAACGAGAACAACCTCATTCCTTCGGAATTTGATGATGATATTAATAAAATGTTAATCGCAGATGTTAATGTAAATACTAGATACAAGATAGATAACAGCATATCTCAATCTCATCTTATAGTAGACGTGGGTACTTTACAGCTTTTGAGAACTGGCATTAATCAACGTAGAACAAATAATGACGTCCATACAAGGATTACATGATATATTTTCGCATGTAATAATTATAAAAACTAGAAAGAAATGTGAAGGCAATTCTTAACATTCCTAACTGCATAGATTTTAATCACAAAAGAGACAAGTTTCATGCGCCAATGACTTTCGGTTTTCACCGCAAAAGTAATGAAATTAATTTACAAAAAAATCACAAATGTTATTGAAGTAAAAAAATGACCTTCAATTAATTAACACGTCGTGAACGGTAAAACCCGCTAGTGAACAAAAATAACTGCAAGTTGCATGCAAGAGACTTGTAAACAAATATTTATCGTATTCATTCAAATTGTTAGGGGATTCACAAAACTAGTTCCAATTTTGCATATCTCCGGCATAAAGCACGCATTGCCAGCATGAACTCTCATACAATGCACCTAAATTTAAAGCACAATAAATATATAAATATCGTGACAATGCGAGAGATACGAAGTATTTTTACGTAAGCAATTAAAATGAATTATGACACAATAATCAACTCATTCCGCTTATAATCTGCCTGTTCTAAATTAAACGTTTATCTTTCTGACAATCTAAGAACGAAAACAACTTTTTTTTTCCAACACATAAGAAAAAGGAACTCAAAGAATGTTTGTATGTATATAGTATATATCCATCCATAGTAATTCTGCCCGAGGGCAGGTCTTTCACTGCAATCACAGTATTTTCATGCTATGCTTTGCAGCTTTACTAGGGTTTGTAGGTGTGGTAGCTTCCCGTTGCTTTCCACACCGGTTAAGGATGATGATGATGATAATGATAAAGATGATGATGATGATAACGATAACGATGATGATGATGCCCATACGATTTCGGGGACCACTTGGACCTTAAATTTTTCCTGACATTTGTCTTACTGGTGAGGAAAACCCCCGATGAAAACCTCACCCAGAAAAACTGTCCCGACCGGGGATCGAACCCGGGTCCGCTGCGTGACAAGGCAGCACGCTACCTCAAGATCACAGTGGTGGACATAGTAATATATATATATGTGTGTGTGTGTGTGTGTGCGCGTGCGTGTGTCCCCACATGGGACGAAAGTGCTCTCTTGCTTGAATTACTTAACCGGGTTAATTTAGTTATGCTTGTAAGCGAATGGAAAAGACTCCAGAAGAGAGCAATATGATTTGTTTTATAGGAAACCAGGTACAGTTAAGTCCCCTAGACTGCAACGGGCAAATATATGTGACACGAATGACAAATGAAAGAGGGGCATGGAAGCTTCTTGTATCAAAACCAGAAGGAAAACGCCCAATTAGTAGACCAAGAATGAGGTGGGAGAATAACATCAACTGTGGTTTGAGGGAAATAAATTATACAGAGGATGATTCGAAAACATTAGCTGATAGAGCTTATGTCCACGCGATCATGAATCTATGTGAACCGAAAGTGCCTTTTTGCGGTTCAGCATGGTATCTTTGTTCTCCTCCCTACTACAGAACATTTATGAAATATGCCAATGTCCTCTTTTCCGTGTGGCTACCCCTTCCCTTTTCATCCTTTCTGCCGCGCATCTCTACAGCACATATCCCCTCTACTTGCGAACCTTTATATGCATTGTACTCTTACCGAACATCATCATTCGATCAGCCTAGCAAGTGGCGTTTAGTTACTTAAAAGCGGATTCAAAAGTGGAATCCAATTCTAACTCACCATGCAGCTGGGAAGTTAATATGGTGGTCTATATATAGACAAGTTGATTGAGACCGAGAAGAGGTCGATTTGAGTTAGTCCAGCAATGTACGGAAGAAGTGATTCCTAAAAGCTTGGACATCTGTGTGAGTGTGGCATTATGTCTGGTACGTTATGTGTTTAGTTATTTCTACAAGCTATGCTTGATTGATTGATCAAGAATCATCTTTTGTTATTAATTTATTATTTATTTTAAAATCTAACTTGTTTTATATTAAAAGCTTATTTTTTATACAACGCCCCTTTGTTATTATTCAAGTATAGTAGTTGCTCACTATCCTGTAACAAAATCACTCACTGTATGCATTTAGTAATCAGAATCTATATTTGTATGTATGTTCATCAGGGAAAGAAAGATGAATTAATAGCTGCCTTTCATGGGCCCGAGGCAGTCTGCTTTCTTACCGATAACATCTTTGAATATCACGATCACATTAATAAATACAGCATTAACAAAACTCGATCCCGGACAAGTGTTACGCTGAGCGTGGTTTGCTTTTCTAACGTCGTAAATGGTAGCAGTAGTGTGGTTTACTTACCCACAAATGGTTAGCAGACCGTGGTTTAAAGGTTCTTTCTCTACCCCCCCCCAGCACATATGGGTTCGATAGAGTCAGTTACTTAGTTAATTAATTAGTTATCTATAGACGTCAGCAAATTACAAAAATGGTTAGCTCATCACCTCAAAGAGAACCTACCACGCAACTAAGGTATTAATTGGGTGGAAAAAGCCGATTTAATTTTGTGCAGATGCTCTTATTTAACCTTGAAGTTTTTTATGAGCCCGAAAATTATAAGACTCGGGACCCAGTGTTTAAATCCCCCCAAAGTACTGTTACTACATTACATTTTTCTATTTAAAAAAAAATCCGTATATCCCAGCCAGGTTTGAATTCGCGACCCTGGGACTAGAGGGAAGGAACTTAACCCTTGAACACCGAGACTGATTCAATTAATGTAAGAAGTATAATCCCACTACAGGCCATAGGAGACCCTTTGGGTAGTAGGAGGTTAATGCTCCTACTTTTTCTAGGCACTCGGCACTTGATATCAGCCGGGTTGTCAGTTCTGCGTGTCGGCCTCATTTACCCTCAGAACAAGCGTTTTGTACTCATTTTAATTAGAGGCTGAGTCGACCCCAGGGCTATGGTGTCACCAAAATGTTTTGGTGAGTTTAAAAATCCTGACCCAAATGGGACTTAAACCATCGACTTACCGGTTTGTAGCGTATTGCCTTAACCGCTACGTTACGGCGTGCCCCGATTCAAATAATGTAGCAAGCTTTAATTAAAGCACTGGAAACACGCTTGCATCAGCGTTTATTAACCTATGAGTCCCGATCTACTGGTGGATCCTGAGGGTAGCTCAGAAGTTCTCGAATGTGATAAAACTTAACTCCATGGCGCGAAAGGACTACACGGTTCTCGGCCTACCAGCCGACTGCTGATTTCACATCCACTATATAATTTATAGAGATGGACGATTATACAGCCAGTACAGGGGTGATATGTGGTTAGCATGTCGGAACTCCCAACCGTTATAGCTAATTTTGTAAACTGGAACCGCTTGTTATTGTAATTAACTAAATTCCTCACAATACTGCGTGGGTACCAGTCCCGTAACTAACTCTAACTCACTGGCACTATCGAACCCGTAGGTTCATGGCAGCGCGGACATAACCTCTCCATACATCCCTATCCTGAGCTAATGTTTTCCAATCATTCCCTGTATAATCTACTTCCCTCAAATCATAGTTAATGTTATTCTTCCACCTCATCCTTGGTCTACCAACTGGTCGTTTTCCCTCTGGTTTTCCTACAAGAAGCTTCCATTCCCCTCTTTCATTCCCCATTCGTGCCACATGTCCTGCCGATCGCAGTCTATGAGATTTAACTGTTCTCATTATATCTGGCTTCCTATAAAGACCATGTAGTTCACTGTTATGTAGTCGTCTCCATTAAAAAAAAAGTAAACCCACTACAGGCCTCAGGAGGCCCTTTGGCTAGTAGGAGGTTAAGGCTCCCACTTTTTCTGGACAATCGGCACTTGATGTCAGCCGGGTTGTCAAACCTGCGTGACGGCCCGCTTTACCCCCAGAACAAGCGTCTGGTACTCATTTCCGTTAGAGGCTGAGTCGACCCAGGGCCATAGTGCCGCCAGAAGGTTTGGGTCAGTTTAAAAATACTGACCCCACCGGGACTCGAACCCTCGACCTTCCGGCTTGTAGCGCAGTGCCTTAACCACTACGCTACGGCGTGTCCCGTCGTCTCCATTCACCTGTCTGTTATCTCTCTTTGGTCCAAAAATTGTCCTAAGAACTGTGTTCTCAAATACTCGTAATCCCATTTCCTCCCTTAAAATAAGAGTCCATGTTTCGCATCCATATAATATAACTGGTAGAACAATAGTTTTATATATTTTCAGTTTAACGTCTTTTGAAAGGAGTTGGCACGTCAAGAGTCTCTGTAATGCATACCGGTCCCGTGCTGGCCGAAATTCGATGTCAGAATTCCTTCTCCCCCATGGGGACTCATGTGAAATCCCGTAGCTCTGCGCCAAGGAATTATGCCAGACAACTCGGATACGGAGCGAGATTCCAATGTGATAAAGATCCACAAAAATACTAATTACGACACGGCACTGTGGAGCTCGGAGATTCAAGACCCTATCCCAAGCTAATGTTTTCCCCAACATCCCCTACATAATTTACCTCAATCAAATCACGGTTAATGTTGCAAATATATAATTCCATTAAACATTTAATTTCAATTTATTTAATTACACATCTAACTTTAAATATTAGCATTTATAGTATGGTGCAGATTGTTTACTCCTCTTGAACACACGCCACTCACTTGAACCCTACACCATCTCAGGCCCAGGCATCACATTAGTTCGATGAATATATTTTAGCATGTGCTTAATTAAGATTATTCTTAATAGCATATACAGTACAGTGTCGGCCGCGGTGGACTAGTGGTTATGCTCCTTGCCTCTGGTCCCGGGTTCAAACCCGGCCGAGGTCGATGGATTTTTTTTTAGGATGGAAAAATCCAAGGAGCAAGTCCTCCGGGAGGGACTTTAAACCGTGGGTCCCGAGTCTGAAGATTTTCAGGTTCGTAAAAGATCCTCAATCCTGAATGAAAAGGCTTCTAAACAAAATTTGCCGAATTTTCCCGTCGTGGTACTACCTTGATTTCTTATATGTCAGTATGAGGCGGAACGCTGACCACGGGCCACTCAAATGACATCTATACGAAAACAAGTGTAACTAAATTAGTATGGTTCAAATTCTTCCCTGTAGGGGGAGACCGCCTAAATCTCTGTTAAGGGAAAGCATGGGCTTACATTACATATACAGTACAGTCAAACTTCTGAATAACGGACACCTATGGAGAAAATAAAAATGTCCGCTATTATGAATCGTGCGCTATACAGAAAAATAAATAAAAACACAGTACGCAATATGTAATAGTATGGTAGAAAGAAAATTACAATACATGTGTGTAGATTTCAGATACCGTATGTACAGTTTAGAATAAAAGTATATATATTCAATATTCTAACTAACTCACTAGCACTATCGAACCCGTAGGTTCATAGCCGCAAGGGCATAATCTCTCCATACATCCTATCCTGATTTAATGTTTTCCAATCATCCCCTGTGTAATCTACTAATCGTGATTAATGTTATTCTCCCACCTCATTCTTGTTCTACCAACAGGGATTTTTCCTCTGGTTTCCTACAAGAAGCTTCCATGCCCCTCTTGTATTCCCATTCATACCTCATGACCTACCCATCGCAGTCCATGAGACCTTATTATACCCATTTATGTATTGTTATAATTCATTTTCATGTTGGTTTATCATGTAATACTTGAGAATTGCATACTTAAAATATTCTGGTAAGCCCTTGTTTCCCTCAACGAGATTTAGGCGCTCTCCTCCTACAGGGAAGAAATTGAACCATACTAATTTAGTTATACTTATTTTCGTATGGATTTCATTAGAGTGACCCGTGGTCAGCGTTCCGCCTCGTGCTGACTTCTAGAAAACCAAGGTAGTACTAGGACGCGAAAATTCGGTAAATTTTGCTTAGTGGCCTTCTTTATTCAGGCTTAAGGATCTTTCATGAGCCTGAAAATCTTCAGACTCGGAGCCAACAGCTTAAAGTCCCTTCCGAAGGACTTGCTCCTTGGATTTTTCCGTCCTAAAAAATCCATCGACCCCGGCCGGGTTTGAACCCGCGACCCTCGGTACCAGAGGCAAGGAACATAACCACTAGTCCACCGCGGCCGATATACTTAAAATATACGAGAACATTTATTTATTATGAAAGTAACTTACTATTGAGAAAAATCGTGGTATACGAATATATTTTTTACCCACTATACATTTTCATCAGTGATTAGATCAATCTAGTATTTAACTTACGGGTTGCGTAAAATTTAATATTCTTCAAGGTTGAGAACCACTGCTTTAGACGTCATATTTTAATCTTCTGCGTAAAATGAATTAATATGCTCTAGAAGAAACAATGGGTTTTATCTCTGGTGAGCACATACACTTCTAATAATTTGTTTTATTGTTTTTTAAGGGGCCACTTCCTCTTATTCTCAATTTATCCAAAGTATTCATGTTCTCGGCAATCAGACTTCATGATAACATTTAAATAACTCAAAAAATTCTAGACCTCATGACATGTTCCACTCTTGTTGCATTCTTATAATAATGCAACCTTGGCATTGCTCTTATATTGGACGAAATTCCTAAATTAAATTGGTTAGCTCATTTTTAACGATTCAGATCCCGGATCAAAAACATTTATCTCTCTAGTTATGTTGAATATGGCCTACAGACGGCTTAGCTTGAAAAAAAAATAATTTCCATATCATGTTCATTATTAGCTGAAGTTACAACGAACACACTCTCATTAATGACTCCTCACAGAGCCTCCATTAGTTTTTATGAGAAAAGGTCACTACAAAGGGCGTCTCTGGGATTAACAGAGAGAGAAATTTATACTTATTCTTAGAGTTGTGCCTAAGCTCAATGGTAGAACAGTAGCTGTTGTTAAAGCTAGATATCTTAGCTTCAGATCCAGGCACATACGATTTTTTTCTCTCCAGTTATGTTAAATATTTCGATTGTTCAAAATATTTTTTTTGTGATTAAGAAATTTCTACAAGGCAAATAATCCCACATTACTAAAATTATGCTCTCTTAACAACATATCATATCCTCCAAACTTTTTTTTTTTTTTTGCTGTTAACATGGGCTATGGGTAAAGACATTTAAACTTTTTTATCAAAAAGCTGAGGCATCGCTCTTTTATATCCCAATTATCCCAGTAATTCAATGGAAAATGTCCATCGCCCAGGAACTGTATAAGCTAAGCGAATTCCTCAGCAAGTCCAATTTATGATCTGATTTTGCTAATTACGGAATAACGGAATATATATTTATTTTGTTAATTAAATCCACGTATCGTGTTACGTAAAAAAACTATGGCAGACATAAAAATATTTATTTGTTGCGTAAAAATGTCTTAACTACAAAATTGTACTCTAATGAAAAATGGGATTTTATTTTTTCAAATATGTTAGGCGTGATAACTCATTTAGCCCATTTTGTATTTAATTTTTAATTAAGGCTTTTAACTAAATCCCTTCTCCTAATGGACGGATTTTGGAGAATATCTTCATTGTTTGGGGCACGCCGTAGCGTAGTGGTAAGACACTGAGCTACAAGCCGGAGGGTCGAGGGTTCAAGTCCCGTTGGGATCAGGATTTTTAAACTGACCCAAACCCTCTGGCGGCACTATGGCCCTGGGTCGACTCAGCCTCTAACGAAAATGAGTACCAGACGCTTGTTCTGGGGGTAAAGGCGGCCGTCACGCAGGGCTGACAACCCGGCTGACATAAAGTGCCGATTGTCTAGAAAAAGTGGGAGCCTTAACCTCCTACTACCCAAGGGTTCCGGGCCTGTTGTGGGATCACTTTACTTTACTTATCTTCATTGTTTTATTTCAATGACATATATCAAGTTTCGTTGTTAAAAAAAAGAAAAGAAAATTGCAGTCGGTGGAGCGATATTTAAATCTTTGGTTCAGGTGAAATCCCATTCTTACTGGTCTGATTTGTTGGTTAACAAACTCGATGTTGATTCCGAGTTTGAATCGCTATATACTGTAGGCTATATAGGTTTCAGGTTAAAATCCGGTTCAGGCGTTAAATTTTCTTCTCATGTAATATTTGGCTTTCATTGGTAAATAGCTATCAAAATTGAATTGTAACATCGAAATAAAAAGGCATTACTGCTATAAAGTAAAATATTTATCAAATATGTTTTCTTGTTATAGAAGTCGTAAGATGGCACTGATAGCAATGCCCGCTGCCTCATGTGATAGAGAATTGTATATAACTGAAGAAAAATCGAAGTTTGCACTGGGAACCTGAGTGATGGTATTTCATAACGGTATTAAGTTAGAAGTCTGGGGTTCAAATCCCGTTCAGGAGTTAATTTTTCTTTTCATGTAATATCTGGATTCATTGCTAAATGTAAAATGTAATTATAACTAGAAATAAAAAAAGCGTTACTGCCATAAATGTTTTGTTGTTAAAGCCATAAGAAAGCAATGAGAGCAATATTCAACTGTCTCTTATGATAGAGAATTGTATATAAGGAAAGAAAAATCAATGTTTACACTGGGAGCCTGAGTGGAGAAAACGGTATCTCACTCATGTATAAAGTTAGAGATCTCAAAACCCGGTTCAGGCATTAATTGTTTTTCTTGTAATATATGTGCGTGTGCATATGAGTGTGTGTGTGTGTTTTATGGTTATTTTCGGTGTCTACTAAGTAGATTCGATGGAGAAATGTATACAATTTTCAATAATAGTCTCATGAGAACAACCTCCATGCGTTCATTCCTTCGGAATTTGCTAGAACAAATATGACTATGTTTAAGTTGAAGGTTAGAAGATGTCTTTGTTCCGAGAGTACGTGAACCTCAACTCCTCTTTAGCAGGAATTTTACTGTAACGACAGACCTGCAACGTATTTCCTGTGATATCTACACGAAACGGGAACATATGATTGTACCATGTCCTCACATTAACCACATCCTTCTGGAATTTAATGTAACGGTTAAAATAATCACTTCTTGGAATACAAGGAGAGAGAATTATTTCCAGTAATCAAGGGAAGTTTAAATGTGTGTTTAGGGCCTACAGCTCAAGCAAAATAAGAAAAAAAAGTCGCTGAAATATTAATGCTTAGAGTGAAGGAAAAAGTTGGTAGGAAATAATATTGCATAAGAAAATATCCATATTAAACAATGTACATCAATGCATTAATATTTACTTTCATATAAGCATAAAAAAATCTAGCTAACTCACTGGCACTATCAAACCCTTAGATTCTTGGCCGCACGGATATAAGCTCTCCATCAATCCCTATCTTGAGATGTTTTCAAACTTTTACCATGGATTCCCTGAAGTGGTCCCAACCCTGAGAACCGATTGGGGAATTATATTAGGCCTACCTGCGGAAAAGTTTATACCCGGGAATGCATTTCGCGTTTCTTGGCAAGATCGTCACTCATTCGACAAAGTTGTTTTTTTGTCTAGCTTATCGCCTTCGACCTCTCCGGTATTGGTAACTCTTTCGGCAGCAATGCTTCCACCGGCATTGGTTCTCAGCACGCAAACCACTCCACCACGACAACGTAAAGATACCATGAAAAGATTAGAAAAGGAGGACACATTTTATTAAAAATTATTTTTTTGTATACGCAGTATTGATACTCGAATGAGCAAGTGCTCATGTTATTGTGCAGTTAAGTTACAGAATATAATACCATTAGAAAATACACATTGTAAAGGTATTGTTAATGAGAAGGAAAACAGAAAATACAAATTTAGGAGCGAGTTCCAAAATATAAAATGCACTCAGACAAATAAAAATTTAATTAAAATAAAGGAGAGTAAAAACACGAAACATTGTAGCATATTTTATATAGTATAGATTTTTCGAAGAAGTGGCTGATTTCAAATATCTAAGAACAATAATTACACATAGGAATTGAATGCACAAAGAAATTAAACACAGGCTCAATTCTGGAAAGCATGCCATTATGAATTACAGGGACTCTTGTCGTCCCAACTCCTTTCAAAAAACGTTAAACTGAAAATATATAAAACTGTTATTCTCCCAGTAATATCATATGGATGCGAAACATGGACTCTAATTTAAGGGAGGAAACAAGATTACGAGTATTTGAGAATAGAGTTCTTAGGACAATTTTTAGGCCAAAAAGTGATGAGCAGACAGGTGAATGGAGAAAACTACATAATACTGAGCTTCATGATATGTATAGGAAGCCAGATATAATAAAACAGTTAAGTCTTGTAGACTGCGATGGGCAGGACATGCGGCACGTATGGGGGATGAAAGAGGTTCATGGAAGCCTCCTATAGGAAAACCAGAGGGAAAACGCTCAGTTGGTAGACCTAGAATGAAGTGGAAGAATAACATAATCAATGAATTGAGGGAAGTAGACAATACAGGGCTTGATTGGAAAGCATTAGCTCAGGATATGGGTGTGTACGGTGAGCTTATGTCCGCGCGGCCATGACCCTACGGGTTCGATAAGAGCCAGTGAGTTAGTTAGTTATATATTATTTCAAACTGGGAAAGAAACTACACACACAAATATATGTGTAGTCCTATATAGCCTATATTATAAGCACACACACACGCGCGCGCGCGCGCGCGCGCCGCGCGCGTGGTGTGTGTGTGTGTGGCGAATACATGCACCTATGCATGTGCCGGGCGTAAGTCTCGAACGCTTTGAGCAATTTTAACTAAATTTGGCGCACATAATTATAAATTATGATGTGACTGTAAAACGTAAAATACCTCTAGAACCCCTAGGGATGATATGAAGTGGCTGAAATAGAAAAAATAATCGACAACAATCTGTATACCTGTTCTCCAGAATAATTCTAGAACACGTGGAGTAATTTCAGCCAAAGTCGGTCGGTACGTATATAATTTACAATCTGCTAAGGCTCCATAAGGGTAAGAGACCTCTAGCACACCTAAGAAGGGGCGACATGGAGTGAAATATCAAAAAATATATGTTTCGTAAACTAGTAAAAACGGAGGACAACATTTTAATTATTGCGAAAATCGCTTAGATTACGCAGTTCTTGCCTATTGGACTATTTAATAATATTCCTGATTATAGTTGTAATTAAAATTCAACCATTAATTTCCTCCAATGAGAAAAATTCTAGATAAGTAGTATCACACGTTGAATTGACAAAACTGTGCATTGAGTTGATTACATAAAAATCTGGCTATTATAGAACACTATAGCGACAAAGTAAGGGATGACCACACGATTTAAAGCTTGTGCCACTGGAGAGATAAAACCAACAAATGTCAGACTACAACTCATTAAATGTTATAGCCTACATTTGTGTTTGTTTTATCACAGCAATGCCGCTTTTTATCCTGGCTTAAACTTGCAAGCCACATATTCATGTCTGTTTATTTATTTTGTAACCGAATTGGTGGGGAAGATAAGGTTTGCTCTGACATAAACAGCGGTCATACACCAGAACTTCACATAATATGTTTTGAAATAAGGTCATCCTGCAGTGTCACTGCAACAATTCCATCAAGGCAAAACGAAGCAATTGAATCACAGAACGAGCACAGAAATGTAATAATCCGGATTAACTTTCAAACTTATTTCCGCCTAGAGTATTATTTTCACAAGAATTGCTGTTAAACTCAATGGATATCTTTAATTTACATATTTATTCATTCTACACCAATTTATTACTTTTATCTGGGGTTTGTACCAGTGGTTACTCCAGTAGACTACATTGAAGACAGGCCATTCAATGCATATAATATCATTTATACCGTACTGAGTATATATCTCAGCATTTCTTAGCGAGATGTGGAGTAACTTTACTTATGACGGGATTACGAACAACGTTCGTTGACGTTGCGTTACGTTTGAGTTCGTTCATGTTTATCAAACATACCTTCCACGTTCATATTATGATGAACGTTTGCAGGGTACGGCGCATGATGGCGTTCGTTGGGCATTGGCAAGATCAAGCTTCAACAAACGCAAACGTAACGTCATATCGTACAAATGACGTGACATCGACGGTTCCCGCATTTCATTTGTTTATAGCTGATTGTTGTTGACCTTAATGGAGCCAATAAATTACAGTATCTTGATATTTTAATAATAGTATCAACATGAGAGACGATGCGTTTATCGAGTTTGTGCGATCGCACGAATTTATATACAACAAACATAAGAGAGAGAAAAAAAGGAAGCTATTTGGAAAGAAATAGGAAACAATGTAAATACTGCTATAATATGTCTACCATATTTGCCTTAACATAAACATCAATGAACATTGATCGTGATACATCTACTCAAATTGTGCGTTGTAGCTTGCCCCAACGGACATTGATCGTAATCCCGCCATAAGGATGAAGGCTATTGTTGCAAGAAATACCAGTTCTGTTAAAGAGAAGAGAACAAAGCTGAATATGTTCTACTGTTGTCTACTGTACAATTCAGAGTATCTTCAATTTTTACTCATTTATAAATTAATAGAGATAATTATAAAGATATAAAATAGATTGTCGCCACGGATTTGACTTATCGATGGGACAAATTACATACAACCACAATGATGTAGAAGCTGGGATTTTAAATTTAGGATCTTCATCTTCCCAATACATTTTTAAAGTTTTAATTGCTAGTGGGGCACGACGAAGCGTAGTGGTTAAGGTAATACGCTACAAGCCGGAAGGTCGAGGGTTCGAGTTCCGGTGGAGTCAGGATTTTTAAACTGACCCAAACATTCTGTCGGCACTATGACCCTGGAGTCGATTCAGCCTCTAACGGAAATGAGTACAGACGCTTTCTCTGGGGTAAAGGCGGCCGTCACGCAGCGCTGATATCAAGTACCGATTGCCCAGAAAAAAGTGGGAGCCTTAACCTCCTACTACCTCAAGGGCCTCCTAAGGCCTATAGTGAGATCACTTTAATTGCCAGTAATAATTACAAAATTATTTGCTCGTTCAATTTAATTTTCCTACATTTAGTTCTTACATGTTTCGAAACTTATATTCCTATAAGGCAGCGAAGCCAAAGTCAATAATAAAAAGAATATTCAGAAAATAGAAACGGTAAGATTAAATCATTAAAAAAAATTCAGATATCAGGAAAATATTAAAAACATGCAATATAGTTGATCATCATCATTAACGTATTAGGTTTAAATTCCCAATTTGATAAATGGAATACAAAGCTCATTTTAACCAGAGCACATTAGAATATCTGCACACATTCCAGAACCCACCAAATTCACATAGAAACACTAGTTTTGAGAGAAAATAACATAATCCTGAACTATACCCAAATATATAGGCCCTATATATATATTTTTTTTTTCCAGATTTTATCCTAAGTTTTCTTAATAACTCTATCATATACCTCAACTGCCATAAGCTGCCGAACTGTAAACGCCTAAATTCAAAAATCACAATCTACGTACAAACCTCCCACAAACGTAGACTAGCAAAAGAAGGCATTAAATAAAATTCCATAAGCCTACATCTGCACAAACATACAGGAAAAAATGGCTTCAACACATAGAAAGAATGACACCAAATCGCATCCCAAAAATTAACTTTAAAATAAGAACCTAGAGGTAAGAGAGACTTGAGTCGAACATGGAAAAGATGGCATAACCATATACATTCAGTTTGTTCAGTGTAAATATCTTCTATGCAGTGAATGAAACGAATAATTCTGTGATCTCTACTTAATAAAGAGTCCTAAGTAAGATATTCTTATTAGAATAATTATATTTTCTTATATTTTAGAACAGTTTATGATTTATATTTATTACTTTAGAACAAATACATGAACAAAAACACAGACGAGAGCCTCAAGTAAACAGATCTTAGAACACCTAAACCGACAGTATGTTTCTAGACGTTTAGTTCACATGCGAGAACTTGGATATAGCCTACATTGTATTTTGCAAAATTGTAAAATGTGACATGAGAAAACAGTAGAACTGGCGTAACTTGTATTGAAGATATCACTATCGCTAGTTCATGACTATTTACGAATGAATATTTAAGTATACCTAAACATTTTTTTTTTCTGACATAAAAGATACGTAGGTATTCCAAAATTGAGTTCATTGTTCTGAATGAGATTTTCCGAGTGCGTATATCGCATTTTTATTCACACGAAATCATACATTTTCCATTTATTTTGTATGTAAATACACATTTTCAGATATTTTATTCAAAACACTTTTTTTTATTATTTTCTATTCTCTTTTTTTCAGAAAAATTAAAATGTTTAATCAACCATGGATATCAATACACTTTTTTTTATATTTTCCATTAAATATCTAAGATTTTTCAGTTTATTGCGTTTTATTTTTGTGAACTTGCACATGGCTGCCGAGCACTTCATCACGTTGTCACTATCAGAACCTTATTCCTTTTTTTCATAATGTGGACAGCTTACTATCGAACGAAAAATGTTATTTGTGAAGGCCTCAACGAAACTGAATTCTTGAGAAGCAAAAACAGTAATTATTGATGGGATAACAGTTGACTTATACACATCTTCTCATTATACGAATTCGATTTGTGTGAAATTGAAAGAAAGCATTTTACGTTTTAGCTTTTTTTCTTCTTTTTAACGCATTAAAAGTAAATAATTTCCAATTTATTAGCATTTGAAAATAGAACTCCGCCATGGCCGGTCCCAAGCCCGGATGAGAAAGCAGGAGGGGGAGGAGTAACAACCTCGTTAAAAAAACCAGGGTTTAGTTGGCTCCGACTGAGAGTACTCTGTAAGGGCCCCTAGCCAGGGTTACGGTGAAGACCTCAACGGCAGAGTCGGCGCAGAAGGAGTCCTTCATCACGGCGGATCTGGCGGAAGAGGCAACCCTATCTCTAAGGGAAATAGAGAAACGCTGCCTTGCGGTGAAGAGGGATCTTCAAAGGCTATGGGAGGAAAACCCAGACAGAAATTTTCCTGGTCCTCCAGGTTGGGGGTTTATGCTGTGGGCCAGCTCCCCACACATTAGAAAAAAAAACAAAATGCTAAAAGACCAAATCAATCAAAGCCGGACAGGAATTGAGGAGAAGGAATTAAAGTGGTTAGGACATGTCTTAAGAATGGAAGATGAGCGATGACCGAAGCAACTGTATGAATGGCATCCGAACAGAAAGAAGAAAAGAGGGAGACTAAGGTTAACATGGAAGGAAAACATGAAGACAGTAATGCAAGCTAGAGGGCTAAGCATCGAAGATTCCCAAGACCGTAGGCTTTGGAGGTTTGGCACGGGAAGACGGCAGCAGCTGTAAAAACCCGAAGATAGATAGATAGAGGGAAAATAGAATAGATTTATTTAGCCTGGTGCAGTTAAGGCCATTTGGCCTTCTCTTCCACTCATCAGGACAAACATAAATGTTACATTTAAATACAAAAAATACAATAACAGTACACACTAAACAATTAATGATCTGCTCAAACCGAATAATAATGAAAATACTGTTTAATAATACAATAAAATTAAATACAATTAAAATTAAACCAACGGAAGAATGTATGCGCAAAGGAATAACAGTAAGAATTTATTATACATGAAAAGAAAAAAACAAATACAAAGAAAGTAATAAACGCTAATGAATTAATCTATCGTTTATATATAAGACATTAGGTAAATGTATTGACAAATATTAATATTATTTTTATTAGATAATGGAAAACAAATTATTAATTGTTAAAAAGTAATATTAGTGAGATGTTTCTGTTAATTTTATTTTCAATTTGTTTCTGAAAGATGGTAAGTTTGGCAGTCTCTGACAGAAGGGAAATCCATGTTCTAGCAAGAGAAATCCTAATAATAATGTCAATGGTAAGTTTTCTGTTACTGATCATCATCATCATCATCATCGTCATCCTTTGTAGACCTGTTGTTTCGGCCCCATCTAGCAGTCTTTTAAGAGGTCTTCCTGGTCGACGATTTCCTTTGAGCTTATATATATCATCATCATTTTTTGGGATTCTTGAATTATCCATTCTTTTGACATGATCTAGCCAGTTTAATTTATATCTGTTCAGTTTTTATACTTGTGGATTTTTGTACTAAATTAGTTTTTAATGTACTCGTATTATTTATTATTCCTAAGATTTGTGTAAATTTGGTGATTTTCTTATTCACATTTTATTCTCAATTTGATAAGACACTTCACAACCTAAATAGTTGAATTTTTGGTTACTGATCTGGTGTCAATATATCTAACAGTAAAGGAAGTTACTGTTTTGTATTAGCCTTGAGAATAAATGAGGTCAGCCTTTAAAACAAGAGAATCTTTAAATGCTACAAAAAATGTAGTTTCCCTGAATTAAAAAAAATCGAGAGAATTCGAATAATGGTATTTCTAGGAATCAGTCAATCCCAATTAGTTCTTTCCTTGTACTTGCGCCTCCGACGGCCTTCGTCTCCCCGACATTTCAAAATAACGTAGGATAAAGTTCAGCGTGTAATTTCATAATACTATGGATTATCCTGCTTTAGTGGAAAAGTATGTTTGTGTACCCAGTGTGACGTACACAACGAAAGTGTTTGTGACGTCATCTGACATGGAGTCATGCCGGCATCACGTGACTTGTACGCAGACAGCCATGACAAAATGCACTTGTCCTCCCTACTCTTCTGACGTAATTATATAATGCATTGGCTCTTTCTCGCCAGGAGGCGCTGGAATGCCAAAGAGTATTGCAGACACTGTTCAATTGGTGTAACAGTGGCGTAGCATCCCGTTAACCATTAATTAGATCATGTAATAGAATTCTAAAAACCTACTCGCACTTCATATTAAATAACAATAGGAGAATGGGGATGGAAACCAATATCAATAAGACTATATATACAGTCACAGTAGAAATACTGTACACAATCAAATTGAATAGGCCCTTTACAACGGATGAATTGAATTTTGAGAAAGTCGCGGAATTCAAATACCTAGAAATAATAATCACAAACACTAATGAAGTGGAGAAGAGGAAGAGGTCAACCATATCTGATAATGTATGCTAATAAATAATACAGGGACTCTTGCCATTTCAACTTTTCTCAAAAAATGTTTAGCTAAACGTTATAAAATATTAATTCTTCCAGATATACTGTGGGGTGGTGTGTGTGTGTTACAACAGATATAATAACAACAATTAAATCTCGTAGATTAAAGTGGTATATAAAACATAGGTTCGATTTGGGAACAGGCATGCTACTATGCCATTACAGGGAATCTTGTCACAAACTTCGCTCAAAATAACGTTAAATTGAAAATGTAAAATATAAAATGTTTATTCTCCCAGGTATAGTATATGGATGGCGAAACATAGACTCTAACTTCAAGGGAGAAGAAAAGATTACGAGTATTTGCGAATAAAGTTCTTAGGAAAATTTTTGGACCCTCAAAGAGAGATGAAACGGACAGGCGAATGGGAGAAGAGTGCAGAAACAATGGGGTACATGATTCTTTATAGGAAACCAGATATAATAAGAGAGAGTTAAGTCTCGAAGACTACGATGGGAAGGACATCTGTCACGAACTGGGGAATGATAGAGGATCATGGAAGCGTCTTCTAGGAAAAACCAGAGGGGGAAAACGCCCAGTTGGCCAGACCCAAAATAAGGGTGGAGAATAACATTAACCAGATTTTAGGAAGTAGATTATAAAGGGGATTACTGGAAGACATTACCCTATGATTGGAAGGGATGGAGATTCTTATGACGCGCGACCATGAACCTACGGGCTTGATAGTACCAGTGAGTTAGTTACTTAGACTGACATGAGTAGGATACGTGGCACGAATGAGGAATGAAAGAGGGGCATGAAAACGTACCTTTAGGAATAACAAAGGCCAATTTCTCAGTAGGTAGGTCAAAAATTAGGTACGAGAAAATAATATTAACTTTGCTTGAGGGATGTAAATTATACAGAATATGACAGGGAAATATTAGCTCTTATCACCTACACTGTTTATATATATTTTGAGGAGGTTATATGGAAATGGAAAAAATCAAGTCCAATAGGAATACAAATTAATAAGGAAATGTATATGAATATTTTAATGTATGCAGACGATCTGGTAATTATACAGAAGTCAGAGGATGATTTACAAATAACCATTTACACGTTGAATCAATTAGGACTCTACTATAATCTGAAAGTCTCAACTTCAAAAACTAAAATTATGGCTTTTCAGGGCAGAGTGCCAGTCAGAGCAAAAATAATGAAATAATAGAACAGATAGCACACATTAACTATCTTGGTTCAGATATAAATAGCTATGATTGGGATATACATAAAAAATTAAACCGATATCAAATTATGTGTGGCACCATAAGAAGAACCCTCCGAAAGACTCGAAGAGAAACTCAGCTTGGTTTTATAAAATTATGGCTGTTCCTGTTCTTTTGTATGGATCTGAATCTTAGGTACTTATAACAAAAATATCTCACACATTCAAGCCGCTGAAATGAAATTATTAAGATCCGTAAAAGGATGTACACGCATGGATAGATTACACAATAAATCAATAAGAAATGAACTGGAGATATTTTTAAAACTCGATAAACTAGAAGAGCACAAATACCAATGGGAAGAATATTTAGACAGAATGGACAATACAAGATTACCCATATCGATCAACACCTACAAACCACATGGAAAAAGATCTTTGGGGCGGCCAAGGAAACGATGGACTTGAGACCGGAACAGGTCGCATTGACCTAATTCTGGAAAGGAAGAAGAAGAAGAAGAAGAAATATTAGCTCAGGATATCAGCTTAGTCCATGCGTCTATGAATCCCAGGTTCGATAATGACAATGAGTCTATTGGTTAGTTAATATTCCATGGAGCTTAACAGCTGGCAGCTTGCCTCACATTCACATGTGATAATCACAGAGCTAGACATCATTAAGTCAGTATAGAGGTTATATATGAACAGAACGATGGATCCTCCAGTCATTATAGCTTGTTTTCTCAAGCAAAAACCGCTATTTGTTGTACCTACCCAAATTCCTCACGATCCTGGAGGGCTGAAATTCCATGAGGAGATTTCTTCCTCCATGGGGAGTCGAACCAGTGACTTCAGTAGTTCTGCACCAGAGCTTCATTCCTTAAACCGCTCGACTACAGCGTGGGGCAATTAGCTATTAGAAGACTAAAATATTGTCTCCAGGAATTTAACTTGCCAACATCTCGTTTATATTAGTAATATGCGGTAATGTATGAGGGTCTATTTCATAAAGGTAACGGTACAATTACATCTTACAAATGATAAAAATCTTTTGCTGTAATCTGTAGCTGTATACAGAGCTGTTAAAAAAGGTAAGCTGTAAATTGACTAAACTTCTGTTAAATGACAAATTCATACTTTTTCATAAATGTAAACTCGTTCAACTAGAAAATAAAAGCAAATAAAACCCACTAGACCTCGAAATGTTTCAGAAGATTGTTAGGCTATGTCTATTGTAAGGAGTTCGAGAACCAATAAAAAGCTTCGCAGTCACATGAGTTATATTTACATCTATTCTATTATTTAGTTGAAAGAAGTTCTGATGTGGACAAAAGCTAAGGGAAAAAATCATAGTGGGTTTAAAAAGATTTCTTAGAATCTAGTTCAGAGTTCAGATATAATGTGTTTACTGCCAATAACATACATATCACCCATGTTGAATGAAACAGTATCTTAATTATGAAAGTTTTAAGTTATAAAAATTAATTCTATAGTAGTTATCCATCCATAGTAATTCTGCCCGAGGGCAGGTCTTTTTACTGCAATCATAGCATTTTCATGCTATGCTTTGCAGTTTACTAGGGAATTGTAGGTGTGGTAGCTTCCCGTTGCTTTCCACACCGGTGAAGAATGATGATGATAAGGATATGATTTCGGGGACCGTTTGGGCCTTAAAGTTTTCCTGACATTTGTCTTACAGGTGAGGAAAAACCCCGATGAAAACCTCACCCAGAAAAACTGCCCCGACCGGGGATCGAACCCGGGCCCGCTGCGTGACAAGGCAGCACGCTACCTCGAGACCACAGCGATGGACATAGTAGTTATATGGAAGCGTAATTCAACCGAGTGAGGGAAAAAGTTTAGCCTATATCTACCGCTGTGACGTAGTGAAGCATTTGAAACGTGGTCAGTGTAAAGTTATAGAATGTACGTAAACTATTAGCTAGACCATCCTTCACTGTAAAGCACAATGCGTCATTTTGACATCATTCTTACATCAATCATCGTGGAGGGAGACATTAAAACATATCTTAGTGGAACATCGTGTTACATATGCATATCAATGCTCTAGAACATCCGAGTCAAATTTTGTGTTTCCTCGTGAGCTTCTGATTATAGTTCATGGAGTCTCGGATTCGATTGCCGGATTTATCTTAAAGAGAATTCCTGTGGCCTACCTTGGTCTGGATTTAGTTTAGATTTAAGGGGGCTCATACACCATAACAAGTCAAAATTTTCAATTTTTTGTTTTTTGGTCTCATTTGAAAGAGCATACTTTAAAGTACATATTTCTGAAATTTTGTGATGATATCTTCTGTTTTTGTCGAGATATATAATGTTGAATGCCAATGTGCGCTGGTTGACAGTTGGATGTGCGTGGCAGATGGTCTACGTTCAACTAGTTAAAGTTTTTCCTGTCTTTTAATCAGTTTCCTGGTTTTAAATTTCATGCATTTATTTGACACAAAATGGCAGATTCCATAAATAGTAGAATGGTTGTTTTACAATCGCTGACCAAGGAGATATATTTCCTGTATTCTTTTGTTTGGTGTAAGTTTTGTTTATTAAAGTGATATTGGCGTACTCGTTAGTAATAAAATGGGTAATAAGGGAAATATTTCAAGACGTAAGAAGCGGCATTTTCATGGAAATAGATATACAAACCAGAAAACTGAAGATATGAATTGTGAAACACCCAAAAGTGCATCTGCCAGGAAATTTGGTTTTGAGGTTACCGGTTCTCCATCAACACATGTTCAAAGTGGTAATGACACAGTTGAACGTTATGATTTAGGTTACAGATTCATTCATCACAATAAAAAAAATTGAAAGTGTGGGTCATGTACAGAAAAGAATGGGGACAGACTTAGGCAGTTGAAGAAGAAATTGACTGGAACTAAATTAGAAGATGGGAAAGGCATTGGTGGTGCTGGTCGACTAACTGATGCCATTATAGATAATATACAAAGATATTATGGCAATGCCATTAGGGAAAATAAAGAGAACCTTGACAATATGAGGAAGGCAATATGGCTATCTGATACCATGAAGCTTTAACAGACTCCAAATCCCAGCACTATATGTGTCCACTGTGTGCAACGTCGTGGTGTGGATATCGACAAGCCCAGGCAGAGGGTAGAGAAGCAGCATATAAACATCCACATCCAATACCAATGGCTATTATGAATGCCATAAGACCTACCTTCAAAGACCTTTCAAAAACAGAACTTCTAAGAAGGTGCTTGAAGGGCCGCACTCAAAATTCAAACGAGTCCTATAATAATAAAGTGTGGACAATTTGCCCTAAACAAGTAATGCTGGGAAAACAGTTGTCAAAATAGCAGCAGCTGATGCTGCAGCAACATTCAATGATGGGGATACAAGCAGATTAAAAGTTTTAGAAGAGTTTGGAGTGAATGTAGGAAAATATGCTAAGGCTGCTTTTAGGCATTTTGATGTCCTGCGCATAAAATCTGCTATTAAACGCCTACGAGAATCCTCGAAGGAGTCCAGGAGAACTAGAAGACGACTGAGTAGGAACATGGCAGGAGAAGTGAAAAGGAGGGCACAACATATGCTGCAGGAACTTTCTAGCATAGACTGTAAGTAGAAACATGTGTAAACTTTAATATCGTTTTCCCGAAAGTTAAAATTTTAAGAACATAAAACGCAATAACTAAAAAAACTAATGGTTCAATTTGCATGAAATTTTGCACACACACTCATCTACTTAGTCTGTATCTGGCGCGCACTAAAATCATTACAATATTTTGAATATTAAGGCTAGGTAATGGGGAATATATGGTGTAAAAATTATTTTTTTAAAATTATTAATAAAAAAATGTTTTTTGCTCTAAACCAATAAATCTGGCCACATCACAATAGTTCACAAGCTTTATTAGGGTGTTATATTTATTTTAAAAAAATGTTTATACTAGTCAGGTTATTAGTTTTTAAGTAATAATGTATGATATGATATATAAGAAACTGAAATTATGCAAATTTTATTTTCCTGCAATTACAAAACTTTTGCTTCAATAATAACCATTTTAATATCAAATGAAAGCCAATAGTATACACTACCTGTGTGCAAATTTTCATAATTGTATGTGTTATAGTTTTTTTTATTGTAAGTAATGATGTGTGTGCATATGTACCTCGTGCCGGGGGTATGAGCCCCCTTAAGGACTCTTCTGGTGCTTTATTATCGTTCATTTACCTATATCACCAGGGTAACGTAACTCTGCCTTCCAGTCGCCCCAACTTAAGAATGGGTTACAATTCCGCCAATGCCAAGAGAGTATACCAGAAATGTCATACAGACAACCTGGATATGTACAGCAGATTATTGTCTAATGTTGTTTATCACATGCATGTAATTCATAACTATTTAAATCTGAAGGTTACATTCCTGACGCTAACCAACACCTGAGCTCCCAACTGTACTTGATCACCGACACCGACAATTAAGGAAAGTAATTATACTCGTATAATGTTCCGCGTCGTACCCAAATGGTTAAGACATGATGCCTTGGCGTAGAACTACGGGAATTGCGCTAGTTCAAATTCCCATGTGGAAGGCTTTCTAAATAGAATTTCAGTCAGTGCTCACCCAGCATCGTGAGGAATTTGGTTAGTTATAATAAGTAGAGGCTCTAGGTTGAGAAAACCAGCTAGTGGCTGGGGACGCGACATTTTAAACACATGTCACCCCTATACTGGCCAGATGATCAACCACCTCTATGATCAATACATCTGGATGAGAGGCCAGCAGCCAACTTTTAGGCCCTCGGCTTACCAGTCTAGGCCTGTCGCTCCACGGAGTTTAATTGTATACACAAAATTGATATGAATATTTATTCTTCTAGAATTATGTTTCTCCTTTATTGTATTACTTACTTACTTACTTACTCGCTGGCAATATCGAACCCGTAGGTTCATGGCCGCGCGGGCATAAACTCCATACATCCCTATCCTGAGTCAATGCTTTCTAATCATTCCCTGTATAATCTTCTTCCCTCAAATCATAGTTAATGTTATTCTCCCACCTCATTCTTAGTCTACCAACAGGGCGTTTTCCCTGTGACTTTCCTACAAGAAGCTTCCATGCATTTCTTTCATTCCTCATACGTGCAACATGTCCTGCCCATCGCAGTCTACGAGACTTAACTGTTCTTATTATATCTGGCTTCCTATAAAGACCATGTAGTTCATTGTTATCCATTCACCTGTCTGTTCATCTCTCTTTGGTCCAAAAATTTTCCTAAGAACTTTATTCTCAAAAACTCGTAATCTCATTTCCTCCCTTAAAGTATGAGTTCATGTTTCGCACCCATATAATATAACTGGTAGAATAATAGTTTTATATATTTTCAGCTTAACGTTTTTTGAAAGGAGTTGGGACATCAAAAGTTCTCCCTGTGTTTGAGCTTTCGGCATGGGTTCCCTGAAGTAGTCCCCGCCCGGAGAACCGAATGGAGGACTATTTGACCTCCGGAAAATTTTACCCAGTTGAACCCATGTCCGCATTTCTTGACGGTTGTATTTTCACGGTGAAAGATCGTCACTCCTTCGACCAAGGTACTTTTTCTTCTGGCTTATCACCTTCGACCAGTCCGGCATGGGTAACCCTATCGGCAGCTATGCTACCGCCGGCATACGTAGCTCTCGGGATCATTTAAGCACGCAAGCCACTCCACCACGACAAGGTAAAGATACCATGGAGGGTTCTCCTTTATTGTATTAAATAAATGAATTTGAGAATGTGAATTAGTATTGACACGCCACTGATACATGAAAGGAGGTGACCGTGACCCATACAAGAAGTAGTTAGGACTAGAGTAGGTTCTCAATCAGTGATCCGTGGAGCCGGTTATTCAAAGGGATAGCAGTAAACGTTACAATTATGTTAGCATGTGTGTATGTGCTCTGTGGCTATAATTATTCCTTGCATTAAGATCTAATTATATCAATTTTCGAGAGTATCATAACATTATTAACACTTAGTTCCACCTGACATTTCATATTAATCACTTATTGCACTCTACAATCTCAAATATCACAGGGTTTATATTTAATTCATACAGGTATTTCTATGACTAACTTCGCCTCTACGTGCCTTTCAATCTTGTATAACTTGGCCTACTAACCACATACCTTTTCAACACCTTCTTTCACTTTTAATAATAATTATTATATTTAATACTAAATCCCATTTATACCATGTCCGCTCTTAAAGTATTCTCGACAAAACAAAACCATGTGACCTGCTCGTTTTTCATAGGTTATGGACACCAACGTACGTCGTAGAAGCAATAAGTACGCGAAAAAGTGGTTCCCTTCATTAAATTAAAAATATGTCCTCTGAATATACTTGTGAATGAAAATAATATTCAAAACATACAAAATGTTCTAAAATATATCTAATCAACAATTTCCACTTAAAATAGTTTATTACATATGGGTGATGTATTTGAGTCATGTTTCAGTTGATTTTCATGAAACAAAATGGCTGAAAGTATCGAGTCTTCTGTTGCTGTGTCGTCATCTCCCTGTCATAAGTGGTAATAATTGTGGCGCGAATGGCGGAAGGATATTGCTTCTACAACGTACGTCGGTGTCCATAGCCAATGAAAAGCAAGCAGGTCACATGGTTTTATTTTGACGAGAATCATTTTGAGAGCGGACAGGATATAGTACTTTTACAAAAAAAAGTCGGAAAATGGAACATTACGGTACCATGAATAGCAACAATTACATAAACAGACGCAACTTTAGCCAATATGTGAATAAACCATGGCAAACTTGATAATTTTACAAGTAAACAAGCAAGGGCAATTAATATCAATTATTTGGACATAATAAGTTCATATCAAAAATACTTATTCCATTGTAAGGTTAATAAAAACGAATGATTTCACGTTTAAAAAGTGTATTATTAATATTAATGATGCAATTTGCATTTAATTTTGTCAATTGGCAAAACTGATTGAAAGGA
Source organism: Diploptera punctata (assembly GCA_030220185.1). Classification (NCBI taxonomy): domain Eukaryota; kingdom Metazoa; phylum Arthropoda; class Insecta; order Blattodea; family Blaberidae; genus Diploptera; species Diploptera punctata. Next base: position 162,954 of record JASPKZ010005718.1, read on the forward strand.
CTTAATATTTGTTTCATTGTTACATGTAATAATGCAAATGGATGACTCATAACTGTAAGTTTATATCTAACTCATTAGTGCTATCAAACCAGTAATTTAATGACCGCGCGGACATTAGCTCTCCGTACATCCCTATCCTCAGCTAATATTTTGCAATCATCTCCTGTATAATCTACTTCCCTTAAATCATGATTAATGTAATACTACCACCTCTTTCTTGGCTTATCTACTGGGCGTTTTCCTTCTCCTTTTCTTACAACGAGTTTCTATGCCCCTCTTTCATTTCCCACTCGTGCGACGTGTCATTGTTTACGAGACTTAACTGTATTTTATTACATCTTGTTTTCCTAAAATATCATGTAGCTCACTTTCATGTAGTCTTTTCCATTCACCGTCTGTTCGTCTCTATTTAGTAAAAAAAAATTATGAAATGATTGATTTCTATGATATATACATATATATATATATATTATATTGTATATTTATGTGGGGGTACGCCGTAGCGTAGTGGTTAAGGCACTGAGCTACAAGCCGGAGGGTCGAAGGTTCAAGTCCCCTTGGGGTCAGGATTTTTAAACTGACCCAAACCTTCTGTCGGCACTATGGCCCTGGGGTCGACTCAGCCTCTAACGGAAATGAGTACCAGACGCTTGTTCTGGGGGTAAAGGCGGCCGTCGCGCAGGGCTGACAACCCGGCTGACATAAAGTGCCGATTGTCTAGAAAAAGTGGGAGCCTTAACCTCCCTGCCCCAAGGGCCTCCGGGCCTGTTGTGGGATCACTTTACTTTACTTGTATATTTATGTATTTTATATTTAGATAGTCCTAATAAACTGAACAGTTCATAAGAGGGAGTTCATTATGAACATATTTAGGAGGTCTCGTTTTGTATCAGTTGTTATGGTTATGTACAGTATGCTACCTGTCAATGTATATTTATTAACAAATGAAATAATAATAATAATAATAATAATAATAATAATAATAATAATTAATAATAATAATAATAATAATAATAATAATAATAATAATAATAATAATAATATAGCTTTATTTTATCTGGCAGACTTAAGGCCTTAAGGCCTTGTCTGCCACTCAATCAGGTTTCTAAAAATACAAAAACAATAGTCTTACATCTAAATTACAATATGCATAAATGATTACATGTTATAAATACAATACAATTAATATTTATAATGTATTTTGATTTACTCTAGATTTAACGAATTAAATATATATCGCTCATTTGCTGCAACAACGTCATAACTCAAAAAAACATAGTTTTTCAGGAGAAGCAATTAAAGGTTTGAAATCCATATAGGCCTACCTTTGCCTGTATTTGTCATAAATATCAAATTGCTATACCAACTTATTGTATACAATAGCTTATGCCGTTCTTCCTGAATATAGAACTGAGTTTTGTCTTTCATGTAGTACCAATAACTCAAAATCGACAATTTTTGAGTTATGACGTTGTTGCAGCAAATGATCGATGTGTACAATATATATAAAAAAACGAGAAAAAATATTAGTGACATAGTATAAATTTAAATAAATAGAGAAAAATGAATTATTAGACACCAGGTAACTGTATAAGCGTGTCTTAAACGTGCCAACTGTGCGGCAACACGTAAAATATTGAGGAAGGAAATTCCAGGAACGGGCAGAGGTTGCTGTGAAGGAAGTAGATAAAGAGGAAGTGCTATGAAGAGGAATTGTTAGCAGACTGCTATCTTGTGACCTAGTGTCAATATTGTGGTAAGAGGATAACTTCTCAAATCTGGACGCCAGGTAAGTAGGAGTGTAGGACTTCAAAAGCTTGAAAAGTAGTTAAAGAGAGTGCAATTTACGTCTGTCAGTAAGACGGAGCCAAGAGACGTTATTAAAGTGTTCGGAAATATGGTCATAACGGCGGATATTGAAAATGAATTGAACGCAAGCACTGTGAACACGCTCCAGTCTCTTCGACAAGTCATGGTTTAGATCATTATATATAATGTCACAATAATCCAAGTGTGGCAACACAAGATTCTGCACAAGGATTTGTTTTAACGAAACTGGGAGAAAATTCTTTAAACGTCTAAGATAATGTAAGATGGGGAAAGACCTAACATGAAATGTAACATGGAAAGAACCAGGTTACTCACATTTTTTTTTTTCGAAATGGAGTTTGAGGTGCCATTAAGTTCTCCATGAACGTCACTATCATTTAGAATTGTGAAACAGTAAAATATACAGACAGTAATGGATTTATTTGCCTCCAAAGTTTGGCATACTATTAGGAAATATGGATGTTGTACAACCTATTTATATATTTTACGTTTTTTATACGTTGCTATATAATTTGTTTATTCTTGGACTACTTTTGTTTTTATGATATTGGTTGATTACGTTTGTTTATACAGTTGACTTTTCTCACAAAGACATAATTTATCAGTAGTTTGTGGTATTCGTCTGATGGTTGATGAAGGTACAGTGTACCGAAACAGCTGTATAGATTGTTTAACCCTTAAATTGGCAAAATGATTTCTTGTGTCAGTTACTTAAATGTGACGGATCGCAGTGAAAACGAGATCATGCATAACTGTTATTATTAGGTATATTGTGTATTTCGACACACAAAGTAATTTGTTCTCTATTTAATTAAATAAACAAAACATTTTCCAATTATGTCTGAAGAAGGTACAAAGTACCGATACAGCTGTCACAAATTTATATTGTAATAAATATGAAAATCATATAAACTTTTAAGTTTTATTTTTATTTAATTAAATAAATATGGATTTTAAGTAAACGCCAAATCAATTATTTAATTTCTTCTCGTTTGTTTTCTTCTGTCCTATTACAAATATTAAATAAATTAAACCAATTAATGTATCTTATAGGATACATTGCCAATTTAAGAGATAATAAAATAAGTAGATATGAACATCATATAAAACTTTGATAGTTTTATTTATTAATTACATAACATGCTATTTATAAATAAATAATAAAAGTATCGAACTTAAAAAATGTTCAAAACTTCAGAACATCCTCTCCCCCTAAGAGGAAAACAATAAGAAAATGGATTTATATGTTATTTATTGAATATGTCTAAATATTATTCCCTGAGAATAGTTGATAATAATAACAATAATTAATTCGTTATCTCAGTCAAATATTCAATTTATTCAATAATTTCCTTATCTGAGATCACTTTTAAGACATTTGACATTTCCAGTTATCCATTTTGTATGGTTGTTATACTACGTAGATATCATTACCAAGACAATTATGTGTGTGTTTTTTAACAAATTTAAATTAACAAAATCACACAATTATCATAAGTAATGCCACGAGTGATTTCCAAATTATCGATAAATTCACGACTCACGAAGTGAGGAGTGAATTTATCTACATAATTTGGAAATCAAGAGTGGTATTTGTTAGGACTATTTAACGAATAAAATTAAGCTGTTTACTCACAAATCATTATTTAAATATAGTTATTTTAAAATATTTAGGGTCGCGGGTTCAAACCCGGCCAGGGTCGATGGATTTTTTAGGACGGAAAGATCCAAGGAGCAAGTCCTCCGGGAGGGACTTTAAGCCGTGGGTCCCGAGTCTGAAGATTTTCAGGCTCGTAAAAAATCCTTAAGCCTGAATGAAAGGCCTCTAAGCAAAATTTGCCGAATTTTCCCGTCCTAGTACTACCTTGGTTTCCTAGATGTCAGTATACGAAAACAAGTGTAACTAAATTAGTATGGTTCAAATTCTTCCCTATAGGGGGAGAGGTCCTAAATCTCTGTTAAGGGAAACATGGGCTTACAAGATACAAGAAGATATATTTAATGTAAACGGCGATGTTTGAAAACAATTGAGAAACGATTGGTACGCTTTATTTGCTTATTTTGTTCATCACTGCAATCAGATCATATTATTTATTGCCAAAGGAACGCAATACTGTAAGAATGCACTCTAATGAAGAAAAAATGTATATTAATTCATTTATGATGTCCTATGATGTAAATATGACAAATATATTTTTGGGAAAAAATACATTTAAGAAAGTGCAAACAGTGGTTTCTTTTTTTGGTGATATAATCAATTGCTACATATGTTTTTATATTAACTCCCGCATGCGCTATGTGTTGACATTCATGCACTATATGTTGTACAATCAGGTAACCGTATTTCTTAGAGAGTCAGTTACTGCAAAATAATGCTATGACCTATTCAGAATGTTAAAAAGGAGGTGCTTTCTTTATTATGATAAACTTTAATTGGTAATTTCTAGGCGAAACACGACTGTGACTGGTTGTAAATAAAAAATCATTTAAATGTGATTGGTCATTGACTCCCATCTGGGGCATGAGTTAAATAGTCTTGGCAATGGTATCTATGTAGTATAAACAACCATACAAAATGGACAACTGGAAATGTCAAATATTTTGAAAATTATCTCACATAAGGAAATTGAAACGTCGACAAATTATTGAATAAATTGAACATTTGACTGAGATAACTAATTAATTATTATTGTTATATTTTATTTGTATGCCAGTACAGTATGTTTGAAAAAAATGCAGTTTCTCTAAAAGACAGACAAATTTATAGTCTATTATTTTGAAAGATAAGGAAAATGAGCCAAAAATAACGCAACAGTCTAATAATGCAATTTTCCTTATAAAAATACAATATTATGAATTTATACCGGAATGTGAAATTGTAACTTCTGGCACGTAATTATGTAACAAGAGATAATCTGTGGAAGTGATATTTTACTCCATTCTAAGGAAGAAGGAAAACCACTTCCTACTTGATAAAGAACAGTGGTACTGGGGTTTTCTGGCCAGGATTTTCCGGATATAAGCCTGGCGAATCAAGGAATCTCACTTCCATTTTGGTCAGTTTGTTGTGAAACATAGTTAGATAAGGGCATTTCATATTTAACGGAAAAAAACGCAACTTTTAATATTTTTAAGTTGTACTTAAAACTAGACTCTTCATATTATTGAAATATTAAATTAATTTTAGTTCTTATTATACATTAAGATCCGACCAGCCTCTTGGGCTAGTGGTTAGCGTTTATGACTACAGTTCATGAGGGCCCGGATTCGATTCCCGGTCAGACAACAGGAGTTTTTTCTTAAATGGAATTATTCCTGTGGTTACCCTGGGTCTGGAATTTAGGTTAACGTTAGGTTAAGGACTCTCCTGGCGCTTCATTATCACTTATCATCTCCATCGGGGTAACGTAACTCCGCCTTCCAGGTGCCCCAACCTAAGAAATGGATTACAATTCCGCCAATGCCAGAGAAGAAAAGCCAGAAATGTCATAAAAGACAATCTGATGCAATTCGACAATTAAGATCCTCCCTCTAACATTGCTTCTGTGAAACTTCATGGTAGCCTCATATTCGAAAATAAATTATTTAAAATAAAATATTAAATTTATCGGAATATGTGAATTATTTTTTGTCATTATCTAAAAATGTAAGTTTTTAATTTTGACTTAATACATGAAAACCTTCTCGTAACATGCATAATTGTAATTACTTAAACTAAATAAGTGACGAAGCAAAAAATTAATCAATGTCAATTAAAAATTAACAAGTCAGAAAAACAAAATGTTAATTAACTCATTGAAATAATGCAAACGTTTTTAGTTTATGCATATCAAATTTTCGTTTAAAATTTCCATTATTATAAAGACAGTTTCCATATTTAAGTTACAAAATTTACATACGAATACACTTACTTCTAAAAAACATACCGATTTCAAAGATGAATCAATACATCAATCAAAGTAATATAATTTTATTTTATTTTATACCAGAAATTAAACATTGGCACAATTCTGGATAATCATGTTATTATAAGGAATGATTGGAAAACATTATCTCAAGATAGGGATGTATGGAGAGCTTATGTCCGCGCGGCTATGAACCTACGGGTTCGATAGTGCCAGTGAGTTAGTTACTTATCCATTAAAAGGGTCTTGTCATTCCAACTTCCATAGAAAAGTTAAACTAAAAAAAATACATAAAACTGTTATTCCTCCAGTTATATCATATGGATGCGAAACATGGTATTTTACCTTAAGGGAGGAAAAACGATTACGAGTATTTGAAAATAGATTTCTTAGGATAATGTTTAGACTAAAGAGAAGCAAACAGTCGAATGAAGAAGACGCAAAACAGTGAGCTACATGACTTTTATAGGAAACCAGATGTTATAACAACAGTAAGACTCATAAGCAACGACGGGCAGGATATATGAGACGAATGGGGAATCAATGAAGGACATGGGATATTGGCAAGAAAACCAGAGGGAAACCGCCCAGTAGGGAAATCATTAGCTCAGAATAGAGATGTGTGGAGAGCTTACGTCCGCGCGTCCTAAACCTCTGGGTTCGACATACCAGAGAGTTAGACTTTCTTTTTTTTGCCCATACCGAAGACGATCTTCAAAACAAAACCCTTCAACTCAATAAAATTACAGAAAATTTTAATTTGAAAAATTGATGCAAAATAAAACGAAACCAGTAGTTTTCATAAGTAACGCCACGAGTGATTTCCAATTTATCTAGAGAATTTGAAAATCAAGAATGGCATTTGTTAGGACAATTTAACGAAAATTAAGCTCTTTACTAAAAAATAATTATTTGAATATAGTTACCGGTGTTTTAATATATTTATATAGTTAATGTAAACGGCGATGTTTGAAAACAAATTAAAATGTGAGGTTATGTATATTCACTGCAACTCGATCATATTATTTATTGCCAAATAGGATCGCAATATTGTAAAAATGCACTCTAGTGGAGAAATAATGAAACACATCAAACTATTATAATCAACATTATAGGTTAATCATGTATATCTTGAATAAACTCAGTAAAATCACTGAATCTATTCATTATTTGCTATATTCAATGTATTTGTTGGAGAAAAATAATGGTCTAACCTGTTCAGAATATTAAGAAAGGAGGAGCTTTCTTTATCACAAAAGCAGGAGCTGATAAAGAGAAAACGATAAAGAGCGAGGTGAACACACGACTGTCATTGGTGTAAAACAGAATTCATTGAAACATGATTGGTCATTGACTACCATTTGCGACATGAGTTAAATAGTCAAGGAAAGATCCCTCTAAGTTCCATAGTGGTAATAAATAGTTACATTATTGGAACAAGTAAACATGTTTAATTATCAGGTTTGTATCATAAGAATTCTATGACGGAGGAAGGACATCGAATTTTTATATAATCTTGAAATATCAGGGAAGATGGTGATCGTTGCAAAAAATACAAATACGAAGATATTTTCAAAAAATAATGCACGAACAGTTTTATTTCAATGTGGCGAGCTTGGATGCAAAGGTATCGCCGGAAAAGACATGGGAGGTTTACAGAAAACACGGAAGTTCATTGTGACATACTTCATTAATATAATTTTTTTCCTAGTTTAACCTCACCTGCAGTAGGTACTTTTGCGTGTCCCAGACACACGGGCGTTACAGGGAGAACCTCCCCAGATGACACATCCGATACGTTACTAAGATTTACCATGAGACACACTATTAATAATAATAATAATAATATAATAATCATAATAACAATAATAATAATAATAATCATAATAATAATAAATAATAATAATAACTAACTCACTGGCACTATCGAACCTGTAGGTTCATGACCGATTTGTCCTCATTGTTACTATCTTCGCAATTATTTTAAATTACATATGATTTATAGTATCTTTGAGACCGTAACAGGCCACACGGCCTAATACTTGCATGGATGATGATGATGATGATGATGACTATAATCCCGTGATCTTAAAATAATGGATGTGGTACAGTATTTAAAATTTTTGCTGACAGAAGTAAAGGGAGATATATAAAATTTGCATACAACCACTAATTTGCCTTCCTTGCAGTTTGTTTTATGTCTGCAGGTTTTATAACAGTTTAATATACCAACTCCCTAAAGTAATGAATATGCTTAATAAAGTTGCAAGTAAATTACTAACTTCACTTCTGATATACGAGTTATACACATTTTACGTTAGATAAAATGTACAGAATATTAACATAAAATTCTTCTTCTTCTCCTCCTTCTTCTTCGTCACGGTTTAGGCTTATTTACTAGCCTGTCCCGGCTCCAAATTGCTGCTGTTTCCATCTTTTCTTTGGTCTTCCCAAATTTCTTCATCCTCGTGGTGAATAGTTGTATGCTGCTTTTGGTGTTCTATTCTCAGTCATCCTTGCTAAGTGTTCTCTCCAGTTTGTTCTGTATTTCACGATTGTTGTGTTTAATTCCTCTACTGTTAGTTGTTGTCTTAATTCTGTGTTGAGTTTTTTTGTCTGTTCTTTGATATCCTGCTATTGGTCTGAGGAATTTCATTTCAGCAGCTTGTATTCTGGCAGATTGTTGTGTTGTCATCGTCCATGTTTCGGACCACAAGTAATAATAGGAACTGCCATAGTCTTATATACTTTCAATTATAGAGTCTTTCCTGTCCTGGCTTTATTTTGTAAAGGTACTTTTAGTGTTCCTGCTATATCGTTTAACTTATTGAGTTTGTTATTTATATCTATTTCCGTTGTGTATCATATTTCGCAACCTAGAAAGTTATATCCTACCACTTGTTTTATTGGCTTATTTTCTAATATTATCTTTGTCCGAACTGGATGAGCGCCCTTGAAAGTCATGTTTTTTTTCTGATGATATTTCCATATTGTATTTTTATACTTAATTTGTTTATATAGCAAACATTCCCTGATATCAATTTATTAGTATTATATTTTATTAGCAGTAGCATTAACTAACCACTATCGAACCCGGAGGTTCATGGCCCCGCAGACATAAATGTTCCACTATTCGCTATTTCTAGTTGAAGTTTTCCCATCATTCCTTGTATAATTCAACTCTAAATCATTGTTGTATATATATTATCTTACCCTTTCTCTCTGGTTTTCCTGTAAGTTTTTATGCCCTTCTTTAATTCCTCATTGGTGCTACATGCCCTGCCCATCGGTCTACGAGAATTAGCTGACTCTTATTATGCTTGTTACTTTGTTTTTAGATTTCTCCATTCACCTGTAGGAATAATAATACGTAATAATAATAATAATAATAATAATAATAATAATAATACTATTTTTATTATTATTACAACTTGTGTGTTGTAATGGTTAGCATCTCTGACTAGGAACTCAGGGATCCCACGTTCGTTTTCCGACTGTACCATACATTTTCTTTCGGTATACTGCCTAGAAAAGGATTTACTCAGCCTCGTGAAGACATTTCAATATCTGCTTCATGTGATAAATACCGAGATCCCATTAAGGCAACGGTACTCATTACGCGGCCCGCGGGCCGCATGCGGCTCTTGAAGATATTTATTAAGGCTCTTTGAATAATTTTACCTTCATTACATTTAAATTTTAAATTCTAAGTATAAAATCATATTATCTTTATTGAAATTCTACAAAACTTTGGATATCCCTGTGTCAATCCGAGCAGTACAGTACCGCACGTGTTCAACAATGCAATGCAATGTCCTGGCTAGTGTTATTGGTTTTGAATATGTGTACGTTTGTTTTTAAAACCGTTTAAACTTCTACATTGTCGTCCGAATCTTTCACAATGAAATATTATAGAATTTAGTTTCTATGAACAAGCGACTGGATACTGTGTGTTACCTAACCAGTTGAAGTGAAGTGAAGTGAATTTCAGTGTTTAATAATGGCTGGTGTTTTTTCGAAAGGGAAAAAGAGAAAACTCAAAGATGAAGGAAGATTTTTTTCAAGATACTTGGGAGCATGGATTTTTCTTCATACCTGCTAAAAGGAAGGCAGTGCGATGTGTTTATTATGTCGAGACGTAGTTCAAGGTTATAAACGATTTAATCTTAAAAGGCATTACAAAACGGTGCATTCAAATTTTGAGTGCAAATATCCCAAAGATTCAAAATTGAGAGCAGAAAAACTAAAAACATTAAAAATGTCAATAGTGTCTGAACGGAAAATGATGTTGGATACCGTAAATGAAAATAAGTTGATAACAAAAGCATCATATGAACAGCAGAAATTTTAGCACGCTAAATGAAACCGTTTGCCGATGCAGAGATTTTTAAGGAGTGTTGTCTAGTCGTTTGTGACACATTATTTTCTAAATTCCCAAATGCAAAACAGATAAAAAGTGACATACAAAAGTTACAACTTTCCGATTCTACTTGTGTTAGGAGAGTTAACGAAATGTCTGTCGACATGCTCCTTTGTACTCTCGATGAAATTCGTGAATGTGACTATTTCAGCCTTGCTCTGGATTCGTCCACAGATATTAGTCCCACCTCTCAGTTGCTTTTATTTGTTGAATATCGTAATAAGATAGGGATTATAAAGGAAGAATTTTTAACTGTAATACTATGACAGGTCAGACACGGGGAATATATTTTTTTGAAGCAGTTAAATCTTTTTTTGACAAATACAAAATTGACCTAAACAAACTTTTATCAGTGTGCACTGACGGTTGTCCCTCAATGGTAGGTTGTCATACAGGATTAAATTTCTCTGTTAAAAAAACATTTAAATAGAGACCACTTATTAACATACCATTGTATTTTACATCAAGAAAATCTTGCTGCGAAATTTGACGAAACTTTCAGATCTGTGATGAAAAAAGTAATTAACATTGTTAATTTCATTAGATCACGTGAACTAAATCATAGGCAATTCATTGAATTTCTCAAAGAGCTTAATTCACAGTATGATGATGTTATTTATCACAGTGAGGTCAGGTGGCTGAGTAAAGGAAGAGTTTTGGAACGATTAATTAATCTTCGCCATGAAATAAAACTCTTTTTAAGTGAACGAGATAAAGAATACCCTGAACTAGACTCTTCTTCATGGTGGTTAAAAGTTGGCTTCCTGGCTGCCATAACAGGAATACTGAATGATGTCCAAATTAAAATGCAAGGTACAAATAAACTTATTACTCAGCTCACAAGTGCAATTTTTTTTAGAAGAAAAATTAAAAATGTATACAGAAGAACTTAGTAATAATGATTTCACTAGTTTCCCATGTTTCCAACATCTTATTGAAGAATATTCAGAGGAAGAAATAAACTTGCAACCCTTCATAGAATTGTTCACTGTGCTACACCATGATTTCAGCGCGAGATTTAATTATTTTAGAAAGTTTCGAAACCCATTTCGATTAGTTGAAAATCCCTGGTCAAAAACGACAACAGATGTAACTGGGTTGTCAATTTTTGGTCCTGAGATTAGAAATGTAAAAAAATGAACTTATTGATCTCCAGCAGGATTCAGAACTGGAAGGTATTTTTCAAGAGAAACGAAAAACAAATTCAATTTTAGAGTTTTGGAATACAGTTCCAGAAAAACAGTTCGAAAACTTTGTGTCGTGTGCATATAAAATGCTGTGTCTTTTTGGATCAACGTATGTTTGTGAAATGACTTTCAGTTGAGATAAAGTTCATCAAGGGTAAACATAGATCTCGTCTCACCAATGTGAACTTGGAAAACCTGCTGCGGATATGTGTGGCAAATCAACCAGCTCGTATTGACAAAATTGTGCAGGAGAGTAGCAGAGTTCGACCATCAACTTCACAGCAGTAATCTACACAACTGTAAGTTGCCTTAAAATTATGTACAGTACTGTAATAATAATATTAATAATAATAATAATAATAATAATAATAATAATAATAATAATAATAATAATATACAATAATAATAACAATAATAATAATAAAATAATAAACAGTTAATTATTAACAATTAAATGACAGTAATCAGTAATTGTGTTTTGTCCATAAATGTAAAAAAAAAAAAAAAAGCTGCGTGTTACCAAGACTGAGAACTGTGAAATTTGGTGCGGTTCTCGAACAGATATGGTTTCTTATATTTGGCTCTCTTGTAATTTCTAGTGAGTACCACTGGGCATAGTCTATACAGTACAGGTACGGAACTGGATCCATTCAAATCGTGAGGACAACTGAATATATAGATATTTGTAAAATCCGAAAAAAATAAAAGAAAGATAAAACAGAGAAACAAACTAAGGTTGAGGAACTGCATCATGCTAAGCAAGGCCCTTATACTGTCATTTTCTAGTCAGTGACAGAACTAATTAAGCAAGCCTTAGGTCTTTGGAACGAATGTGCCACGGTTTTACTTTTTTGTTAGAGCTTATATATCTGGCTGAACAAAACTGCAATTTATGTATTTTTGCAACACTCTCCAGATAAACAATCGGATGAAGAATGTTAAGAATTTGGCTCACTCGATTATTTAAAACAAGCATAATGCATAAAATATATTCAAGTATGTTTGTATACAACAGTATTAAAGAGCTCTGCAACCATATTTCACGAGCTGATGAGGTGTTAAATCTCATTCAGTTGAAAACTCCGATTTGTCTTCATTGTTACTATCTTCGCAATTATTTTAAATTACATATGATTTATAGTATCGCAAACAGTTATACACTCTAAATAAATTTGCATTTAACACTCTTATTTATTTCTTGGTATAAGAAAATATATTGACTGAAAGATCGAGATACAAGAACTTAACATATGCAGTAGACCACTTTTCTTCTTGTTTATTCTATCGAATTTCTGATCATATTTATTGCTAAATATATTTTGAAATAGATTATATTCTCTCGTCACTTCATTTTAATTCTGTTTTGTCACTGAGGCGGTTAGAAATTTAGGGGGTGTAAGTGCAAGTTTTGCAATATTAAAAAAAGGTTTAAAGTTGTTTAAGAAAACCATAACAATCATTCTTTATCTACTCCTAACACATACACTTATATCGCTTTGCCACTAAATAAAATTATGTTTCAAGAATGTAATTAGGTACTAAATTCGTTTTTTCGTGAAAAAAATTACTTACACCCTTTTGCTCCTAACCGCCTCAATTGTAAGCTTACTTTCAATCACCTTTGTTCATGTAAATGTCGTATTTAGCTTATTGAGAAAACTCAGCGGCTCCAGGTTGAGGAACCAGCTATAACGGCTGGGGGACTCGACATGCTGGATGTGAAGGGCCAGCAGCCGGCTGGTAAAAGGACAACCGCTGAAAAGTGGAAAGACCCTCAATCGGATCGGAAAACTCAGTTTAAATTAGAAAGGTTGCATTATATTAGAATGTATTATAATGGATGAAGTAAGCTCAATTTTGGATACACGTGCTATTACCCTTTACAAGGAGTTGTCATCCCAACTTCTCTAAAAAATGTTAATTAAAAATAGTTACGTAAAATTGTTATTCCTCCAGTTGTATTATAATGGAAGCAAAACGTGGTATTTCACTTTAAGGGAGAAGAAAATATTATATTTAAGAATAAAGTTCTTAACAACACTTTTAGAACAAAGAAAAAGCACGATGATGAACGAAGAAAACTACAGGGAGCTGCATGATCTTTATAGGAAATTTAAGTCTCATAGATTGCGATGGACAATACATGTGGCACGAATGGGAAATGAAAGAAGGACATGAAAAGTTCTTGGGTATATTTTTGGAACAAAGAGAGGACATTTGAGTTGCATTAAAAAAGTATTGTGTAAACAATCTAACTCACCAGAATTAGAAAAACAGGCAGATGAACGGAGAAAACTACATAACAGTGAGCTACATGATCTTTATGGTAAATCAGACATATTGATTTAAGTCTCGTAAACTGCTATGGGCAGGATATATGGTACGAATGGGGAATGAAAGAGGGGCATGAAAACACTGAAGGAAAAGTAGAACGAAAGCCCCTAGTAAGTAATCCAAGAATGATATGGAAGAATAACATTAACCAAGATTTAAGGGAGGTCAATTATACAGAGATGACTGAAACTATGAGCTCAAAATAGAATGTAGGCTATGGAGAGCATATGATCGACAGTATCGGTTAAGATAGAGTTAATTGCTATAATAGTAGTTCAAAAAAATATGTGGTTGGTCGCTAACATTTTCTGTAAATATAAGGAACCTAAAATAAACTGGTAAGAGGATTCTCTTCGCCCTAGAAAAAAATAATTTACATTCAAGAGAATTATAAGCTTATTATATAATAAAATCGGTTCTCTCTACGATTTTCAGGAATCCTGAAACCAAGCTTCCTTATCCCTCTTTTCACCCACTTGTAATTCAGCACGATTTCTCAATGTCTTAAAATCTAACGCGTACATTTACTTCATATTCAGTAGATGCAAATACAATTAATCTCTAAAGCTTGAACCAAAATGAAGGGAAGAAGGCAGACGTCATAAATATTCCTCTGATGTGGGGGATATCGAATTAATCTAATGAACCATTCAGAGAAATGTAGGCCTCTATTAAATTAGCGACAGCCACATTGATTCACAGCATGTCATGTCTTCCATTAAATTAAACTACTGGAGAAGCTTCCAGGAATTAGCGGCACAGTACAACCTAAAATAATGACAGATTTCGTAGAAAAAAGATCTGCAACACAAGTTAGTATTACAAAGAAACCATTTGTTGGATGTAAAATATGTAGTCTCCAAAAAAAGATATGCACGTTAAATTAAATTGCTTCTTCTCGGTATTGTATGTTTACTAGTAAAGGTGCACGTTCCGTCTCTTATACACAATGCCAACACCTGACTGCTGTACAAACAAAAACTTGCATCTGATTTGGAAAATATAAATTACCCCCCTAAAAAAACAACAATCCTTTATTAGTGAATTCCGGGGAGAATGAAGCTATTCAGGTTGTTCCCTTGAACATATTTTGGAACAATAGTTTACATGTCTTCATCGAATCGACCTGAGAATGACCTTATCATATATATATATATATATATATATATATATATATATATATATATATATGCTGGAACAAGAAATGTAAATTTGGAATAAGAATATCAGAAAATAGAAAATTAAACACCACATTGTTTGCAGATGACCAAATAATAATAGCAAATTCAGAAGATAATCTACAGAAAGGTCTGTATCACTTAACAAAATTACAGAAGAATATGGATTGAAGATATCTACAGAGAAAACAAAAATGATGGCATTTCAAGGTGTAGATTCTATCAGAAGTAAAATTGTACTGGACAATACAATTTTGGAGCAGGTGAATAATTTTACATATCTAGGATGCAATATCTCATATGAAGAAGAAAAGGATGTAGCCTAAATGCAAAAATATATAAGTTTTTAAGAATTTTAGGGTTTATAAATACTATCTTCAAGCCACAGTTAGTCCAAAAACATTCAAGACTGAAAGTGTATAAACTACTGGCTCTTCCAACTCTTTAGCGAAGTATGGACGTTGAAACAAAAGGATATACAGAGACTTAGATCTGCTGAAATGAGATATATTCGGAGGACAGCAGGATACACACTACTAGATCACAAAAAAATGAAGACATGTTGAGGCTCGAGCAGCCGCAATTTTTTAAAACCAAATTCGGCATATATAGAGTAATTAAAAATGTAATGTTGAGTTAGTTAACCAGCAAAATCGGACCATTAGGAATGTGGACCAATCTGAAGTGAAGATATAAAAATCGCTCTAACGGCTGCAATTTTTTAATTTTTGCAACGTACTCAGAATATGCTACTTAAATAAAATGAGGCAGGTATCCTCTAAAATTCAGCGAAATCCTTTCATTAGAAGTGGATGTTTATCGGAAACTCTTTTTCTTCTTCATCACGGTTTAGGCTTATTTGCTAGCCTGTTCCGGCTCCAAATTGCTGCTCTTTCCATCTTTTCTTTGGTCTTCCCAAACTTCTTCCTCGTGGTGAATAGTTGTATGCTGCTTTTGGTATTCTATTCTCACTCATCCTTGCCAAGTGTTCTTTCCAGTTTGTTCTGTGTTTCACTATTGTTGTGTTTAATTCCTCTACTTTTAGTTGTCTTATTTCTGTGTTGTGTTTTTTATCTGCTCTTTGATGTCCTGCTATTGGTCTGAGGAATTTCATTTCAGCAGCTTGTATTCTGGCAGATTGTTGTGTTGTCACTGTCCATGTTTCGGATCAATAAATAATAATAGGAACTGCCATTGTCTTGTATAATTTCATTATAGAATCTTTGTTGGCTTTATTTTTCAAAGTTCTTTTTAGTGTTCCTGCTATATAATTAAACTTATTTAGTTTGTTATTCATATCTGTTTCCGCTGGTGTATGATATTTCGCAACCTATGAAATTATATCTTACCACTTGTTCTATTGGCTTATTTTCTAATATTATCTTTGTCCGAACTGTATGAGCGCCCTTGAAGGTCATTGTTTTTATTTTTCTGATGATATTTCCATGTTGTATTTGTATATATCGGTAACTCGAAATTAAAATATAATTCTAGCAGCTGACATGCATATTTTCTCCCAATATAACTATTATATATTCCGTAAAGCAGCAAAATCGGATAAAAAAATTCGGCTAAGTTTTGAAATCATATATGGGTACTAATTTATTTCTGTTGCTGAAAATAAAATTTAGAGATGGATAAAAAGAGTTATGGGCAAACTTAATTTACAGATTGTAAATTAATTACACGACACAATTTTAATGGCTTACATAATGGTCTTATTTGAGCATCTTGAGATAGAAAACTAGTAATCCGTTAAGGTAAATGGACGAGTTATAAAAAACATAAATTTAAATCTGTCATTGATAAATCAATATTAAAACCAAGAGCATAATTTGTTCTACATTTAGATTGAGCAAACCTGATTTAACGGTTATGGGATCCGACATTCTGACCACATGTTACCCCAAACTGTCTAGATGATCGCCCGCCTCTGTAAATGGTACTAGTGGATGTATGGCCAGCGGCCGGCTGATAGACTAAGGGACTTTTATAGGGTTTCTGACGTCTACAAAATAGCATTGCTCTTATCCAGCAATTCTTTCTAGTAAACGTGCCCTTTTAAGTGAAATTGATTTATAATAATATTAATTAAATAAAAATAAAACGTAGTTTTATTTGATTTTCATATTTATTGTATAATTCAGTGATAGCTGTTTTGGTACACTGTACCTTCTTCAGACATCTTAACAAATTATAAATTGTGTTCCAACTGATCTAAGCAACAATACAACATTTATTTAATTTTTTAATTTAACAAAGGGATTCATTCAAATCAAGTTGAGAATTTAACAGTTTGTTACTACTTTTCAATTTATTTATTTCTACAGCCTCCAAAAGATATAACTTCTTACCCTTATCACAAACATGTAACATTTCAATTATTTCTACAGCCTCCAAAAGATCTATCTTCTTACCCTTATCACAAACATGTAACATTTCAAAATTTTGAAATTTAAATTAGTATTGTTGTATTGTTGCTTAGATCAGCTGGAACACAATTCATAATTTGTTAACATGTCTGAAGAAGGTACAGTGTACCGAAACAGCTGTCACTGAATTATATAATAAATATGAAAATCAAATAAAACTACGTTTTATTTTTATTTAATTAATAAATATGGATTTTCATCAAGTAAACACCAACTCAATTGATTATATAATGATATTAATTCATTTCAAATAAATAATTAGGTTTTATCAAAAAAAAATACCATTTTGTAACGTATAATTATTATTACACGTCCACCGCTGTGATCTCGAAGTAGCGTCTGCATTGTAACGCAGCGGACCCGGGTTCGATTCTAGATCGGGACAGGTTCCTGAGTGAGGTTTTTTCGGGGTTTTTCCTCACTTGTAAGACAAAGTCAGGAAGCTTATCACCCAACGGTCTTCGAAAATGATCAGCCATCATCATTACCATCCTTATTATTTCACTGGGGATGTAAGGGATAGTGACGTGTGTATAACCTCTCCTACCCAATTCTCATTCTCACCTTCTCGTGGTACAACCCGTTTTCACAAACGAGGCTCTGAGGACCGAGTCACGGCGGTATAACCGTTCCATCGGGTACTGAGTAAATGCAGAATCCTAATGTCTGTCCAGAGACTAAAATGTAGCAGCCCTACCACTGGACTACTTAGCGTCGGGCCAGTAACCTGTCCTAAGGAAGCTCAAAACTACTTTCAAGTCTATTTTGTTACACATTTAGAATCAGATTTGCATAAGCTCCAAACTAATGCCTTCAAAATATTAAAACATTTGAATAAAGATATTAAAGAATCTACCAAAATTAATTGCGGAGTAACAAACTATTTTTTCAATTATTATAAAAGTCTTTGGACTGACAATAGCTATGAAGATACAGTTTTCCGAAATAATAATGAGACAGATTCCATAATATCATTGGAAGATTGAACAATAGTTTAAAGAAATTAAAAAAATGGGAAGGCAACTGTCACAGATGGCTTGAATTCTGAATTGTACAAATATGCAGGCAAACAGTTCCATGAAAGACTGTTGTCCTTCTTTAATAATGTATTCAAAAATGCAGATATACCACAAGAATGGAAGACAAGCATTGTTATACCCCTGTTCAAGAAAGGAGACAAGAGAAAAATGGACAACTATAGGGGAATCAGTTTGTTAAACACATGCTACAAAATTTATGCAGACATTTTTTAAATGGAAAATTGAAAAGTTTCAGTGAAAAATTCCTTATGGAATGTCAAAATGGATTTAGGAAAGGACGATCTTGTATTGATTCAGCATTTTCAGTTAAACTATTGCTTGAAAAAGAAGAGAATTCAACTTAGAAATACATTTTGCTTTCATAGATTTTGAAAGAGCATTCGACACAGTCAAGAGATCAAAACTCTTAAATATATTGGAAGACAGAAATATACCAAATTTACTTCGGCAGAACATACAAAATATTTACAAAGACAACACCATAAAGATTAAATTAAATAACAGATTTTCTGAAGAAGGAATTATAAATCGTGGTGTGAGACAAGGCTGCCCCCTATCCCCAACACTGTTTGCAATTTATATCAATGAAGTAATATGTTGCTGGAACAAAACATATAAATTTGGAATAAGAATATCAGAAAATAGAAAATTAAACACCCTATTGTTTGCAGATGACCAAATAATAATAGCAAATTCCGAAGATAATCTACAGAAAGGTCTGTATGAACTTAACAAAATTACAGAAGAATATGGATTAAAGATATCTACAGAAAAAACAAAAATTATGGCATTTCAAGGTGTAGATCCTGTCAGAAGTAAAATTGTACTGGACAATAAAATTTTGGAGCAGGTGAATAATTTCACATATCTAGGATGCAATATCTCATATGAAGAAGAAAAAGATGTAAATGCAAAAATATCTAAATTTTTAAGAATTTTAGGGTTAATAAATTCTATCTTCAAGCCACAGTTAGTCCAAAAGCATTCTAGACTGAAAGTGTATAAAACACTGGCTCTTCCAACTCTTTTGTATGGTAGCGAAGTATGGACGTTGAAACAGAAGGATATACAGAGACTTAGATCTGCTGAAATGAGATATCTTCGGAGGACTGCAGGATACACACTACTAGATCACAAAAAAAAAATGAAGACATCTTGGAAGAATTACACATGGAATCTTTAGAAAACAAAATTTCTGATTATAAGTCAAGATGGATGCAACATGTTCATCGAATGGAAGATCACAGAATACCCAAACAAATGTTAAGATATCAACCTGCAGGAAGAAGAAGACCAGGACGTCCACTCAAAAGACTTTTGGATGGTGTTTCTCTTGAGGCCGAAACAGGTCAACAAATGGCCTAAATTCGTGAATGTACTATGATGATGATGATTATTTCACTGCCGTGGAAAGCAACGGGAAGCTACCACACCGATAATTCTCTAGTAAAGCTGCAAAGCATAGCATAGAAATGCAACGATTGCAGTGAAAGACCTGCCCTAGGGCAGAACACTATAAAATATAATTATTATACAATTACTGTCCACCGCTGTGGTCTCTAGGTAGCGTGCTGCCTTGTCACGCAGCGGACCCGGGTTTGATTCCCGGTCGGGACAAGCTCCTGGGTGAGTTTTTTTCGGGGATTTTCCTCACCTATAAGACAAATGTCAGGAAGCTTAGGGCCCAACGATCCCCGAAAATCATCTGGTCATCATCATCATCGTCCTTATCATTATCATCATCGCAACGGGAAGCTACCACACCTATAATTCCCTAGTAAAGCTGCAAAGCATAAATGCTGTGATTGCAGTGAAAGACCTGCCCTCGGGCAGAATTACCATGGATGGATGGATACAATTATTTAATAAAGTTAGGGGTGGCTAGCGAGATGCCACTGAATCATCTCCTTTAAATGAAACTTGTTTTGTCACGTACAGGTGTGGTCAAAGAAGAGTACCCAACTAATATATCACGTGTGGTTTACTCAGCAAAAACGTTCTGATGCTATTGACATTACTGTGGTCACAATTTATAAAATTCGTGTTGAGGCTTCTCGTGGCTCCAGGGTGTCTACGAAGAAAAGGAGAGTCGTAGGCTCAAAAAAAAAAAAAGACACGAAATATTGCGATAATATGAGTTAGGCGTAAATTGCATAACTTTTTTTATTCTTTCTTGTTTATACTGGTTTTCTTTATTGTTTTGCCTTTATCTTTGTTTGTTTTTACCTGTTTGTTAACTTTCTTTAATTCTCACAAAGACACAAGGACAGGACACACACACCCAGACCCAAGGTGGAGATTTTAAAATCCCCAACCCCGCGACGAATCGAACCCGGGTCGCCGGAGTGGAAGGAAGGGTCTCTACCGACTATGCCACGGCGACGGACAAGACAATTTTCTCTTTCGTTTACACTGTTCTTCCTTTTTGTTTCATCTTTGTTAACCTTTTTATCTTATTCACACATACAAACACAAGACAGGACACACACCCAGACCCAAGGTGGAGATTTAAAATTCCCTACCCCGCCGGGAATCGAACCCGGGTCGCCGGGTAGAGACTCTACCGACTACGCCACGGCGACGGACTTCTAAATCGGCCACCAATTATCTCGAAATCCTACACACAGTTAATAAAGACGCAGATCTCCCAATTGTTAAATGATGGCTGGGGGACCCAATATGTTCACTGCATGGCAACCCTATACAGGTTGGATGATCGTCATCTCTAAATTGGTTGATCGTCCACCTCCGTAATTGACATTTACAGATGTGAGACAAGACTCCTTTTAGTAGTACAAAGGGTTTCTAATCCTATCGTTCCATGGAGTTTTTTTTATAATATATAACGTCTTGAGAAAAGGTATAAGATTGCGGGTTACGTGTCATACATTTGCATCATGTAATATCATCAGAAATCTGAAATAAGAAGCCCTCTAAAAAAATTATCGGGCATTTGGCACCTAGATTGGATTTCCGAAGCTAATGACTTGGGACGTGACAGCTAATGACAAATGAGGGAAATTTTGAGGAAGTGGATGAATTCAAATACGTAGGAACAATAATCACAAATAGGAATGAGACGCACAAAGAAATTAAACATAGGCTCAATTCTGGAAATGCATTGCAGAGACTTTTGATGGCCCAACTCTTTTCAAAAAACGTTAAACTGAAAATATATATAACTATTATTCTACCAGTTATATTATATGCATGCGAAACATGGACTCTTACTTTAAGGGAGGAAAGGAGATTACAAGTATTTGAGAATAAAGTACTTAGGAAAATTTTTGGACCAAAGAGAGATGAACAGACAGGTGAATGGAGAAGACTACATAACAATGAACTACCGTACATGGTTTCTATAGGAAGCCACATATAATAAGAACAGTTAAGTCTCGTAGACTGCGATGGGCAGGACATGTTGCGCATATGGGGAATGAAAGACGTGCATGGAAGCTTCTTGTAGGAAAGCCAGAGGGAAAACGGCCAGACGATATACCAAGAATGAAGTGGGAGAATAACATTGACTATGATTTGAGGGAAGTAGATTATACATGGAAAGATTGGAAAACAATAGCTCAGGATAGGGATGTATGGAGAGATTATGTCAGCTCGGCCATGAACCTACGGGTTCGATAGTGCCAGTGAGTAAGTAAGTAATGACTTGAGATGTTAAAGAGCGTCGTTAAAAACAATACCACTAAATTTACTAGAGTAGGTCCTGAATCCTATTACATTCTAATCCATTGTCGAACCATACAGACTGATACATTTCAACAATATAGTCAATAAAGACCGGAATAGTATCAACGAGTTTCGGAATTAAGACTTATGACAACAAATCTACGTCACAAGTACTTCAGTTTCTTTATACAATAGACCTAGTTCAGTCGTGTATCGTGGGTGGCGTTTGGTTCAACCATCATTCCTTAAGGAAATATGAAAATACTGCATAGTCAAGCTAGGCAGATTATATACAATTTAAATTATAAACATTTTTGTACCTTATATAACACAGTTGTCCTCAAC
Source organism: Diploptera punctata (assembly GCA_030220185.1). NCBI lineage: Eukaryota > Metazoa > Arthropoda > Insecta > Blattodea > Blaberidae > Diploptera > Diploptera punctata. The sequence continues at coordinate 185,309 of JASPKZ010005718.1, forward strand.
TATAATAATGTATGTCATAATCTTCGTTATATTATTAAAATTCAAAGTTTTTCGAAGACATGCTTCATCTTCAGGAACTTTGTTGATACTGAAATTATTTATATCTTTTATACAGAGCACTTTGGTTGTTAGGTGTGTTTTTTTTAATAAATTTTTATTTTTTGCTTCCTTGATAATTTCAATTTCTTCCAAAATACTATTTTTTTGTCTATTGTTTTCTTTGTGGATTATTGATTATGTTTTATTTAATTTGTTAAATATTTTGAAGATGAAGCATGTCTTCGAAAAGCTTTGAATTTTAATAATATAATAATAAAATTACAAAAATATAATAAAATGAATGGGGTAATACGAAGACATTTTGGTAAACAGATGAGGACAGAGACAAAACTAAGATTACATAACATCACATCAAAAGCTGCCCTAAAATATGGAAGTGAAATTTGGATTTTAAATAAAAGAAACTCTCATAAACTTCAAGTAAGCCAAATGCGCTTCTTACAATCATTGTTAGGAGTTAATAGACTGGATCACCAAAGGAACACTACTATCAGAGGAAAACTTGGAGTAACAAGTTTAAATGAAGATATACAAAGATACCAACAAGAATGGAAAAATCATCTGAGAAGAATGGCAAGAAATAGACTTCCAAAATTGGTATTCCAATATACCTCAACTGGACATAGGGACCGAGGAAGACCAAAACATCGGTGGAAAGATCAAGACCATCTTCGCTAGGTTTACCGTACAGGCCACATGGCCTAAAACGAATTTGTTCATGATGATGATGATGATGATGATAACAAAGGTTACAACATAAATTTGGATCGAAACAATGATTAAATTGGAATAGGTGGTTAGCATATTTTGAATATTCTAAATTTTTGTTATATGCTCTCGTGTGTTCCTTTATCCGAGAGATAAAAGGTCTACCAGTTTGTCCTATATAGACATTGTCACATGTGCCACACTTCAATTTATATACACCTGATAATTTTTATTTTTTTTATTTTGGTTTTATTGCTTTTTATTATATTTTGTAAAATATAATAAAATATATACAAAATATAATAAAAAAACAGTAAAACCAAGATAAAAAAGAAAAATTATGAGGTGTATATAAATTTAAGTGTGGCACATGTGACAATGTATATACAGGACAAACTGGTAGACCTTTTATCTCTCGGATAAAGGAACACATGAGAGCATCTAACAGAAATTTAGAATATTCAAAATATGCTAACCACCTATTCAAATTTAATCATTGTTTCGATCCAAATTTTGAAATTTTACATGTTTGTGATAAGGGTAAAAAGTTGAACCTTTTGGAGGCTGTAGAAATAAATAAGTTGAAAAGTAGTAATAAACTGTTAAATTCTCAACTTGATTTGAATGAATCACCTTTGTTAAATTTAAACATTTTAATAAATTATTGTTGTATTGTTGCTTAGATCAGTTGATATGTACTATAATAACACAATTCATAATTTGTTAACATGTCTGAAGAAGGTACAGTGTACCGAAACAGCTGTCACTGAATTACACATTAATAAATATGAAAATAAAATAAAACTGAGTTTTATTTTTATTTAATTAAATAAATATGGATTTCCATCAAGTAAACACCAACTCAATTGATTATAGAAATTATTATAGTTGAGGACGACTGTGTTATATAAGGTACAAACATTTTTATAATTGAAATAATTTTGTCCCGCGCCGTAGCCGAGCGGTTAAGGTAGGAAGCCTTGGCGCAGAGCTACGGGACTTGCGCTGGTTCGAGTCTCCATCGGGGAAGAAATTTTCTCATGGTATTTCGGCCAGTATGGGACCGGTGCCCACCCAGGATCGTGAGGCAATTGGGTAGCTACAATAAGTAGCGGCTCCAGGTTGAGGAACCAGCTATAACGGCTGGGGGACTCGAGATGCTAACCACATGTCTTCCCTACACTGGCTGTTGATCATCTACCTCTGTGATTGACACATGTGGATGTGAAGGGCCAGCAGCCGGCTGGTAAAAAGGCAACCGCTGAAAAGTGGAAAGACCCTCAATCGGATCGGAAATAATTTTAACCTCAACGGTGTTCAAACATGAATATTAAAAGTATAGATTATATAAAATGTCATTAAGTTTTGTGAAATAAAAGTAAAAAGAATTAATTTCGGGCATCGTGCACCATTTTTCATGTTTTGCGGGCTGTATACTCTAAGTCTAGTCTATTCTTGAGACACGCTTCTAATCTATTCCGGCCTTTGTAGACTAATATATGTTATGTTTTATTTCTTTTTACTCTGAAACTTCATTTAAATGTTTTATAAAGTTTTATTGCGAAGGATTCATATGAGAGCGGATAATGCAGCTGTGTTAACTAAAATAACAGCTTTGTTTTATAGCAGTGAGGAAGAATTATTTTCACCGTCAGAAACAGAAAGCCTTTGAATATTGCAAAGCATATACGAGGATGGTATCAAGGAAGATAATAAAACATAACAGTCACGTTTATAAAGTCGCAATTCTAAGAAAATCCATGCAGTTTACATTCATCCTTATGTAGGTCGACCAAATAACCAAACAACCACGTAGTGAAACTCGATCAGTTTCATGCCTTCTAAATAAATACAACATTTACATAAAATATTCTCTGTGTGACTATAACTTAAATTGCAGGATTTTTTAACAATACGGAATGATACCGGCTTGAATTAAAAAAAAAAAACATTAGAGACTACATTTACCGTTTCCCCCTTCGACTTTATGCTGAACCGAATCTAATATTGTCTAAATGTTAGTATCTCAAAAGATCATCATCATCATCATCATCAACAACAAGGATTAAGCCCAGTGGCCTGTTCCGATCTCCTTATAGGTCGAATTGGTCCTTCCATCTCTTCAATGGTCATCCCAACATTCTTCTCCCTTTGGTTTATAAATATACATTCTTCTTAGTATACGCTGTTCATTCATTCGTAATACGTGCTGAAGATAAGATTTTCATAATATTTTATTCTTTCACAGAGATTAAATATATTAAGTTCTGTTCTTATATCTTCGTTTTTCTTTTTATCGGTCCTTTGGTATCCTGCTATTGCTCCCAACATCTTCATTTCAGGAGCCTCTATTTGTTCACTATCTGCCTTTGTTAATGTCCAGGTCTCAAAAGATTGTTTCCATATTTATCATTACGGCTATACAACTATGTATAATTGGGTAAAACGAAGAAAACTATAATTTAACTAGCTAATGACCAGCGTGCGCTGCTACGCCTAAATAAATTAAAAGATTATGATATTTAAATTTTTGTTTCAAGTAAAATCCTACACATAATGTTTTTAGAGACTATTTAACTCATGCCCCAAATGGGAGTCAATGACCAATCACATTTCAATGATTTTTTATTTACAACCAATCACAGCCGTTTTCACCTCGATTTTATCAATTTAATTTTATCATATTAAAATCAAGCTCTTACTTTTTAACATTCTGAATAGGTCATAGCATTATTGTGCAGTGACTGACTCTCTAAGAAATACGTTGAATATAACAACTTATATATTAAGGTGTAAGAATCCTAGAATGCAAGTGGCTCTCAGATTGTATATATAGTACACGAATGCAACCAGATACTGCTTGTGAGATATAATAGAAAAATATTTGTAGCAATTGATTATACCACAAAAAAAACACTGTTTGCACTTTTTTTAAACGTATTATTTTTCAGGTATTTATGTTCCAGGAAAATAATTGACATATTTAAATCATAGGACATCAGAAATTAATTAATAACATATAATGTTGGTTTTAAACAGTTTGATGCGTTTCATTTTTTCTCCTCTACGGTGCATTCTTACAATATTGCGATCATTTGACAATAATATGTCCTGGTTGCAGTGATGAACAAATGAAACATAATAAACGTTTCTCATTTGTTTTCAAACATCGCTGTTTACATTAAATATATAAATATTTTAAAATAACTATATTTAAATAATAATTTGTGAGTAAACAGCTTAATTGTATTCGTTAAATAGTCTTAAATACCACTCTTTATTTCCAAATTCTCTAGATAAATTAACTCGTCACTTACTGACATCGTGAATTTGTCGATAATTTGGAAATCACTCGTGGCATTACTTACGATAATAGCAGCTAACAGTTGCCGTACCTGAAAATGTGTAAACACAAAGTTATATACTGCAACGCACCAAATGTGGCGATTTGCTAGAGTCAATTCTTATTTTCGGATTTCAGGCAAACCTTACTTCTAATCGTCGGATTTCCGTGAGTTTTACATAATATCAACCTCGGTTTATTTCAATAGTATATACCGAGTTTCGTTGTGAAACATCGGAAATTGCGACTAATAGAGCGAATTTTTAATTTTCGTTTCAGATGAACTCAAATACCTAATGGTTTTAGAGCATAATAGAAACTAAACAGTGGGGGACTTGAAAACATGTAAGTACTAATTTTCATGAAGATTTGTTGAGGGGTTTAGAAGTCTATAAGTTACAAACATATGCAGGCTAATTTTTATATATAAATATATTGTTTATCTCGATTGAAATTTAGTTCTCTTCCTTAATTTAACAAGATCTACGCCTTCCGGATTTTATCGGAACACAACCTATGGGAGGGGATTGAAACCATGGATCAACATACATACTTTTTTACCAACACATACCGTGGAGGACTCCCAAAGTCCATCTTTGAGACAACACGAACATTTAAGATAAGACACATAATTTATTCCGATATCTATTTCGTACTAAACGTGCATAACGTAATTTGTGATGAATAGAGCGAGGATTTTTTTATGAAATTTCATGTTTTAAACTATTGGTCAGAGAGCGCTGAGACAAAGTATCTTTACATTTTATGATATGTAGAATCAAATAAGACCTTCATATTTTTTCATATTTCATAATATTTTGGCGAAATGTTCATATTTCTGTAAACATTTAATATTCCTTCATATTTATCAACTTTCAATTTTTTAAAATAACATTTCTACTAATTTGTTAGAAACATTTTTGAGGTGACTGTAGTTTTGAAATTTTTTGACAATGATGTAATATGGTAGACAGGCGAAAATTCCTAAGTAACCCATCTGGAACAAGATAAATAGATTTGATAAAAGAAAATAATTGAAAAAAGGAGAGATGGAAAGACCAAGTGGAGGCTTTTGTCCAAAACTACAGAAAAAGAAAGGGATTTCCTAATCTGTGACAAGAACATGAATAAGTAGAATAACGACGTTAGAGTAATAACCACCTACTCTTTTTCTCAGGTAGAAACCTATTCCTTTTTTGCTACCTAAGGACAGTCCTTATTTTATGAATGGATTACAGTATTTAAATGTAAGTAAGACTGCTGCTGCTGCTGCTAAACTTGAAGCTGTGCTGTGAAATAAGGTCTTGCTCCACAGTTTATGAAATTTGTAAAGTTCTTGTAGGTAAAGCCAATATTATTCTCACTTACATCAGACTATCATATATGTAGTGCAGTACATGATTGCTCCCATAACATCATATGATGTGGAGCATACTTTTTGATCGTACAAAATAATTCTGACAGACAGGCGTTAAAAATATATAAAAAGCTCCTAACTGTGTATTACAAACAGAATTGATAATTTGATTATTCAAAGCACATGCATATCATACTGTGCTCGGGCAAATTTCATGGAAAAACTAATGTTAAAATAATTCTAACTACATTTCACTATGTTCATACGTGTAATGTATAGGATTAAAAATAATTGTAATTGCAAAGAGAGTTTTGAAATACACCCTAGAATTATTTGTGGATTAATTCATTTTAACATCTTGTTTCTCCAAATATGACATTCAGTACTTGGTCTACTGCGATGGGCAGGACATGTGGCACAAATGGGGAATGAAAGACATGCATGGAAACCTCTTGTAGGAAAACCAGAGGGAAAATGCCCAGTTGGTAGACCAAGAATGAAGTGGGAGAATAACATTAACCATGATTTGAGGGAATTAGATTATAGAGGGGATGATTGGAAAACATTGGCTCAGGATAGGGATGTATGGAGAGCTTATGTCCGTGCGGCCATGAACCTACGGGTTCGATCGTGCCAGTGAGTTAGTTAGTTAGTTAGGACTTGGTCTACGTGTGTTCTGATTCATCCAATTTAATGTTATTGTGACATTTATATATACTGGAATTCATTATCTTTATGCAAGGTAAATAGAAGTCATCCAAACTGTACGTACACTAAATTTTGTCAGTGGTACATTCGGTGGAAGCATGTTACTACGGTTACTATGTTTTGTTTTTTATTTATGTTTGGATTTTGTAATTAAATAGCATTAGATAAATTAATTGATCGCGCTTTATATAAACCCAGTATTAATTTATTGAAATAAACTGTCAAACTACAGGCTTGGGAGGCCTTGGGAGGCCCTTGGGGTAGATGGATGTTGAGACTTCCACATTTCTAGACAATCCCCAAGGGATATCCACTGGGTTCTCAGCCCTGCGTGACGGCCTCTTTGCCCCAGAACATGCGTCTGGTACTCATTTAAATTAAGAGCTGAGTAGACTCTAGGGCTATGATGCCGCCAGAAGGTTTGGTCCAGCTAAAAACCTGAACCCATTGAGACTCAAACCCACGACCTTCCGGCTTGTTAGCGTGATTCCTCACACAATATACTTCCAATGTGAGCCATTAAAATTGCTTCAAATCACAAACATGATAGTTTATCGATAAGAATCAATAAAACCTCATAATGTTAAACATCCCCAAATGTATTATATTAAATATTTCATATTGAGTCAGAAGTAATGAAAAAATAATTAAAATGGAAATACAGTGAAACTCTTGATTTCTTGAGCTACAAAAAGGTATTTTTGTCTCATTTGTGTCCTGGTATGTCTACCCATAAATTATAAGGGGCTTGTGTATATAAATAAACGTTAAAAGTTAAAAAATAGTAGCTTCATAATCTTTTTGTGTCCTAATTTTCATATTTTGTTATTATGATTTCATATTTTAGTATAATGGGTTGAAGCAAGGAGATGCACTATCTCCTCTACTATTTAATTTTGTACTAGAGCATGCCATTAAATCTTAGAGAGTGAGGAAGGCTTACAACTCAATGGTATTAATAAGCTGTTAGTTTATGCTGATGATGTAGTACTACTGGCCGATAGCGAGGAGATACTAAAGGCCAACACGCACACACTATTGAGTAACACTAAGAAATTAGAACTGGAAATAAATATCAGTAAAACTAAATATATGGTCACACATAGAAATTCAGTATACAATGGAAATAGACAGCTAATGACAAATGAGGGAAATTTTGAGGAAGTGGATGAATTCAAATACCTAGGAACAATAATCACAAATAGGAATGAGATGCAAAAGAAATTAAACATATGCTCAATTCTGGAATGCATGCTATTATGCATTCCAGAGACTTTTGATGTCCCAACTCCTTTCAAAAAACGTTAAGCTGAAAATATATAAACTATTATTCTACCAGTTATATTATATGGATGCGAAACCTGGACTCTTACTTTAAGGGAGGAAAGGGGATTACGAGTATTTAAGAATAAAGTTCTTAGGAAAATTTTTGGACCAAAGAGAGATGAACAGACAGGTGAATGAATAAGACTACATAACAATGAACTACATGGTCTTTATAGGAAGCCAGATATAATAAGAACAGTTAAGTCTCGTAGACTGCGATGGGCAGGACATGTTGCGCGTATGGGGAATGAAAGACGTGCATGGAAGCTTCTTGTAGGAAAGCCAGAGGGAAAGCGCTCAGTTGGTAGACCAAGAATGAGGTGGGAGAACAACATTAACTATGATTTGAGGGAAGTAGATTATACAGGGAATGATTGGAAAGCATTAGCTCAGGATAGGGATGTATGGAGAGCTTATGTCCGCGCGGCCATGAACCTTCGGGTTCGATAGTGCCAGTGAGTAAGTAAGTAAGTAAGTATAATTTTCTTCATATAATTCCTCGCTCTAGTGATGACCAGATGGTGTTCGGGGACCATTTGGATCCTAAAGTTTCCTCATCCAGGGATCAAACCAGCCCGCTGCGACTGAGGCAACCACGCGACGTTACACCGAGATTGCAGCGGTCTATAATCAATTAAAATATGGATAAGAAATTCAGTTTAGAGCACACGCATAAAAATGTATCACTATGATCATCTGTAAAAGGAATACCTTCTAATTTTCCTACAATAATTTTTCATTCTCCATTAGTGTTACCTGACCTACCGGTTACAGTCTACCAGATTTACCCGTGTTTATTTAAATATGATTTTCTATAAACATCATGTAGCTCAATGTTACATAGTTTCCTCCATTCATCCATCTCTTCGTCCAAAAAAATTCTTAATCACTTCATTCTCTAATACTCTCAATATCTTCTCTTTTCTTAAAGTAAGAGACCATGTTTCGGATCCATATAACTGAAAAGAATTACATACACATGGAATATTTAGAATACAAATATTTACAATATGAAAAGGTTGAACGGAAGACGACAAGCTACCAAAGCAGATGATTAGCTACCAATCTAAAGGAAGAAAATCAGATTTTCATTAAATAAAAGTGGCTGAAGAAAGGAATTTGTATTGTAGGCGAAACATACTAAAAACAAAATTAAGATGATGGTGGTGACCATAAAGAAATGGCATAAATATTATTTTATAGCAACTAGCTAACACCAGACGTGCTCTGCTACGCCTAAATAAATTAAATGTGTTTTTTATGTTTAGTGAATAAGTAAAAATAAATATAATTATAAATTTATATCGTAATTTACATATCCCGTGCTGATTATCTGACGTTGCCCGAAAATCTACTTATCCCGATCTTTATGGCATCAATAAGCTGAAAGAAAAAAATTGGTTATAGTGAGTTATTTATAAAAGATAGACATATAGGCCTACTGTCGGGTACTTATTGTGTAGATTTTCTGAGATATTAAATTCTGTATACATTAATCTGGTGTATCTGTTATGGTTTAGGCAGCACAAGCCAGTTAAGCGTCCAAAAAGTGACTTTTTTAGTGCATCGATGCACCTTTTTTTTTAGCTCCGGCCCCATAGTACGTAAGGTAATATGTTATATACGTTAATTGCCTTTAAAAAATCTAAATGATGGTTTAAAAACATTCAAATCAGTCAAGTAGTTTTTGACTCCACAAAGGACAGACAGAGATACAGATGTTCATTTTTATATATAGAGATGATTAGCGTAGAAAATGGAATGCATGAGAGTATTCGTATTCCTAAAGGCATAACACCTGCTGATATTCAAGATTCTAGAATGAATTCACTCACGAATTTCTAGTCCAACATAAAAATATAGTAACAGAATACAGTGATTAAAATTTTATATAGTCCATTAAAAACATGAAAAAGCACGTTTATAATACAAAGAATTTTAGAAGTTCCATAGAGACACGTGCGGAACTAATTCCTTCCGAATTGATCTAAAAGCACGAAGCATAAAAAATAGGTGAAAGATAGGAAGAACACTTTCCATTCACGATTGAATCTATTGGAATACATAAAACATGTTTCTGTACGTGTTGGACCCTACAATTAAGAATTGTGAGTAGCGTGAACAACTTAGGGGGCACCTGCTTTTGTAGCAGGTGAGTTCTCAAAAAATTCCTACCCTTCCTTCTCGTAAAATAGAGTTGGTCCTCGATATAAAGGTGCGTCTTACAACCAGCTTTCTGCCCAGGGGCTTAAGAAGTTACGAGTATCCTTGACGGCCCAAGTCCTGGCTTCTAGATTTTATTTTATTTTTATCTTTTCCATTACAAGTGACTTGAAATATTAAATCCAAGGTTGAACATCGAATCAAAACTAAAGACGTTAAATCTTTTATAGTATTTGAAATGGACATGGAACGTAAAAATGTCAATCTTAAAATAAATCAAGTAAAGGAAGAAACTGAATGTCATCTCAAAGTAGATAAGATTAACCCTTTCAATTTCACGAACAATGTTTTTATTTCACAACTGACTTATTTTATGATAGTCTATATTTATCTAAGGAATTTCGACATTTTTTTCCGAAGCTCCATCAAACTGTGATTATAGCCTATATATATATATATATATATATATACACACACACACTTATTTATTTATATGTAATAATAATAATAATAATAATAATAATAATAATAATAATAATAATAATTATAATAATAAAGCTCTCAACACACCAGCAATAACTGAAACTATCCAAATATACAAAAATAATTGACATGAACACCATCTTAGATTGTTAAACAATAGACTACCTCTGAAGCTATTCAACTACAGACCCACTGGACGAAGAGACCCAGGAAGTGATGGAAGGATCAATTACTATCCTGAAGCGGAACAGGCCAATGGCCTAATCCATAACAGTAACTGATGATGATTTATTTAAACTAGCAGAGTTAAAGACATGGTTGTCTTATCTTTCCGTCAAAGTAAGATATGAAGAATGCATTTATACACCCAACTCATAGAACCCTTTATACGGAATTACAAAATAACAGTCAGTAGCTACCAACGACGCTGGAAGGCCGCTGATGTCAAAAGCGTCCCAAAATAACAGTTAGTAGCGCATATCCTTCTGCTGAAGATGGAAGCCAGATATCCATTTTAATATTTTACTTTATACTAAACTAGATAAAATTAGAAATGAACAAACAAGAAATTAATTAAATGTAGAACCATCATATGATAGGCTTAAAGTAATAAATTATAGACAAAAGTGGAATGAACATATAGACAAAATGGGTAAGGAATGATATCCGCTACTAGCGAGGAACAATCAAGCAAGAGGACAACATATTGGACGTCCTAGAAAACGATGGACTGACATCTTGTGAAGCCGGAACGGGCCCAATCATTGAAGTCATAATGAAAATGATGAAGTAGTGAATATATTCTTAGATTTACTTGTAAGAAGCATATACTGTAGTATTACTTCTAGTAATGGATCATGCTGAATAATAAAGACAAAACAAGCCTAGGTTCCTTTCCTCAAAATGTTAAGTAGAGCATTCACCTACGAACTGTCTATTTTCTGCACGCTTTTACCGAAACATTCTATATACAACTGTGAATATGAGCCCTTATGGCAATAACATTTTAAAGATCTTTTGACTTGGATATTAAAACGTCAAAATATATTTTAAGTATGTCTTCTCATATGACAAAGTTCAACATATTTGTCGCTTGTTGTTCGGTTTTATTGGTCACAAACTTGGTCACAAAAAAGCTATGCGAAGAGTAAAACTGAATCAGTTCTTTTAAATCGATGATGGTGGTCTTACACCGAATTCAGATTGCTTGCATTAAGCGTAACGAAGACATGGGGTGGTTTCAAGTGACTTCCTTAGCAATAAAAATGTTCCCAGACGCTGACGGTGGAAGTAAACCTGCGTTTAAGCATAAAATGTTACATACACAGGACAATGTTCACTTTGGAATACTGTAAGACTAAACTCCAACCATATAGGATACACTATTACTACAGTGTCAGTAAATAGTACCGGCATTTGCTGGAAAAATTATTCTAAAAAATATAATAAAAGGAGACAATAGATCACTAAGACAAATAATGAATATCCTGGAAGAGAGAAGAAAATAATACAAAACACTACTAGCTCTGAAGGAAATTAATAAAGGTCATGTGATACGGAAAATTATAAGCAGAGGTTACGAAGATAAATACATTGATTTTAGATTAATATAATTTGATTAGGTAGTCCACGAATTTAGTTACTAATTCATTGGCTCATGAATCTATAGGTTCATGGCCGCACGGACATAAGATCTTCATACATCCCTATCCTGAGCTAATGATTTCCAATCATTCCCTTCATAATTTACCTTCCTCAAATCAAAATGCTATTCTCCCACCTCATTATTGACCTATTTACTGGGCGCTTTACTTCTGGTTTTCCTACAAGGAGTTTCCGAGCTCCTCTTTCATTCCCAATTCGTACAACATTTATTGCCTATCGCAGTCTAAGAGAATTAGCTGTTTTTTTTTACATCTGGTTTCTCATAAAACAAATCATGTAGTTCACTGTTAAGTAGTCCCCATTCATCAGTTTGTTCGTCTCTCTTTGCTCGAAAAAATTTCCTAACAACTTTACTCTTAAATACTCGTGCGAGACTATCTCGAATATTTTCTCCTCCCTTAAAGTAAGAGTTCAAGTTTCGCATCCATATAACTAGAAAAATAACAGTTTTAAGACATAGTAGTAATAATAATAATAAATATGATACATAATAATCTCTCTCTCTCTCTCTCTCTCTCTCTCTCTCTCTCTCTCTCTCTCTCTCTCTCTCTTTACCTTAGTTTATTGACTCCATTTAAATTCCCCACGCTACTAAAGTCTTAAAGGCATACAACCTTTTCGGGAGATGATTTTTAAACTACCGTAGGGATTTTATAATTTTTTGACCACAGGATTAATAGTTATCCCCTCAACATTTTGACTTATTCCTTCCCGAAATTTCATCCTATGAAATTCAATCTTAGACGCTCTTCACAAAGAATTTAAAACATTAATCGGCTATAAAAATATTAATAAAGGAAGAACATTTATTTTCATTTCACTATTTTCAATCATTATATTTAATAACTTTCTAGGATTATTCCCATATATTTTTAAGGGCACGGAGGGCCCCCGTGGATGAGTGATCAGTTCAATACCAGGGCCACAAATAATATTTAATAGGCCTAATAATATATAGAAATACTGAATAATAATACTAATAATATATAATAATAATTTAATTATTCGGGAGATGCAATCATTAATTACAGATTAAATGGATAAGCAATATGATTACATTTAAACCAAAGTTAGAGCAAAAATATACTCATATTGTGAAAATTATAGAGGCATATCAGTAACGAGTACATTAAGTAGAATATATGGACGTATACTAAGTAAAATGGTTGATATAGAATACCAGGATAAAGAAATGGAAGAATAATCTGGTTTTAGAAGTGATAGGTCATGCACAGATAATATATTTTGCATAACACAAATTATAAAAAAAGAGCTACTAACAGAGATTTACATTTGCTTTTTGTCGATTTAACCAAAGCATATGATAGTACTCCCCAAAAAATGTTATGGGAAACTTTAGACGATTCTAACATTACCAAAAAGTTAGTAGAAGCTATAAACGCATTATACAAAGGATCTATTTCGAAAATAAAAGTTGGAAATCATATAACAAAGGGATTTACTATTACAAAAGGTTTAAGGCAAGGTTGCAGTTTATCTCCAACTCTATTTAAAATTTATCTCGAAAGAGTACTAAGAGACTGGAGGAAAAAAATGTCAAAAAATGGGCATACTTATCCAAAATACACATGTGTATTCACTAAATTTTGCAGATGACCAGGTATTAATAGCACAGGACAACGATGACATAGAATATATGGCTAAAAAACTAAAAGAAGAATATGAAAAATGGGGACTTTATATAAACATTGAGAAAACTAAATATCTGTGTATAGGAGAAGAAATGGAAAATATAAATTTCAACAATGGAGAAGAACTAAAACCTAGTATTGAATGCACTTATTTAGGAACAAAATTAGACCATTCAGGCGATAACACAGTGGAAATTAAAAATAGAATCGCACAAACAAAACAAGCAATAAATATGCTTTAAACTCTGTTTGGTGGAGCAAAAATATTACAAAAAATAGAAAATTACAAATATATCAAACTCTAATTCAGAGCATTTTAACATATGGTGCTGAAGTCTGGCAAATTCCTACCAGGGAAATGAAAAGAATTTTAAGTACAGAAATGGATGTTTTAAGAAGATCAGCTGGAAAATCTAGAATGGATAGAATACGAAATAAATAAATAAGGGAAATTATGAGTGTACAAGAGGAGCCGGACATCATAGACATTATAGAAAAGAAAAAAAATGCAGTGGAAATGGTCATGTCAAAAGAATTCCAGAGCAAAGATTGCAAAAAATTGTTATGGAATGGATCCAATGGAATGAAGGAAGATAAGAAGACCGAAGAAAACTTGGATAGAAGGGGTACAAGCAGCTATAAATATCACGGGAATGGAGGAAGATCAATGGATGGGCAGAGAGGAATGGCGTTTGGTTTCCGGAAGACGGCGGCAGCTGCCATGACACCGGATGATGATGATGATTAATTTTAAATGCTTTTAACAACGATTGCCTCTGATTTCCGGCAGGGAGTTCCAGTTGAAATACTGGTTTATTAATTTTGCCTCATATGTTAAGAGCCCTTATTGAGAGGACTGTAATAAAAATGAGTAAGTTTATATAGGGCCTATTGTATGGAACATTTCGACATATAGGTCACAAGCCGTATATCTATAAAATCGGCATTATGATAGGCTATACCCAATTTTATATCAACACTTATTTTAATTTTTCTGACATCCAGAAGTTTACATTTTAATTCTGAGTTTCAACTTTTCAACTTCAAACGTGCCCAAAAGATAGAATTACAAATACCTAGAGTACAAGGAAATACAGGAAATGGAGTATGAAATGTAAACAAATTTAACAACCGATAAATCAGATTTTTTTTTTATCTTAAAACCTTGGTCCCTTAGCTCAAATTGTTATTTACAACTCATTTATAAACCAAATAGTTTCTCACCATAGCAGTGAGGTCTACGGATCATGCCCTGGCGCAGAACTAAGGGGCATGTACTGGTTCGAGTCTCTATGGGGGAAGATATTTTCTAATGAAATTTCGGCCAGTATGGGGCCGGTGCCTATTCAACATCGTTAGAAATTTAAGTACCTTCAACAAACCCTAACTAAAGTCTCCATATTGAGGAAGGTAGTTATAACGGCTAGGAATTCGACATGGTGAACACGTTACTACGATGCTTGATGGATAGTAGACCGTCATCTCTGTAAATGGGACACATGGATGTGAGGACAGTAGCCGGCTGGTAGGTCAAAGGCCTTCTGGGCCTATCGTGCCATGGAGATTTAGTTTTCAATTACCAGGTAAATGCTTTAGGCTTAATTAATTAATTTGCATTCTTTATATATTCTAGTTGAATTATCCTTTCGTTCTTAAAGTGCAATTGTCATTTTTTCCTGGTGATTTGTGAATAATCAGAGCTACTCCAGTTCTACATTTTCTTTACTGGTTACTCATTGTAGATTTGTAAACAATTATATATCCTTTTAGCTGATCTACACTTATTTTTCGTTTCAGTGCTGGCAGCAATCATTGTGGACTTTTGTGTGAGAAGTTGCTCTAATTCATTATCTTTAAATCCTAATCCTTGGACATTCCAGGTGGCAACATTAAATATGCTTCCTCTTTCGTGTGTCGCTAGGTTGTCTTTGTTTGTATTGACCGTATGCTCTTGTTGAAATCAACTTACTCTCCTAGAGACTGGTTGATGGGCGAAGAGTACAGTCCAGTGTCGGGGCTACCAACTTTAGCCTCTGGACAGATCTCAGGAACACACGGAAGGTTCTGGTATTTCTCTCAGTTCGATGAAACAATATATCATCGTGACTCGGAAATACTTGCATTGAAGAAAAATTGAAAATAACATCCATTGTCCCTTACCTACAGCAATACAGACATGACTGGCTTTCAGCATGTGAAAAAAAAAAGTACCACAATATCCCGAAAGATACATCTATACATACCTCAGGAGAATAGACCTACCGGAAGGCCTCACAAGAAATGGTTTGGAGACCGTAACAGGCCACATGATGATGATGAAATTCTGTATACATGTATTTCATGTGGCGCAGGTATTTTATGATCCTAAGATTTAAAAAATATCTTATTCTTGCAAATTTTGAAATGAGCGTTCAATATATACGAAATCATGAAAATTAAACATTCATGATAGAATCTCCATCGTTAAACGCAGTTTTTAGGTTTCTCAATCCTGTAAAAACAGCAAATAATTTAAGTGGTTTTATCTTGTAAGTACAAGAATCCTGTGTAACGTGGGTAAAAGTACATGCAAATTAAAGGCGTAGGTAAGAACATGGTATGTTTTGCACGCAGATGCTTCTGAAAAGGCAATTAGCAGTTCATGTCCTCGCAACTCATTACAATTCAAATCGCTTTAGTAATGCGAATTTCGTGTTTCGGCATCGATGTCGTCAATGCAGTGTCTCCCTGGCTCCCAAGGCTATTCTCTCCCTCATTACTAAACACTAATTCCCAAAGTGCTTTCAGTGAAACAAGGCAACCACAACTCCACACCTCCAATTCTTTTGTCCTCGAGTACATTAGAGCTCCATTTCTAAAAACGTTTATATCTACATATTAAATATGTTTATGTTCATGTCATGTATTCAATAGGTTATTGTGATCTTGAGTCAAATCAAGTCTGATCGTTATGTTTTTAAGTTAGGGAATAATTGGTTTTCGGATGGTTCTTAGAGAACTGAATGTCAAAGATATGAACTAGATTCAGCTGTCTGAGGATAGGGATCAATGAAGGACCTTAATTAATGCGACACTGAACTTTTTGGTTCCATAAGCCATAGAGTAACATTTAATTAAGATGTTATTGATCGGAAATGTTCACTCCTTACCCCACCAGAAGTTAAACAAATAATAATAATAATAATAATAATAATAATAATAATAATAATAATAATAATAATAATAATAATAATAATAATAATAATAATAATAATAATAACAATAATAATAATAATAATAATAATAATAATAATTAATTCACTGGCACTATCGAACCTGGAGTTTCATGGCCGTGCAGACATAAGATCTCTTTATCCCTATCCTGAGCTAACGTTTTCAATCATTCCCTGTACAACTTGCCTCCCTCAAATCAGGCTAATATTGTTTTCCCACCTCAATCTTGGCCTACCTATTACGCGCTTTGTCTCTGGTTTTCTTAGAAGATGTTTTCATGCCCCACTTAAAAAAGTAATAGCCTACTACTACTACTACTACTACTACTACTACTACTACTACTACTACAACTACTACTGATAAAGTGATCCCACTACAGGCCTCATGAGGCCCTTGGGGTAGTGGGAGGTTAAGGCTCCCACTTTTTTCTGGACAATCGGCACTTGATGTCAGCCGGGATGTCAGCCCTGCGTAACGGCCGCCTTTACACCCAGAACAAGCGTCTGGTACTCATTTCTGTTAGAGTCTGAGTCGACCCCAGGTCCATAGTGCCGCCAGAAAGTTTTGGGTCAGTTTAAAAATCCTGATCCCACCGGGGCTTGAACCCTCGACCTTCCGGCTTGTAGCGCAGTGCCTTAGCCACTACGTTACGACGTGACCCATTAGTAGTACTACTACTAAGTAATAATAATAATAATAATAATAATAATAATAATGATAATAATAATTCAGCGAGGATTTCAAGAAGAGGGAAAATCAGAATTAATATTACAGCGGAAAATATTAAAGTGCAAGGACACATAGAAGATAGGCTACTATCAGAAAACACAAAATTATTTGGACATGAGAAACAAATTGAAAAACAGATTACTGAGGATGATTTATGAATGGAATCCGACTCGTAGAAGGGAGGAAGGAACACCAAAACTAATAAGGATATAAGGAGTAGTCAGAAAATGGAAGAAAGAGGCTAAAAGGAAGGGCGTGAAAAATAGAGAAAATGGAGACTGGCTTATAACATTGAAATGAGAACAGTAAAAGTCACAGATATTGTAAAACCTGATAAATAATAATAATAAATAATAATAATAATAATAATAATAATAATAATAATAACTAACTCACTGGCACTATCGAACCCTTAGGTTCATGGCCGCGTGGACATAAGATCTCCATAGATCCCTATCTTGAGCTAATGTTGTCCAATCATTCCCTGTATCATCTACTTCCCTCAAATCATAGTTAATAATAACAATAATAATAACCACTGGAATCCAAAAATTACGTCCTTAGGGAGCCAAATTATCCTTTCGTTACTACGCCCCATGTCCAACTCATAAGCGGAGCAATAGCGTGCCTGTATTAACAATGTCCTTTTTTTTCTTTTTTTTTACCCCCCCCCCAACATATCTCACGAAAGAGAACTAAAATTACTTCAATTATCTTTCTTTATACGTAAATATTTTCCAGAACATCAACATCCATGCACAGAAAAGACAATTCCACCTTACGCCGATGGCTAATTATTTACACACCATACGCAGATGACTAATGGTTTACATAGCTACTACATACACACCAGAAACAATCTGATATAACTGTGACGCTCGAAGCCCAAACAATGAATTTTCGGATATGGGTTCCCTCTTGAAAAAAATATCAGTTTATCTTCCCTCCCTCTAATTTGCCGATGATGTTTCTATACACCACATGTAATCAATAATTTATTATTATTTACATAATGAACACCATGACGCGACAGACCTTTGCCTACCAATCGGCTATGGTCTCACACCCACATGTGTTGATCACAGCTAGTGTAGGGGTAAAAGGTAGTCAGCATTTCGGGTCCCCAGCCGTAGTAGATAGTTTTTGTGAACCTGGAGTCGCTACTTATTGTAGCTACCCAAATTCTTCACGATGCTGGGTGGGCACCAGATCCATACTAGCCGAAATCCCATGAGGCAATTTCTTCTCCCATAGAGACCCGAACCAGCGCAACTCCCGCAGCTCTGCGCCAAGGCATCTTGCTTTAACCACTCGGGTACAGCGCAGAACATACCTATTATATATAATTAATAATTAGGAATTAATATGGCATTTAATTAAATGATAATTATTAGTTATAATCACATTAAACTTTTTTTTCCAGTGTCACTTGGTTGTCTTTTATGGCATTTCTGGCTTTCTCCCCTGGCATTGTATATGCCTATCAATTTCTTAGGTTGGGGCACCTGAAAGGCGGAGTTATGTTACCCGATGATATGATAGGTGATGCATTATAATGAAGCGCCAGGAGATCCTTAACCTAAATTGCAGACCATAGGCAATCACAGGAATAGCCTAATTCCCTTTAAGGATACATTCCTATGGTTTGATCAAGAATTGAAACCGGGACCTCATGAAATGTAATTAGAAACGCTGACCACTAGCCCATGAGGCTGGTCACATTAAACTATATTTATTTCAAATAACTATTACTATGTACATACACATATAATATTTTTTATATTTAATTTACTGATGAAGTTAAGTTTATGTTATAAGATAAAAACTTAAAATATGTACCTTTTTGACAGGTGCCGTCGTCCTCAACTATGTTAAAATTTATATTTAAAATATTATCTGGAGGCCTTTCTCAATTTAACTTCTATCATCAGCAGGATGATATTCTGCTACTAGTTGTTGTTGTTTATGACGATGTAGACTCCAAGTGTCTGTAGCAGCCCAGACACTTGGAGTCTACATCGTCATAAACAACAACTAGTAGCAGAAGCTCATCCTGCTGATGATGGAAGTTACTTCCGAAAGGCCTCCAGATAATATTTTAAATATAATATTTTAACATAGTTGAGGACGGTGGCACCTGCCAAAAAAGGTACATATTTTAAGTTTTTATCTCATGACTATTCACCTCAACGGAATTTGATATGAATTTTTATTAGTAT
Organism: Diploptera punctata; assembly: GCA_030220185.1. NCBI lineage: Eukaryota > Metazoa > Arthropoda > Insecta > Blattodea > Blaberidae > Diploptera > Diploptera punctata. Next base: position 204,935 of record JASPKZ010005718.1, read on the forward strand.
TGAAGTTTATGTTGTTCAAGATGTATGAAATGAAGGAAGCTATGATCTTAGTACAATAATGCAGTCATTAAAAAAAAAAAAAGAGTGACTCGATTGTACCCAATTCGAAAAAAGTTGTTTTGGTAGTTATCGATCAGCTTCCATAGGGCCTATAGTACATCCTTAACCATCCTTTGTTCCCTGAACAAAACTTGTGGAAATTGTTAAGTGCAACTGAAATTTCTCTTGCATTACAAGAGATATGTGCAGCAATGGAAAGCTTGTACAACGAAGCATTAATGTGCTCACCAAACCATGAGAAACAGTTTACACAACAGAAAGCTATGCAACTGTGAATTACAGATAACGCTATATATAATACCTCGAAATTATTCTTGGGACCAAATCTATCAAAATGAAACTCAACGACAATGTAGGCAAACCACTATACCATCTAAGTTCTCAACAAGTTAGAAGCAGTTTAAGTCCATACCGGCTATTTCATAATTAAGTTTTCATTGCAAAATTTGACCGATTTTATTATTTTTATTTACTAATGCCAAACTGTGATTAACAATGCAACTGCAAAATCAGGACTGAAATATAGCAGTAAAATTTTGATACCAAATTCCAAATTCAAATTAAAATTTCAAGCGCCATAGATGAGATTTTTACGTTCACTTCAAGGCTTGACAAAAAAGGACAAGCAAAGAAACACAAATATACGCGATAAATTAAAAGTTCAAAACATGGTGGAATTCAGAATTATCATAAGTAATGCCACGAGTGATTTCCAATTTATCTAGGGAATTTGGAAATCAAGAATGGCATTTGTTAGGACTATTTAACGAATAAAATTGAGCTGTTTACTCACAAATCATTGTTTAACTATAGTTATTTTAAAATATTTATATGTTTAATGTAAACGGCGATGTTTGAAAACAAATCACAAATGTGAGGTTATGTTCATTCACTGCTGCTTGATCATATTATTTATTGCCAAATAGATAGATCATCGGTTGATTAATGTCTTTGACATCGTCCGATTCCTAATAGCCAATTTTGTCGGTCCATCCAATCTCCTGGTTATAGATGTTTCTCCTTCATATATAACCATATTCCCTGACTCCAGGAGGTTTGAGGTCTTCCTCTGCTTCGTCTTCCCTCAGGTTTCCATTCCAAAACAGATTTTGGTAGTCGATCCTCTTCCATTCGCTGGACATGTCCGTACCATCTTAATTGCTGAGTTTTAATATAATCTAAAATAGTGTCTTCAATCTTCATTTTCTCCCTTATAACTGAGTTTCTAATTTTTTCTCTTCTTGAAATTCTTGCGGCCCTTCGTATAAAATCCATTTCCGTTGCCAAAAGGTACTTATTTGTTTTTGTTGTTAATGGCCAAAGTTCTGCTCCATAAGTAATGATGCTTTTAACAATTGTATGATATATATTCATTATATTTTTATTACTTATGCCAAATAAGATCGCAATATTGTAAGAGTGCACCCAAGTGGAGAAATAATGAAACACATCAAACTATATATAATAATCAACATTACGGGTTATTCATTTATTTTTTTAGTAAATAACTCAGTAAAATCAAGGAATCATTTCATTATAACATTTCTGGTATTCTTTCCTGGCATTGGCGAAATTGTAACCCACTTCTTTAGTTGGGGCGCCTGGAAGGCGGAGTTACGTTACCCCGGTGATATGATAGGTGATGAATGATAACGAAGCGCCTGGAGAGTCCTTAAACCTAAACTTAACTTAAATCCAGACCATGCGATATCACAGAAATAATTCCTTTTAAGTATAAATTCCTGTGGTCTTACCGGAAAATCGAACCCAGGACCCAATGAACTGTCTACTCAGGAGCTCTGACTACTGGTCTATGAGGCTGATCATTTTTGGATATGTTGATTGATGCACCTTACCTATTAAGAACATTTATTGGAGCCGTACAATCAGTTCTTTCTCGATTATGTTCGGCAGAGGGTGCATTTGCAAAAATTATGTTGTTACATTTATACTTCTGGAGAGTTAACATAAATACATTGTTACACTGTAACTTTTAAAATACAGCTAGAACTTTGAAAAAACTTAATAGAAATACAAAAATACGAATAGCCCACTCACTTTAGCGAATTTTTAGTGTGGTAAACTTGCTGAAAATTGTGGATTTGTAAGAAAACCAGAGAGAAAGAGCACAGCAGGTAGTCCAACAACGAGAATAACATAAATCACGATTTGAATAGGGATGTGAAATGATTGAAAACCATTAGCTCAGTACTGCTTATATGAAGGGGGGGGGGCGATAAATCTCCGAATTTGAACTGCCAATGAGTTAATTTGAATTAGTTTTAAACATTAATTGTAAGTATTATAATGAAAGAACATTTATTACGCTGAACCAGCCGAAAAACGTATAATCAATTTTATCATCATCAACAAGGATTAAGCCCAATGGCCAGTTCCGATCTCATTATAGGTCGAATTGGTCCTTCCATCTCTTCAATGGTCTTCCCAACATTCTTCTCCCTTTTGGTTTATAATTATGCATCCTTCTTGGTATGCGTTGTTCACTCTTAATACGTGCTGAAGGTAAGCATTTTGATAGTATTTTATTTATACTCAACTTAAAATGTATTCTTATAACTATTATTTTAAATTTTTTATTAGATGATTAGAGAGTGTTTCTGTTATAAGTGACAACGATTTTGCTAATTCTTACTAATCATAGCGATAAGTTACCATATTTGAACTACAAATTCTGGCAAGCTGATCCCCATGAACGGCAACATTGTCCTCCTCCTCTAGCTGTCAAAAGTTCAAAGATCCATTAATTCCACTGTAGTGTAGCTCGACATCTTGATATTGGGTATTTAAATTAACTTTTTTTTTAAATCACATCCTCATATCTTACAACTTCTAACTTGTAAGTTACAATAAACAAGATATTATCTTTGGCATTGAAGAATTTTAAAAAATCCAGTTGTTATATTTGATTACGCCTGACGCAATTAAATAAGCTATTTTCGGGTAGAGATGATGATGTTAAGGTTCACTATTTGACCTCTAAGTTAAATGGGCGGGAATTTTAGTACGTGCCCTTGCTAGGGTCTTGACCTTTACAAATACCCATACATTAAAGCTTTCCCCATGACGTCACATAATGCGAGTTGCTACTGTACCGGTGCTAAAACGTGATCACGATGACATACACCGTCTCAGGGGTGTCCCACTTAATCTCATTCAAATATTCTGCACGATTTCTCCAGATGCAATGAAAAGTCTTATAAAATCGTGACTAGAGATCATTTGTAACTTGAAACATGAGCTCTAAACTAGAATATTCAGAAAAATAGTCATGATGTCATTGACAAGAGAAAAATAAATGTTGTGTGGTATTAAAACATGATATATAATATTTTTTCAAACTACTTAATATTTAATTAATTTTAAGGACATTTTAAAATTAATTTAAAACAAATTAGTAGTGATCCGTTCATTATTTTATTAGAACTGAGTTTTCTATTGGAACGTTTACAATTGATGACATTTCAAATGTTGTCCAATAACGTGTATCAGGTAAAAGTGACGCAGTTCTTCAAACTTAGTTTTAGTTTTATAAACTGGATTTAGCTATTTCCACTCATATATATTATAAAGATTTGTTTTTAGATAAAATAATTCTTCCAAGCTTAATTTCAGTTTTCTTTATTGGATTTTCTCTCTACATTGCATATTATACAGATTAGAAAGAGTTTTTTTAGGAATATAATGTTATATCACCTTTTGTACGTGTATTTAATCTACCTTTCTCTTCAGTTTATCCGATTGAGGGTCTTTCCACTTTTCAGCAGTTGCCCTTTTACCAGCCGGCTGCTGGCCCTTCACATCCACATGTGTTAATCACAGAGGTAGATGATCAACAGCCAGTGTAGGGGTGACATGTGGTTAGCATGTCGAGTCCCCCAGCCGTTTTAGCTGGTTCCTCAACCTGGAGCCGCTACTTATTGTAGCTACCCAATTGCCTCACGATGCTGGGTGGGCACCGGTCCCATACTGGCCGAAATACCATGAGAAAATTTCTTCCCCCATGGAGACTCGAGCCAGCGCAAGTCCCGTAGCTCTGCGCCAAGGCTTCCTACCTTAACCGCTCGGCTACGGCGCGGGACTCTTCAGTTTATATAGTTCTATTTATTTATAACTAGTTAACACCCGGCGTTCACTGCTACAACTAAAATAAATTAAATGCGTTTTTACTTTTAGTTGAATAAGCAAAAAGAAAAATAATTATAAATTTATATCGTAATTATTTTAGATACCGCGTGCTGATTACCTGGCGTTGCCCTGGACCTACTTATCCCGATCTTCTTGGCATTAATGAGCTGAGAGATAAAAATGGCTATTGTGAGTTATCCGTAAAAGATACACATATGCTGTCGCGTACTTTTTTTGTATAATTTTTGGATATACTCAATTCTGTGTACATTAATTTGGTCGACTTATTATGGTTTATGCAGCGTAAGCCATTTGAATGTCCAAAAAGCAACTTTTTTAGTGCACCGATGCACTTTTTTTTAGCTCCGGCCCTACACTAAGTACATTAATATGTTATATATGTTAATTGTACAAGAAAATTATTTAAATGATGGTAAAAACCCCATTCAAATCGGTCACGTAGTTTTTGAGTCCATAAAGGACAGACTCAAACCATTTATATATATATATTATATATAAGTATATCCATTAGAATTTAAATTCGGTATGATGATACTTAGGGAGAGTATAACAGAAATTATACTTTATGAGAAAAACTGAGAAAAATTGCTATTATTATTATATACAACTTTCCTCATTAGAGGATTGCCTCAAGGACAAAGTGATACACAGACAAATAATTTTCGAAATTGGCGAAATACATTTGGTAAATACATTTTAAAAAATTCAAATTGCAATTGAAGTATACATACTAAAAAGTAGATATTCTGTAAAGATGGTTTCTTAAAATTGAAATTAATCCTCTAATGGCAACGATGGCAATTTTAAAAAGATACACTCTGTCCAAATCTAAGAAATTCCAAAATTAAGCTAAGAACCCTAGTGTAGTACCTCTTGGCCCGATCATCAATCCTGTGACAGTTATACTATCTAATTGGTAATACTGTATAATATCAAAACAATGAAGATTCAGTTCAACAAATTTAACAAATCTATAGGTATGTAGAAAATTGATGAAATTGAACAAACTTTTGTAAACAATGGATAAATAGGTTTGTATTGAATAAAAAATAAAATATTTAGATAGTTACAATGAAATTACATGTAGGCCTACATCAGTAAATTAAATAAGTTGTGCTGCTTCAATACAGTGTTTTAAATAAAATTACGTAAATATTGAGAAAATAGTTAAAATCCTGGAGCCAACCAACATAACTGAGATTTATTCCTGATCATTCTTTGTTTTCAAAGCAAATGCTGGATTGAAATTTCACTACCGCCATTCATTAATCATAAATTGTATCATATCTAACTAACCAACTAACTCACTGGCACTATCAAACGCGTTGGTTCATGGCCGCGCGGACATAAGCTCTCCATACATCCCTATCCTGAGCTAATGTTTTCCAATCATTCCCTGTATAATCTACTTCCCTCGAATCATAGTTAATGTTATTCTCCCACCTCATTCTTGGTCTACCAACTGGGCGTTTTCCCTCTAGTTTTCGTACAAGAAGAGCTAATGCCGGCGGCAGAATTGCTGAATGAATGCAGTTAATAATATAACTTACAGGTACAAAGAGTTGAATGCGTGTAGACAAACAGTTTTCGGATACTTTTGAAATTCACAATGGGTTAAAGCACGTAGACGCATTATCTCCTTTACTATTCAATTTTGTACTAGAGCATGCCATCAAATCTTTAGAGGATGAAGAAGGCCTACAACTCATTGGTATTAATAGGCTGTTAGTTCTTGCTGATGATGTATTAATAACCCTATTTAGGCAATAGCGATGGGATACTAAGGGCCAACACGCACACTCTACTGAGTAACACTAAGAAATTGGGACTGGAAGTAAATATCAATAAAACTAAATATAGGTATATGTTCACGCATAGAAATACGTTATATAATGGAAATGGACAGTCCTGACAAATGAGGGAAATTTTGAAGAAATGGCTGAATTAAAATATATAGGAACAATACTTACAAATAGAAACGAGATGCACAAATAAATTAAACATGTACTAAATTCTGGGAATGGATGCTACCGTGCATTACAGGGACACTAATCGCCCCAACTCCTCTTAAAAGAAAATAGAAAATGGGAAAAAATAACATTAACTATGATTTGAGGGAAGTATATAATACAGGGGATGATTGGAAAACATTAGCTGAGGATAGGGATTAGTGGAGAGCTTATGCCCGCGTAATCATGAACCTATGGGCTCTATAGTGCCAGTGAATTATTTAGTTAGTTAATTTTAATATAAACGTCCTACTAATTGTATTTAATAAATAGGATCTTCTTGGTGACTATTTAACTCATGCCCCAAATGGGAGTCAATGATTTTTTATTTACAACCAATCATAGTCGTGTTTCGCCTAGAATTTACCAAATAAAGTTTATCATAATAAAGAAAGCACCTCCTTTTTAACATTCTGAATAGGTCATAGCATTATTTTGCAGTGACTGACTCACTAAGAAATACGGCTACCAGATTGTATATATAGTGCATGAATGTCAACACATACCGCATGCGGGAGTTAATATAAAAACATTTGTAGCAATTGATTATACCACACACAAAAAAAAACATTGTTTGCACTTTCTTAAATGTATTTTTTTCCAGAAAAATATAATTGTCATATTTACATCATAGGACATCAGAAATGAATTAATATTCAGTTTGATGTGTTTCATTTTTTCTCCACTAGAGAGCATTCTTACAATATTGCGTTCCTTTGGTAATAATAATATGATCTGGTTGCAGTGACGAACAATAGAAGCAAATGAAGCGTACCAATCGTTTCTCATTTGTTTTCAAAAATCGTCGTTTACATTAAATATATAAATATTTTAAAATAACTATATTTAAATAATGATTTGTGAGTAAACAGCTTAATTTTATTCGTTAAAGAGTCCTAAGAAATGCCACTCTTGATTTCCAAATTCTCTAAATAAATTCACTCCTCTCTTCGTGAGTCGTGAATTTATCGATAATTTGGAAATCACTCGTGGCATTATTTATGATAAACTTGCATTACACAAAGTCAATAAAAATTCAAATTACAAATTTATAAAGACTATTTAACTCATGCCCCAAATGGCAGTTAATGACCAATCACATTTCAATGAATTTTGATTTACAACCAATCACAGTCGTTTTTCACCTCGATTTTATCACTTTTATTTTATCGCTTTCATTTTATCAAGTGTCTTCCATAGCGCACGAATGTAACCAGATTCTGCTTGCAAGATATAATAGAAAAACATTCGTAGCAATTGATTATACCACAAAAAAGAAAGAAACCACTGTTTGCACTTTGTTTAAACGTATTATTTCCCGGGAATTAATTTTGCATAAAAATATAATTGACATATTTACATCTTAGGACATCAGAAATTAATTAATAACCTGTAATGATGTGTTTAATTTTTTCTCCACTAGGGTGCATTCTTACAATATTGCTATCCTTTGGTAATACACAATATGATCTGGTTGCAGTGATGAACAAATGAAGCATGACAAACTCTTCTAATTTTTTCAAACATCGCCGTTTACATTAAATATATAAATATTTTAAAATAACTATATTTAAATAATGATTTGTGAGTAAACAGCTTAATTTTATTCGTTAAAGAGTCCTAAGAAATGCCACTCTTGATTTCCAAATTCTCTAAATAAATTCACTCCTCTCTTCGTGAGTCGTGAATTTATCGATAATTTGGAAATCACTCGTGGCATTATTTATGATAAACTTGCATTACACAAAGTCAATAAAAATTCAAATTACAAATTTATAAAGACTATTTAACTCATGCCCCAAATGGCAGTTAATGACCAATCACATTTCAATGAATTTTGATTTACAACCAATCACAGTCGTTTTTCACCTCGATTTTATCACTTTTATTTTATCGCTTTCATTTTATCAAGTGTCTTCCATAGCGCACGAATGTAACCAGATTCTGCTTGCAAGATATAATAGAAAAACATTCGTAGCAATTGATTATACCACAAAAAAGAAAGAAACCACTGTTTGCACTTTGTTAAACGTATTATTTCCCGGGAATTAATTTTGCATAAAAATATAATTGACATATTTACATCTTAGGACATCAGAAATTAATTAATAACCTGTAATGATGTGTTTAATTTTTTCTCCACTAGGGTGCATTCTTACAATATTGCTATCCTTTGGTAATACACAATATGATCTGGTTGCAGTGATGAACAAATGAAGCATGACAAACTCTTCTAATTTTTTCAAACATCGCCGTTTACATTAAATATATAAATATTTTAAAATAACTATATTTAAATAATGATTTGTGAGTAAACAGCTTAATTTTATTCGTTAAATAGTCCTAACAAATGCCACTCTTCATTTCCAATTTATCGATATTTTGGAAATGAGAAAAGATTCAACGTGTTTCAATAGCGACTTAATATCGACCGACGACAAACAAACTGAAATGTGTAAACTAAAAATCAGATAGAAACAAACTACGTCACATGACATAAATGATTTGAAGTAACATTGACATTATAGAACTAATCCTCTTCTCTCTTAACTAAGTTCTGTTACATCAATGTGTTGACATTCATATAAGGATCCTACAATCATCTTTAATAGGTGAGGTAATTACCATCGCAATTTAAATCTTGATGTGAATGGCCAACAAATTTCACAGAGTCCTTTTTTTTTTTAGATTTGAGGAAATTCAGAAGACCTACAAATAAATAATATGATAATTAAACGTGTTAAAGAATTTAAATATCTTGGATCTATAATAGATAAATTTGGTACTTGTGAAAAATATATTATTAACAGAGTAAATTGTGCAAGGAAGGCGAATAGATTCCTGAATGGTCTTCTATGAAATAGAAATTTGACCAGAAAAACAAAAAAAGAGATTATACAGACAATAATAGAAAGTATACTTACAAATGGATCAGAAAGCTGGATAATAAATGAAAGGATGCAGAAAAGAATCTTGGCGACAGAAATGGATAGATTACGGAGAAGTATGAGAATATCTAGGCTACAACATTTTCGAAATACATATATCAGACAAGAAATGGATGCACAAGAAACTGTTATCGAAAGGATAACAAAGAGAGCTTTACAGTGGTATGGACATGTACAATGGATGTCGGAAGACCAGTGGCCTAAACAGGTGTTGGATTGGATGGTACCAGGCAGAAGGAAGAGGGGAAGAAGTAGAAGAACATGGTATGTGGGAATATATGATGCCATGATGAAGAGGAGTATGGAAAAGGGACAATGGGAAGATAGGAATCTCTGGGAAGCAGAAATCAAGGGCGAACTGCTGTAAAGTGGAAAACCTGTATGAGGTATTAGGTAGGTAGGTTCTTTTGCGTGCCGTAAATCTACGATGCGGTATCCATAGTTTTAGTTCCTTTCCGAAGAAACCCATAGGCCTATTCAAGATTTTTACGTCATATAAAATGAATCGATCACGACCGGGTTTTAACCCGAGAACCTTGGAACTAGAGACGAGCACGGTAACCACTAATCCACCAAGATCGACTCTCTGCGTTGTTTTGACACAAGAGATTTGGGACGTATGGTGATTCCCTTTAGACGATATCTATTCCCATCCATCCATAGTAATTCTGCCCAAAGGTAGGTCCTTCACTGCAATCGTAGCATTTTCATGCTATGCTTGCAGCTTTACTAGGGAATTGTAGGTGTGGTAGCTTCCCGTTCCTTTCCACACCGGTGAAGGATGATGATGATTATGATGGCCATATGATTTCGGGGACCGTTTGGGCCTTAAAGTTTTCCTGACATTTGTCTTACAGGTGAGGAAAAATCCCGGTAAATACTGCCCCGACCGGGGATCGAACCCGGGCCCGCTGCGTGACAAGGCAGAACGCTACCTCGAGACCACAGCGATGGACACAATATTAATAATCTCACTGAATATACGGTATATTAAATTTACATGTTTGCACTCTAAATGTAGAATAAATTTACTTGTAGACTCAATTTTTGTAAGAGCACCAATATATTCTAAAAATTGTAAGTTATGTATCGAGGAAGAAAGCATTCCTCGTGAATTAGTGTAGTTGACCCTGACATATGTTCAAGTAAGTACTTTTAGATTTTAAATTGATTGACACTAATCATTAGAAACAGATATTAATTACATTTTTAACTACCACGCTTATTACCCTTAACCTTTGGAAACACCTCTCACTACGGTGACTTGCGTATTATTTACCTTGAGAAGAACATTTACGTAAGCATTCTGTTCAAATGAATACTTCAGTAATAATAATAATAATAATAATAATAAATAAAATGCACAAAGAAATTAAACATAGACTCAATTCTGGAAATGCGTGCTATTATGCATTACAGAGACACTTGATATCCCAACTCCTTTCAAAAAACGTTAAACTGAAAATGTATAAAACAATTATTCTACCAGTTATATTATATGGGTGCGAAACATGGACTCTTACTTTAAGGGAGGAAAGGAGATTAAAAGTATTTGAGAATAAAGTACTTAGGAAAATTTTTGGACCAAAGAGAGATGAACAAACAGGTGAATGGAGAAGACTACATAACACTGAACTACATGGTTTCCATAAAAAGCCACATATAATAAGAACAGTTAAGTCTCGTAGACTGCGATGGGCAGGACATGTTGCACGTATGGGGAATGAAAGACTTGCATGGAAGCTTCTTGTAGGAAAGCCAGAGGGAAGGCGCCCAGTTGGTAGACCAAGAATGAGGTGGGAGAATAACATTAACTATGTTTTGAAGGAAGTGGATTATACAGGGAATGATTGGAAAGCATTAGCTCAGGATAGGGATGTATGGAGAGCTTATGTCCGCGCGGCCATGAACCTACGGGTTCGATAGTGCCAGTGAGTGAGTAAGTAAGTATAATAATAATAATTCACTGGCAGAACTAAGGCCTTAATATCTTATCTATCATTCAACCAGATAAGATAAAATTTACAGTAGTTATTCTTATAGCTGGGGTACGCCGTAGCATAGTGGTTAAGGCACTGCGCTACAAGCCGGAAGGTCGAGGGTTCGAGTCCCGGTGGGGTCAGGATTTTCAAACTGACCCAAACATTATGGTCCTGGGGTCGACACAGCCTCTAGCGGAAATGAGTAGCAGACAATTGTTCTGGGGGTAATGGCGGCCGACACACAGGGCTGACATCAAGTGCCGATTGTCCAGAAAAAGTGGAAGCCTTAACCTCCTACTACCCCAAAGGTCTCCTGAGGTCTGTACTAGCTAAGTCAACATATTAAGTAAATTAATGATTCCAAAACAATTAAATTTGTAAGGTCATATAAAAGAACGACAGAAGAGAGATTCCCAAGAAAAATACTACAATGGGCGCTACTTTATAGAAGAAGTAGAAGAGGGTGGCTACAAATAACATGGATTGATGGCGTTTTGAGCAGCACGACAGAAAGGGATTGAAGGAAAGAGGTTGGAATGACAGATGTAGAGGAGGATGACAGTAGATTAATTGGGAATAGGAAGACTGTGTGTAACCTGCTAAATAAAAAAAAATGATTGTAGAATAGGTCTACAATATATCATTTCACTATTTTGAAATATATATTTATTTAGCCTCTATGAGCTAAGGTCATGTAGCTTCCTCTTCAACTCAAAGAGATTATGGGACTTCAACTGGTTGGAGTCTCCATGGGGGAAGAAATTTATTATGAAATTTTGGCCAGTTTGAGACCTGTGCTCACCCAGCATCATGTGGATTTTGAGTAGCTGCAATAAGTAGCAGCTACAGGTTGAGAAAACCAGCTACACGGGCAAAATTATGATTAGCACTATGGATGTGAGGCCACTAGCTCGCTGGTAGGGCAAGGACCTACTAGGCCCTATAGCTCCAGAAAGTCAAGATTTTAGAATAATAATTAAAATGTATTCATAAGGTTACAAGATATGATTCTAAGTGTAGTTGCTTTTAATTTAAATCATAACAATAAGGAAAACATACGATACTCAACACATGAAGAAAAATTTAAAATACCTCAGGTCTATACGGCTTCATTTTCTTAAAATCGTCATTACCATTTCAGAATATACACTGCTCAAAACAATTAGAGGAACACTATGAAATATGCAAATATTTTTTCATTGGATAAAGGTACAAACATGAAATTAATAAAGTACATTATTTGTGGTTATTTATTTATTTATTTATTTATTGCTCATGTCAGTATAAACAAATGAATACCCACCCAACGCTGACAATTAACTTTTCAAATAATTCCGCTATGTAAGCAATTGAATCTTGTGCTTATTTTTCAAAGTTAAACACTCGTTATATAGAGTTAGTATCGTGTATGGCCTCCACGACATTCGATGACAGTTTGGCACCTTCGTGGCATGCTCCCAATAAGATTCTGGATTTCCTCTTGCGGGATATTCTACCCATTCCTCCTTCAGAGCATCTCCAAGTTGCTGCAGAGTTTGTGGAGCTTGATGTCGGTTCCTGACCTTCCTGTCTAGAAGATCCCACAAGTGTTCAATAGGGTTGAGGTCTGGGCTGACCGCTGGCCACTCCATTACCTCAATTTCATTCCTCCTCAGGAAATCCCTGGTGACAGCCGCAGAATGTGCCCTGGCATTATCCTGCATAAACAGAAATCCAGGGCCTACTCCAATGGCAGCAGGTACTACATGCTCTTCCAGAACGTGCTCGATATACCGGACAGCATTCAGTCGCTGGGGAACAAGTACAAGGTCCGTACGATTGTTGTACATAACTCCGGCCCACACCATTATGGAACCTCCTCCGAATCTATCAATTTCCTGTACAGCCTCTGCAGAAAATCTTTCTCCTGGCCGTCCCCACACCCTCAATCGACCATCACAACGTGTAAGACGATACCTGGATTCGTCCGAGAAGAGCACAGACTCCCACTGGTTCAGGTTCCAATCACCATGGTTTTCAGCATACGTACGTCTTGCTGCCTTATGCCCATTTGTTAAGCGTGGTTTTTTAACGGGCCTTTTTGGACGAATATTCTCTTTCCTTAATCTGTTCCTTATGGTTTGGTCTGAAACCCGGATTCCGGAAGCCATATGAAGGTCATTCTGCAGGTCTTTTGCAGTTTTTGTACGCTGTCGAAGAGCAGAAAGAACAACGTATCTGTCATCCTGGGGGCTTGTTTTTAAATTTACGGCCCTGGCCACGTCTTCTACAATACTGACCTGTCTCTCTGTGCCTGTTGCGTAACCTGGACACCACGGAAGGAGAAACCCCAAGCTCTCTAGCCACTTGTCGCAGAGATTGACCTTGTCGTAAAAGATGTAGAGCATGATACACTTCAAACTCATTTAAATGCCTCATTTTGTCAGAGACTTCAATAAACAAGGCAATAATCAACATTCGTCACTATAGCAACATCAGGAAGCTTACCAATTAGAAGTGGCCAGTGCCTTCCAAAATAAAAATAAAATTCTCTATATTTGTTATTTGAGGTAATTTCTCTGTATTTAGGCCATGGATCTTTAAAATTTGTATCCAATGATAAAATTAATAATTCAATTTACATATTGTCGAACTTTCAGCATCACAGCTTTAAAAAACAATTAGTTATTAAATTTATTACAAGTGTTCCTCTAATTGTTTTGAGCAGTGTATTTGTATTACAAAATACTTATAATAATAATAATAATAATAATAATAATAATAATAATAATAATAATAATAATAATAATAATAATAATAATAATAATAATAATAATACTACTTATTTATTCTGGCAGAGCTAAGGCCATAAGGCCCTCTCTTCCACTCAACCAGCACAAATACAAATAAATATTTGACAAATATAGATATACACTATACTAATTATAAACAGTTAAATATACAATAAATGTAGCAAAGTAAATTTCATGTACAAACAACATTTATAGGGTAGTAACAATAATGATACGATAATAATAATAATAATAATAATAATAATAATAATAATAATATAAATATGATAAATTATACGAGAAACACCAATTAAATATATATATATATATTATATATATATATATATATATATATATATATATATACCTTACACTGGGTAATAATGAAGTCGAGGTTAGAGCAAATATAAATTTAGATTTCTTTTAAAAGATAGCAATGTTCGGCAGCCCCTTATTTCTTGTGGTAGGGAATTCCAGTTGCGAGAAGTGAAGATAGTATTTCATTTCATTTTTTCATTTATATAATGGAATTTATTGCCTTTTTTTCAGAATAAAGAAAATACATATGCATTTACATTGCGCACGGGCCTGCTTGGCCGTACGTGCATTATTTTTCCATGAATAAAAAAAATAAAACTAATAATATAAACAAATACCTACAAATACACCTGTATCAAAAAAAAAACAATAACAGGCTACATATATGTAAAATCTATGTCTACACTAAATCAATAATACATATCTACATTCATCCACATTCCGTACATTAATATTTAAACAAAATGCTAGAAAACAAATTAGAAAAAAAAACACACACACACACATACACCCACACACCCCCACACATATACACACCGCACGCTCATACCTCTCTCCCCCCGTCCCTGCAGACATTAAATGCATCAGACTATTCAACTTATCAGACCTACTTATTATATAACATGATTAAAGATCGAAAACAAAGACCATATTGAGATTCTTCTTATTGTTAATACATATATCCTTAATCTACAATTTTGTTATATCTCAATTTTCTTACTGTACCCAAAAATATAGTATATGACATGGAGTGATGTGATGTCCTATGTTGCGGTATATTAAACAAGAGACTATGTTGTGATCTTGTGTTTAAGTTATGGTTTGAGGATAGATACTGGAAACGGGATGATAAATAATTGGGAATCGAGGTATGTAGGATCTTAAATAAGAGAATTAGACAGTGCGATTTTCTTCTCTCTTTTAGATGTAGCCATGACAATTCGTGGAATAATGGAGAAATGTGATCGTATTTTCGATCACAACAAAAATAAAATCTCTTTACAATTGCTGAACTAGACATTATTATTCACACATTTTTTCATCCTTCGCATTAACTAACTAACTCACTCACTGGCTCTATCGAACCCGTAGAGTCAAGGCCAAGTGGACATAAGCTCTCCAAACATCCTATCCTGAGCTAATGTTTTATAATCATCCCCTGTACAATATACTTCCCTCAAATCATGGTTAATGTTATTCTCCCAATTCCTAGAAACATGTCCCTGTGTTTGAGCCTTTGGCATGGATTCCCTGAAGTAGTCCCAGCCCGGAGAATCGAATGGAGGACTATTTTGCCTCCGGAAAATGCTATCTCAATGGAATCCATCGTCCGCTACCCTTTCGGTAGCAATGCTACTGCCGACATAGCTTTCGGGATCATTTAAGCACGCAAACCATTCCACCACAAGATGAAGATACCACGGAGGGATCTTTTACTTTAATAACGGTAATTTGTATTTCAGAATAAGGATTTAGAATCTTTACTCAAACCGGAAGTCTACAAATAAATTAGATAATCTGAATATTTACATCTGAATATGTTTATTCTTGTAGATATATTTACGGGGTTTTTAATCCTGACTATGTACTCAGAAAGCAGATGAAGACGATAAGGAAACTTAATGTTTATTTCTGAAAAGATAACACTCCATGCAGTTAACGCAGTTTAACATCACGCTTATAGGTACTTTAACATGTCACACGCCACCCGAGCCTTACAGTGGCACGACCTATCGGGAGAGTATGCATCATATACATACTTTTTTGACCACACAAGGAATGAAGAACCAGCTCAATGACAGGTCCTCCTCAGAGACAACATTAAGACGAAACACACCATTCACACACATTCACATTAAACATGACGAATATGATGATTATAATTATCATAGGGGGCACGCCGTAGCGTAGTGGTTAAGGCACTGCGCTACAAGCCGGAAGGTCGAGGGTTCAAGTTCCGGTTGGGTCATGATTTTTAAACAGGCCCAAACCTTCTGGCGGCACTATGGTCCTGGGGTCGACTCAACTCTAACTGAAATGAGTACCAGATGCTTGTTCTGGGGGTAAAGGCGGCCGTCAAGCAGGGCTGACAACCCGGCTGACATCAAGTGCCGATTGTCTAGAAAAAGTGGGAGCCTTAACCTCCTACTACCCCAAGGGCCTCCTGAGGCCTGTAGTGGGAATACTTTACTTTTATAATTATCATAGCCAGATGATGTTCGGAGGCCGTTTGAGCCTTAAAGTTTCTTGACATTTGCCTTACAGATGAAGAAAAACCCGAAAATAAACATCACCCAGGAAACTTATCCCGACCAAGGATCGAACCCGGACCCGAAGTTTACCCAATACCACAGCGTGAACGAAAATATAACATAAAGAACGAAGATATTCAAATATCTAGGATCATTATTGCAAGATAAATAATCATACAATTGAAATTAAAAATCGATTATTAGCAAGGGAACTCGTGTTACTATTGAGTTCATCTTCATTATTCTCAACTTTTGTACAGTAATCTAGATATTAACATTTACAAAACCATATCTTGCCTGTCGAACTCCATGGGAATGTTGATGATGTATTATTAAGCGTTAGCGAGGAAATGCTAAAAGCCAACACATCATCATCATCATAGTACATTCACGAATTTAGGCCATTTGTTGACCTGTTTCGGCCTCAAGAGAAACACCATCCAGAAGTCTTTTGAGTGGACGTCCTGGTCTTCTTCTTCCTGCAGGTTGATATCTTAACATTTGTTTGGGTATTCTGTGATCTTCCATTCGATGAACATGTTGCATCCATCTTGACTTATAATCAGAAATTTTGTTTTCTAAAGATTCCATGTGTAATTCTTCTAAGATGTCTTCATTTTTTTTGTGATCTAGTAGTGTGTATCCTGCAGTCCTCCGAAGATATCTCATTTCAGCAGATCTAAGTCTCTGTATATCCTTCTGTTTCAACGTCCATACTTCGCTACCATACAAAAGAGTTGGAAGAGCCAGTGTTTTATACACTTTCAGTCTTGAATGCTTTTGGACTAACTGTGGCTTGAAGATAGAATTTATTAACCCTAAAATTCTTAAAAATTTAGATATTTTTGCATTTACATCCTTTTCTTCTTCATATGAGATATTGCATCCTAGATATGTAAAATTATTCACCTGCTCCAAAATTTTATTGTCCAGTACAATTTTACTTCTGACAGGATCTACACCTTGAAATGCCATAATTTTTGTCTTTTCTGTAGATATCTTTAATCCATATTCTTCTGTAATTTTGTTAAGTTCATACAGACCTTTCTGTAGATTATCTTCGGAATTTGCTATTATTATTTGGTCATCTGCAAACAATAGGGTGTTTAATTTTCTATTTTCTGATATTCTTATTCCAAATTTATATGTTTTGTTCCAGCAACATATTACTTCATTGATATAAATTGCAAAAAGTGTTGGGGATAGGGGGCAGCCTTGTCTCACACCACGATTTATAATTCCTTCTTCAGAAAATCTGTTATTTAATTTAATCTTTATGGTGTTGTCTTTGTAAATATTTTGTATGTTCTGCCGAAGTAAATTTGGTATATTTCTGTCTTCCAATATATTTAAGAGTTTTGATCTCTTGACTGTGTCGAAAGCTTTTTCAAAATCTATGAAAGCAAAATGTGTTTCTAAGTTGAATTTTCTTCTTTTTTCAAGCAATAGTTTAACAGAAAATGCTGAATCAATACAAGATCGTCCTTTCCTAAATCCATTTTGACATTCCATAAGGAATTTTTCACTGAAACCTTTCAATTTTCCATTTAAAATGTCTGCATAAATAACCGTTCCATCAGGTACTGAGTAAATGCGGTATCCTAATGTCTGTCCAGAGACTAAAAGGTAGCAGCCCTACCACTGGACTACTTAGCGTCGGGCCAGTAACCTGTCCTAAGGAACTTCAAAACTACTTTCAAGTCTGAACACGAAAGCCAACACACATTCTATTAAATATCAGAGGCTGGAAGTAAATGCCAATAAACTAGACATATGATCACACTCAGATATACATTACGTGGAAATGGATAATAATTAATGACAAATGAGGAAAATTTTGAAGAAGCAGCTGAATTCAAATACCTAGGAACAATAATTACAATTCTGGGAACGCATGTCATTATTTATTACAAGAACTCTTGTCGGACCAAATTCTCTCAAAAATCTTAAACTAAAGATATATAAAACCGTTAGTCATCTATTTAAGTTATACAGATGCTAAACATTGTCTCTTACTTTAAGGAAAGAGAAAAGATTTGGAGTAATTGAGAATAAAGTCCTTAGTAAAAAATCTGGACCAAAGGGAGACGAACAGACACGTGAGTGGAGAAGACTATACTACATGGTATTCATAGAAAACCATACGTAAAAAAACAGTAAATTCTTGTAGACTGCTATGGGCAAGACATTGGGTACAAATTGTGAATGTAGAAGGGGGGTGGAAACTTCTTGTAGGAGAACCAGACGGAAAGCGGCCAAGAGTGAGGTGGGAGAATAGACTTAACTATGGTTTGAAGAAGGCGAATTGTAAAGGGAATATTTGCAAAACATATGAGGATAGGGTGACACTATGGCCCTGGAGTCGACTCACCCCCTATTACAAATGGGTACCAGGCGCTAGCTCTGGGGGTAAAGGCGGCCGTCTGACATCTCGTGCTAATTGTCTAAACATATAGAAGCCATTAACTTCCTACTACCCTAAAGACCTCCTGAGGCCCATGTTGGGATCACTTTACCTTTCCCTTCTAACGGTAAGATAAAGGAAAGTTAATTTTGTTCCATTATCGACCACATGATACGATGTACTATATAGTTATATAATGGACTAGACTTCATTAAAATATAAATAAATGAGTGAACCAGTCATGCAACTTGTTACCTACATTTTGAAATTTCACGAAACTTTTAATTGTATTTCGCCCTCAGCGTCTCATATAAATAAAACTTTATTGAAATCAACTGTAGTCAAGGACTACTTCATAAAATTATTATATAAAATATTCACACGTGGTTAATTATATAAATTTACATGTGAAAACTATTAAATGCTCGTAACTAGGGAGTAAAATACTTTAACTAATGAATCATTTTTGGGTGTTTTACCTTGAAAAAATATCTCATTTAGTGATACTATATATGTTTTACTTTTTGAATGTTTTACTTATTTCTTATTTATATGTATTTTACCATCTGTAATCTCTTTTTAAATCCGATAGATTATGTTTTATTGTTTTTATCAAATTGTATTTTTGAAAACAATAATAAATGGAAAACATTGCTACTCTGGAAACAAAATCAACGTTTTCAGTTTATTAGTGCAGTTTAAAATTAAAAAAAATAGTACAATCGTCTAAAAAATAATTTTATGACGTCATATTATGAAAAAATCATAACGATAGTCCGATTTATGACTACTCATATCATGGAAAAATGGAGGTGACGTATTTGACTCAAGGGAAATCGACCCTGTTTTAACATCTGTATAAACATGTGACGTAGGGTATTGCATAATTATTTACAATACATGACGTCAAAATTTACATATTTTTCTTGAAGGACAGAGATATTATATAAAGTAAACATTAATAGTTATTACTTCCTCATTGCATAATAAAAACAATTTTGTTGGCAAAAAAGTTACTAATGAATTATTATTATTGTGACGTACAGCGTGCCTATTTATATTTTGTTTGCCACTATTTATATTTTGTCGGCCTCGGTGGTTTATGTTCCTTGCTTTTACTCCCAAGGGTCGCGGGTTCAAACTCAGCAAGGGTCAATGGAATTTCAGGATAGAAAAATCCAAGAGATGAGGGGTCCCGAGACTGAGTATTCTGGCTCGTAAAAGAACTTCAAGGTCAAATTAGTGCCTGTCAGCAAAATATAGACGGCCTTCCATCCCAATGACACTTCAATATCAACTAGATGTCTCAATGAGGCAATGTGTTGACCAAATGTCACTCACTGACATCTGTAGGGGAAAAAAGTACCTAAATAAGCTTGGTGAAGAAATTCCCGCTAGGGGAGTACTCATGTCTCCAAGAAGGACGTGTGGTTATATACATACATTCATTAATATTTTATGTTGTTGTATAATTATAAAAATCTGATACACAATTTATTCCAATAATTCATTTTCTTTGATTGTGCAAATATTTTTATATTCTAATCTCTATTCACTCTAAATTCGTTCTTATATAGTACTTTAAAATGAGGAACAGTGCTCAGTATGCGAAATACTAAAACAAATTGATAATTTTACGAGAGGCAGTACGCTTCCAAAGATACAGGTTTCATAGTCGCTACGAACTATTATGTTATACACAGAAAAGCACAGGCAGAATGTGCACAATTTCGAAATTAATAAGTAATAACTATTTCCGGAGGTCCCGGAATATATAATGTAGATTGGTGAGTACAGTGATTTAAATCCGGGATCTCCGGAAAGATTTATCACTTATTAATTTCGAAATTATGCACATTCTGCCTGTGTATATCTGTACATAACAGCGATGTGGAAAAGGGGTGGATCGAACGTTAATCAACATCTTACTCACTCCACATCTACCACAATAAGGTCAGGCGTATTTCTTATTTTTCCGAGTTCGATTGTTTACAAGACGAGACGAAAGCTGTGCGGCGGCGGCGTGTTCCAGTAGCAGCGCGTTGTTATAGTTGTATTGTTATACTCTTGACCTCCTAATTAATAGGATGCTGATGAATGTTAATGGAAGAAACATGCGTTTGCATTTTAGTAATTAAGATATATTTACATAAATAGAACGAAAATAATAATGGTGTGATACTTCATTCGGTAACAGATCGAATGGGTAATGAACATGGCAAATTGAATGCAACTACTTTTCTTGTAACAGTGGAAAGGGTTAAACTATGATCGAGGGGAAGTGAACACACCGTGGTACTTTTCCCGATCGCTGTAATATAACATTACAATTATATATATATATATATATACACACACACATGACAAAATTCTCTCTACAGGATAATCATAATCGAGTCAGTAGTGAACAACCTTCTGATGATGATGGAATCGATTGCAAAATAATTTTTTTAAAAGTTCCTACCAAGTTGAGGAGATTCAATCTTACAGGTATCTATTTTATAATTGTATATCGTGAACAATACTCAACCGAATTTTATTTGTATTGAAATTAATTGAGCTTCTACTCGTATACCTGGCTTTCCTCAGGCGTCAAGACAAATACTAGGGTGGAATTTCATTACCAGAGCAGTTTTCATTGTATTAAAAGGTGTACACAGGAATTGAATCCTAGAGAATATTCATCTGCATCTTTTGAAATAAATGATCATTCTATTTGTTCCTTTTAAATGTTAAAAGTGTTTTTAATATATATTTATTTAACGATCGATATTCAATACTTGAAATGAATAAATTCAAATTCCATACAAATGCGGGTCCTTCAGCATTCGCAATAAAAATAATAAGGGAACTGTCAACAGTTGTATGGCGAAACCTACCTTGAAATTTCTCCCAGAGTAACTGTGTGATGTACCAAGGCCGTGTCCAAAAAAAGACTCTGCCGTCTTTAACTTTAAGGCACAAAAATCGAAGCTAGAATCCACCAATTGCAACCAACGTACGGAATATATGGACTCCCTGCTTGAGTAAGAACGGAGAGAAGTGAGGCGGGGTGCGGCGAGGACGGCAAGGTAGCGAGGGTTATCCAGTCTACCAATTCAAGAGTTGAATTACTTCCCCATAGTTTAAATGAGAGATTTAGCGCTGGATTTTAGTGTTTTTTCATTTAAAAACAGCATGATTTTTTTGGACACGGCGTTGGTACATTACAAGCTTCTCTGGAAGTAGGTTTCGGCATGCAATGGTTGGCAGTTCCGTTGTAAGAAAAAACCCATCACGCATAAACTAAAAACTAAGCGAATTCCTCAGCAAGTCGAATTTATGGTTCAATTTGCTGGTTTGCGGAAAATATATACATTTATTTTGTTAAATTGGGGAACCGCAATTTCTGATACTAGCTTATTTAAAGTGTCGGACTGAAGTGAAAACTAGGAGCAATTTGAAATTTGAGTTTCAGGTAAAACTCCACTTGATTTAGCTGACTTTTTGAAAACGCATTCCTTGCTTTATTTTATAGTATAATTTCAAGGTAACTGACGTAACAAATTCAACCTTTTTTTTTTTAGCTTCCAAATAGTAGGACACAATTTTTTTTATCTTCTATATAGGTTTCATTCTCTTTAATAGAGCATATGGAATTTCTGTCTTTAAAAATTGTACTTAAAATGTTTGGTTTATATCGGTAACTGACGCATCTGTGGAATGCATTATGTTTAATAGAGTGATAGTAAAATAATAATCTCTGTGAAATTTTCAACTTTATTTCAACAAGCAATTCTGAATTTACTCTAATGCATAGGAGGAGTTACAAAATATGTGTTTTGAGTTTTATGTTCTAAAAAACTTAAGTCGGTAATTGAACAAAATAAAGGTAACTGAAGTAACAACTAACGATTCTACGTGATGTTGGAATTTTAATAATAATAAATAACAATTAGTTATTACGCATGAGTTTGTTACTATTCTGCAATAGTTTAGGATGTAAGCACTTGTAAATATTTTCAACAGCCTATAGCCTATACCATTGTGGCAAGCAGGGAATAAACTTTAATTTTCATGTGTTATGTCAAAGTTTACGTGAAATTCGCCTATACTGAATTTCATTGGAAACGTAGAAAATTGCAACCTCTAGAGTGATCTTTTTAATTTTCGTTTCAGCTAAACTGCTACACCATTTAGCTAGTTAACGTCCTTACTATTTTAACTGATTCCTATATGTCAACATCTCAATATCTTCATTCCTTGAAAATTCCCTAAAACACACATATAACTTTTTGATATATTCGAATTTAAAAACTCTCCCCCAAATCTCTACTCAAAACAGAATTATGATTTGTACACATTTACTTTTTTTGCAGAATTTAAAAAAAAATAATATTATCTTCTTCTTCTCCTTGAAAGTTGGTGCTAAAAATCTTCATAAGGAAAATAAAAACAAGGAAAACACAGGTATATTCAATTCCTGGAGTTATTCCAATACAAAAATAAATTACATTAAGTTTCCTCGACACCTTAGTCACGGTGATTATAATACAACTTTTGGCTGAATCTAATTATGTAAGATGATTTTTCCTTCTCGCCTTCATCGTCACTTATTTAATTTTTTCTCCTTCGATTCCATTCAATTTTTGTGTTGTGTATATTTCTCTCAATCTTAGGAACACAATTTCGTTATTACTTTTTCTTTTGTCTTATTCGCTCGCTCTAATAGGATCTTTGATATTTATTGACATTAGTTATAATAAATTATTAAAAATAAACTTGAAATTTCAGAAATTTTGATATCCACCTTTTACCAAATCTTGGATTCTACAGTATCCAGGATCCTTAAAGTATATCACAAGTAAGCTCTGTTATTATAATTTTGTTTACCGTCGCTCTTTAACAGCTGAGATAAATAGCGTTACAATTCAAATCTATTTGGTGAAAGGACAGGCAAAGTTTGTTCAGAAGCCTCTTTTTGGCGGACTCGAGTTTATTTTACCTCCCTAAATTTGCGACACGGGACCTACGGATTTAGATCCCTTCCGAAGGAAACCATACTTAGGATTTTTACGCCCTGAGAAATCCATAGACTTTGGTCGTGTTTGAAACCGCGAACTTTGAATCTAGAGGCGAGCATTACAATTACTAATAAACAGCACCGAGAAAGAGCCTTAATGTAAACCAAAATTTAATGTATGGAATATTCGGCAATCTACGGTAGATGTCTTTTCTCATTGTCTTATTTCTCGACCGTAGTGTTAATTAAAGATACAAAAACACTGAAACAGGAGACCACACAGTGCGGAAGAATGCACTCGGCTTTCAAATCGTGTTCATGTCCGTTTCCCCATAAAAGCATACTGCGACACACAAGTGACGTTATTGTGTTTGTTTCGCGGTTTCTGGTCACGTTTGTTCAATGCCACATTTCAACTCGGCCATCTTGCCACAGTCTCCGGTTCCTTTCATGTCCTGCAGGTGTTTCATCTGCACATCTTGATGGCGAACACGTCGCCAATATACCAATAACCCTTGAAATTTAATGTCAGAATTTCAGCGGTGCAAGATAATCACGTTTCTAATAAAAACTATGAGTGATGCCAAGGTATTTGATCAACAAGATACTGGATATAATTAAGATAATGTATATGTAATATCCTTTGTTTTCATTTAGTTAACCTTAATTGCATATAAACTAATTACCAATCTTTCAGGTCGGGTCGTGGAAGGTGGGCGTGTTGGGATCCATCTTTCGAAAGGAAAGGCCTCCAAGAATATTTGGAGCTATTAAATTTAAATTACTGGCACTATCGAACCCGGAGGTTAATGGCTGCGCAGACATAAGCTTCCATTCATCCCTAAATTAATGTTTTCCAATTACTCGCTGTATAACTCACCTCCCTGAAATCATGGTTAATGTTATTCTCCCATCTCATTCCTGACCTACCCACCGGGCGTTTTCTCCATGGTCATGGTTTTCCTACTACAAGTTTCCATGTCTCTCTTTTATTCCCTATGTTCTACACATTGGAGTATACAAGACCTGACTGTTTTTATTACATATTGTGTCACTAAAATATTGCATAACTCTTTGTTATGAAGTTTTTTTTTAAATTCACCTGTCTATTCTTATCAATTTGGTCCAACAATTTTCCCAAACACTTTATTTCCAAATATTCGTAATATCTGCTCTTCATTTAAAGTAAGAGACAATTTTTATATAGCATGTAACTGGAATAATACCCGTTTTATATTGTAGTTTAACATTTTTTAGAGAAGTTGGAGTGATAAGGGCCTGCAATCCAAAATAGCATGCGTTTCCACAATTAATCTATGAACAATTTCTCTCTGCACCTCATAAACGTTCATAATTACTTTTCCTGTGGATATGAACCCCGCAACTTTTTTATATTTTCCTCTTTCGTTAACTGTCGACTTATATTATAACACTGTATTTGTACGTGCTACCATAATAATAATAATAATAATAATAATAATAATAATAATAATAATAATAATAATAATAATAATAATAATAATAATAATAATAATACTTTATTTATTCTGGCAGAGTTAAGGCCATAAGGCCCTCTCTTCCACTCAACCAGCACAAATACAAATAAATATTATATTATTATTATTATTATTATTATTATGTATGTATGTATGTATGTATGTATGTATGTATGTATGTATGTATGTATGTATGTATGTATGTATGTATGTTAAGAGGTTAAAAATTACTTTGTTACACAAGAATTAAATAGCTATTCAACAAACATTGAACAAAACGTTTTAGATACTACCCTAGAACATATTATATCAACAAAAACGAATATGGAAGAAGTAGCAGAGAAATTTGAAAGTGCTATTAATAGAGCATGCAAGAGGTCCTTCAAGACTAAGTACTCCACATTTAAATTACTTGAACACAAATAGGCCTATTTAGTTTTTTTTATATTTACTTCCAACCCCAGTTTCTTAGTATAATTTAACAGAATGTGTGTTTTGACTTTAGTAGCGTATTAGAATATTTGGAGCAACATGTGATGACAGAATTTGAAGACAAATACACAACAATGAACTGTAGGCCTATAAAATACAAGGTGATAACAAAAGGTATATATATATATATATATATATATATATATATATATATATATATATATAATATACAAAATAGCATCTATTAAACTTAACCGATTCAGATGGACCGGGGATTTATCAAGAACCGATAAAAAAAAATTGTCATAAGTAATGCCACGAGTGATGTCCAAATTATCGATAAATTCACGAATCACGAAGAGAGGAGTGAATTCATCTAGAGAATTTGGAAATCAAGAGTGGCATTTGTTAGGACTATTTAACGAATAAAATTAAGCTGTTTACTCACAAATCATTATTTAAATATAATTATTTTAAAATATTTATATAAATATTATTTAATGTAAACGGCGATGTTTGAAAACAAATGAGAAGCGTTATGTTTAATTTGTTCATCATTGCAACTAGATCACATATAATGCCAAATAGAATTGCAAAATATTGTAAGAATGC
The DNA here is from genome assembly GCA_030220185.1 of Diploptera punctata. Taxonomy (NCBI): domain Eukaryota; kingdom Metazoa; phylum Arthropoda; class Insecta; order Blattodea; family Blaberidae; genus Diploptera; species Diploptera punctata. The sequence continues at coordinate 231,388 of JASPKZ010005718.1, forward strand.
ACCCTAGTGGAGAAAAAATGAAACACGACATTACAGGTTATTAATTAATTTCTGATGTCCTATGATGTAAACATGTCAATTATTTTTTTTTGCAACGTTAACTGGGAAATAATACGTTTAAGAAAGTACAAACAGTGGTTTCTTTTTTTATGGTATAATCAATTGCTATGAATGTTTTTTCTATTATATCTCGCAAGCAAAATCTGGTTACATTCGTGCACTATATATACAATCTGGGAGCTACTTGATAAAATGAAAGTGATAAAATCGAGGTGAAAAACGACTGTGATTGGTTGTAAATTAAAATTCATTGAAATGTGATTGGTCATTGCCTGTCATTTGGGACATGAGTTAAATAGTCCTTAAAATTATCCTACTGGCAGAGCTGGGATGGAGGAGACGACAGGGAAAACCTAGACTTCGATGGAGGGAAGCAATAGATAATGACATTAGGGAGATAGGTGAACCAAACTCGCAGATGCGTCCCAAATATGAAGCTAGATGGCGACGTAAACTACGGAAAGTAGGGACCCACACTGGGCCATCGAAGGTGTGATAATTACGAAGACAAATAACATCCTTTATCTTATTTTATATTACTTCATTTTAATGTAAATTCATCGTGATAGGTTCGCGTGTTTGGTTCTCTTAGAGAGCCGGGGTTCAGCGTGAAGAGAAAACATGCACATTTTTGGGTACAATAGGAAAATTGAAAGATGCCAAAATTAGGGCTGAATGAAGAAATTTACACTATCCATAATGAAAACTAAATATAATTGTTACCGGCAATTTCAATATATACATTACAGTAAGCTACATGATCTTAATAGCAAACAGATGTAGTAAGAACTGTTAAGTCTCGTAAACTGCTATTTTCAGGACATATTACACGAATGAGGAATGAAAAAAGGAGCAAGAAAACTTCATGTCCAAGTAGCCATGAATCTCCTGGTTCGACAGTTCCAGTGAGTTAGATAGTTATTAAGTTGTCTTAATTGAATTGTCATATATATATTGTGTGTGTGTGTGTGTGTGTGTGCGTGCACGCTTTAGATTTTGTTCTGTATATTATATTCGCGGTGGACTAGTGGTTATGCTCCTTGCCTCTGGTCCCGAAGGTTGCGGGTTCAAACCCGGCCGGGGTCGATGGATTTTTTAGGATGGAAAAATCCAAGGAGCAAAAGTCCTCCGGGGAGGGACTTTAAGCCGTGGGTACCGAGTCTGAAGATTTTCAGGCTCGTAAAGGATCCTTAAGCCTGAATGAAAGGGCCTATAAGCAAAATTTACCGAATTTTCCCGTCCTAGTACTACCTTGGTTTCCTAGATGTCAGTATGAGGCGGAACGCTGACCACGGACCACTCAAATGACATATATACGAAAACAAGTGTAACTAAATAAGTATGGTTCAAATTATTCCCTGTAGGAGGAGAGCGCCTAAATCTCTGTTAAGGGAAACGTGGGCTTACAAGATAAGAAGAAGAAGATTATATTTTAATTGTACACATGGCAAAATCACAACGAGAGAATATATGGATAAGGGAGATAGAATATCTTAAATATATTTTACATGTATGAGTATAGGTGTATGTATATATATATATATATATATATATATATATATATACTTTTTCATTTTTATATTTGAACTGGAATAAGCACTAACGGCCAAACTACCTCTGTCGCTGCTATTCGCAATATCATGCATTTTTCTTAAACAAAATGTAATTAAATTGCCAATTACATTGAGTAAAAGCACGACAGTCGAAAATTTTATATCCACACTAAAGTCTTTGAAGTTCTAATTTCGTACAAATTTTGTTGAAACTGAACAATGAGTGAAGACAAATTTATAAATGTAACTCAAGTCCTTCATCAGAACAAAGACATAAAGCATTTATGTTAAATTAAAATTAAATATGTTAAATTAAATACATTTTTATAATTTTTTAAACACCTATTAAAAATAGTTACATATATTTTGATGATGCCGTTAGTCTAACATTCGTGTTGGGAATTGGAAGTGTGGTATTGTTGAAGGCTGATCACGTCCTGTTGTACGGGGTTGCTGCCATGTTCCACCCAAGTCTCTAGTGATGTGGGTTGCATATGTAACGGGGCAATCTAGACGAGAAAGGTAGTGAACCTGCAGACAGGTACGAGACCAGAATACATACTCTATTTTAACTACAGTAGCCAATTTTATTGTATCTCCCTTTAGATTTACGATATCATTTATTTTATTTATACTTGCTTATTCCTTTAAACACTTAAGAGGCAATGGAGAAAAAATAAAAGAAAGTAGGGCTGTGTATAAAGTTTTTGGGATTAAATACCTAAACCGGTTTCCTATAGTTCCATTCACAGTTTTCTGCAAAAGAGAGATCCTTCACTGCAAACTCAGTGTCGCCCATCTATTCGGCTTTTCTCTTTGTGTCTCCACACAATGAATTTATCTTCATATAGTCTATCAATTTACAGGTCTTCTATCCCTGGAATTTATTTCTTCCCCCATTTATTCAGTGCACCCTTTAATAGGAAGTTTCTTTTTGGCCAATGGTCCAGTCAATTACTTTTCCTCTTGTTTATCATTTCCGTCATTTTTTCCTTTCAATCACTGCTCTTAATACAATTTCGTTTCTTATTTTGTAACTCCATTACACCCTTCTATTCGTCTCCATATACATATTTCTAACGACTGCAGATACTAAAGGCCAACACGCACACACTACTGAGCAACACTAAGAAATTGGGACTGGAAGTAAATACCAATAAAACTAAATATATGGTCACACATATAATTGCATTATATAATGGAAATTGACAGCTAATGACAAATGAGGGAAATTTTGAGGAAGTGGCTGAATTCAAATTTCAAATACCTAGGAACAATAATCACAAATAGGAATGAGATGCACGAAGAAATTAAACATAGACTCAATTCTGGAAATGCATGTTATTATGCATTGCAGATACTCTTGATGTCCCAACTCCTTTCAAAAAACGTTAAACTGAAAATATATAAAACTATTATTCTACCAGTTATATTATATGGTTGCGAAACATGGACTCTTACTTTAAGGCAGGAAAGGAGATTACGAGTATTTGAGAATAAAGTTCTTAGGAAAATTTTTGGACCAAAGAGAGATGAACAGACAGGTGAGTGGAGAAGACTGCATAACAGTGAATTACATGGTCTTTATAGGAAGCCAGATATAATGAGAACAGTTAAGTCTCGTAGATTGCGATGGGCAGGACATGTGGCACGAATGGGGAATGAAAGACGTGCATGGAAGTTTCTTGTAGGAAAACCAGAGGGAAAACGCCCAGTTGGTAGACCAAGAATGAGGTGGGAGAATAACATTAACTATGATTTGAGGGAAGTAGATTATACAGGGGATGATTGGAAAACATTGGCTCAGGATAGGGGTATATGGAGAGCTTATGTCCGCGCGGCCATGAACCTACGGGTTCGATAGTGCCAGTGAGTTAGTTAGTGAGTTAATGACTGCAGTATTATCTCTTTATCGCGCCTTGGTACGCTTTTATTGTCAGTTAGGGTAGCTTATTGATAAAGGGTTCGGAAATGAATTCGAAGGTCGTAGATTAAAAATCTATCCCTCCCTCAAATCATGGTTAATTTAATTCTCCAATTTCATTCTTGTTCTACCTACTGGGCGCTTGCTTATAATTTGCCTATAAGACGTTTCCATAACGATCTTTCATTTCTCATTTATGCCACTTGTCCTGTCCAAAATGAGACAACTGTTATTATTATCAGTGTACGCAAGTTCTGTCCTACATTGATATAATTATAGAAGTAAACCGGCCTTCTGCTTACTATGACGTAATATCCACCCCTCAGAAACCAATAAGCAAACTCTCCGCTACCAGCACAGGAAGGCAGCCCACATTACTCTAGATAGAAGGATCAGGTAATAAGTTGCAAACATTAATTTATTACATCTGGTTTCATATAGATCACTGTTATATAATTTATTAAATTCGCCTGTCCGTCTCTGTTTAGTCCAAATATTATTCTGAGCATTTTATTCTCAAATATTCGTGACTTTTTCCTATTAAGATACCATGTTTCGCGTCTATGTAATAAAACTAAGAATCGCCGTTTTATATCCTCTTGGCAATTCTTTTTTCTTTCAGAGAAATTAAGTTTTCAAAAGTCCCTGTAATGTATATCATAAAAAGAAATGGAAAGAAAAGAACTATCGTCAAATTCTAACTCCTTTTATTTAAATAAACTTGCTTAATATGTAATTCTCTTTTAATTATTAAATTTAGAATTAACACTCTTTCTTCCCCAAAGCAGTAATTCTATTTCTTAGGGTGGTTGATCTTCATTTTATCGAATTGTGTTTTAATAATATGAACTCTCGTCTAATAGTTTAATTCAGGGGTGTACACCCCTAAAAAACAGACGAATAAAAGCTAGGACAAGAGATCACATGATTCATATAATTTGATAAAAGGAAGATTAAGAAAAGAGATACATGAGCCTTTAAGCGAGATTAAAATCCGATCAATGTTCATGTTACTACTGCTCTCAGCTGAGCATGTGAATCTGTTGCCAAGATGCTGCATATGAATGGATGTGCAAACAGGAAGAGCAGTGAATGAACTTGAAGTCCTCGATATTATCATACGCTATATCGCTGTGGGGGTATAGCTCAGTGGTAGAGCATTCGACTGCAGATCGAGAGGTCCCCGGTTCAAACCCGGGTGCCCCCTTAACTTTTTAAATTACTGAAAATAAAATACTCGTATATTAATAATTTTTAAATTCTAATACATCTGCATTATAATCTGTGTAATTTTAAAAAGGTTAATTTCTAATATATATTTAACAAGAAAAAAAAAACAATATTTTGACATATTAGAATATAAATAGGATGTGTCACAGAATAACAATTTTAATTGTAAAAAAAACATCATTATCCATGCAAGTATTAGGCCGTGTGGCCTGTTATGATCTCTAAGAGGAATTTTCTATCCAGCGCTTTTTTTGACGTCCCAGCGATCTTTTGCCTTGGGGCATTAACGAAGCATGACTTTTGGAATTCTATGAGACGGCATTCGTTGAATATGGGCTTTCCTGTTGTTCTGGTAGTTTTCTAAAAAATACTACTATCTATTTTAAATCTGAAAAAAAAATACAAAAACGACTTCGATTGTGAAACAAAAATTACTTAAATAAATCCATTTCGTAAAGAAAATCAACAAGATTGAAAGTTAAAATGTGTAATTTTAAGATATTGTAGATCAGATGACTTTATTTAATTAAAAAAAGGTCCGTCATGCAGGAAGTCCATTTTAAGGCCCGATTTTGCTGGTTTACGGAATATATTTTATTATTAATTAAACTTACTTTGCTAGAAAACTAATACAAAGTCCGGTAGGTGATTTTAAGGCGCTCATTAAAAAAAATGTTCTATCTTATCCTGGCATATACAGAGTTTAGTTGCGAAAAATCGCAAATTGCAGCTTTCAGAGTTTTTTTTTTTATTTTCACTGTCAGTGAACCCTCATTCCTAAGGGTCCGATTCTGCTTGTAAACGAAATCGATTTTTTTTAAATTTATTGTTATATGCCGAACCTGATTTAAAAAACTGCTGCTATTAGAAGGCTGACAAACACAAACAAACAAAAAACACACATACACTTATGTGTGAGCTTGGCGTTTTTTTTTTCATGTCACATTTGGTCTTCATCGTTTAATGTCAAAATTTAATTATAACATCGAAGAAAAAATAAGCGTTACTGCTATAAATTAAAATATTCTCATTAATACGCTTTCTTTTCTTGTTATAGAAGCCGTAAGATGATACTGCGAACATTGTCCCGCTGCTTCTTATGGTAGAGAATTGTATATAAGGAAGGAAAAATCAATGTTTGCTCTGGGAACCTGAGTGGAGTAAACGATGCCTCACTAGTAAGTACAGAGTACGAAGTTCTCGCGTTCAAATCCCTGTTCATGCGTTTATTTTTCATTTCATGTTTATACATATATCAAGAAGAAACTATGTATATTTGTAAACATTTAAAAAAATCATTTCATGGTAACAACCCCAATAGCTACATTACTTCGGAATTCACTAATATATGTATATAAGGATGAATTATTGCTGTAGAATGTAATTGGCGACCTGAAGAATGAATATCTACATATAGTTGACTTTACAAGGAAAAAGATAAGTTTAAAAATTGAGAATATAAATTATTGGATGGTAAAAAGTACAACACAGTATTGTTTATCTACTGGGACAAGGAAGTAAGTACTACCCCCTTATTTTAAACCTTAGAAGTTCCTATTTTCGATTTATCATAAACATTCAAGATTTGCTATTCATTCATCTCAAAACAACATGAAGATAAATACTCAGTCTATAACCTGGAATGGCTAGACGGTTTTGTAACCAGTTTAGTGAGCGGATAAACATAAGACCAAACTTAGAGAATACAGACCGCGAAATATGAAGAGTGCTACACGATACGCGAAATAAATGTAACACATTCACTTCATAAAACTCGATCACATTGTATAGGTTTATAATCTGCCTAGCTTGACTATGCAGTACTTCCCTCTTCACTCGCAACATTATAGTTGTAACTTGATGTTACTGGCTGTAGTTCCGAAATTCGCCGATCTTATATTTGCCTTTATAGAAATACTCAAGCTCCATTTGCAGAAAGTAAGGTTTTTAAAAAATATACCTAAAGGTAAATGCTGGCTCAATGCTATCGACATTTTGAATTCCTACGGGATAGTAGATCCAAAACTTGAGTTAACTTTTGTAATATAACAGAAGCTAATATACTTAATCCTACTGAAGGTAGTAAAGTCATGTAAACGACCAAGTTGTCAGAATGGTAATTGATGAAATGAAGGGACGGATAAAAACTAGGAGAGTTACTTTGTTATGAAACCTAGAAAATGGGTCTTTATTCGTACCACTTCCTTACTTGTATGCCAAATTTTAAAGGTAAATAAAGCTATATCTAAACAGTTTCTTTTACAGTTTCGCACTTCTAAAAGATAGTCCTTTCTATGGAAAATCCAATGGAACCTCAACCTCCATTTCGAAATAAAAAAAGTGACTTGCCTGGTTCTTTCTCTGTATCCTTCAAATAAAACATTCCAAAAATAACATGAATTTAACGATGTAGGATGTAGTGCCATAATGTATCACCTCTGCTTCCAAGATTCGCAGTTACAAAACCAGTCAATGTCAATTATTATTTTTTTCTCCAAGATAATAACATTCCTTCTTTTGATTGGAAAATAAAGTTGTGAGTCTTGTGTCGTAGAATTACAGCACTTAAATTGAATCACTATCATAAAATAAAGAGGCCTCTGATGAAAATTTGTCGATACGTTCATGCCAAATTTCTATTTTCTTTTTTGACACACGGCACTTTTGTGATGTATAAAAAAAATCACGAGATAATTCAATTCAATATTTTAATTTTTTTTCATAATGTTTCGTTTTCATTAAACGTTTTAATCTTTATTTATATCTAAGGATTAGGTAGCAAAAACTTATTTGTATTTTCTCCTTTGCCTCTTGATCTTTTCCCTCTTGGTTTGTATTCGGACATAATCCTCAGCTATCTATCCGGATACAATCTTTGCAATGTCCTCTCTCTATTTACTTATCTCTTTCCTTAATTTATTTCTAATTTCAAAATTAGTCCAGAAAGCTTTGTTTCATGTTATCCAATCTTGTGCATCCAGCCAAAGGTCCCAGAACTCTCATTTCTGAAGCTTCAATTTTCTTTTCAGTTTTTCTTAATAATAATAATAATAATAATAATAATAATAATAATAATACTTTATTTATTCTGGCAGAGTTAAGGCCATAAGGCCCTCTCTTCCACTCAACCAGTACAAATACAAATAAATATTCGACAAATATAGATATACACTATACTAATTATAAACACTTAAAGATACAATAAATGTAACAATGTAAATGTCATGTACAAACAACATTTTATAGGGTAATAACAATAATGATACGATAATAATAATAATATAAATATGATACATTATACGGGAAACACCAATTAATATATATATATCTTACACTGGATAATAATGAAGTCGAGTTTAGAGCAAATATAAATTTAGATTTCTTTTAAAAGATGCCAATGTCCGGCAGCCCCTTATTTCTTGTGGTAGGGAATTCCAGTTGCGAGAAGTGGAGATGGTATATATGACATGGAGTGATGTGATGTCCTATGTTGCGGTATATTAAGTAAGAGACTATGTTGTGATCTTGTGTTTAAGTTATGGTTTGAGGATAGATACTGGAAACGGGATGATAAATAATTGGGAATCGAGGTATGTAGGATCTTAAATAGGAGAATTAGACAGTGCGATTTTCTTCTCTCTTTTAGATGTAGCCATGACAATTCGTGGAATAATGGAGAAATGTGATCGTATTTTCGAACATTAAATATGAATCTGATACACATATTATGGACACGCTGCAGTTTGTCCGACAATCCGTCACTTATGTCAGTTAGTAGAACGTCACAGTAGTCAAAATGCGGCATCACTAAAGTTTGGATTAAAATTCCTTTAAGAGTTGTAGGAAGAAAATGTTTTCGCTTTAGGGAATGCATTATGGAGAAGATCCTTTTAGATGTTTGTTTTACTTGCTCATGCCATTTTAAATTAGAATCTAAGTAAAATCCCAAGTTTTTAACGACGTCGGTATAAGGAATTTGTTCATTATCTAATATGACAGCCGGCATATTGCCATTGTTTATGAGGTGTAATAGCCTTGGATGTCCGATAATTATTGCTTGCGTTTTGTTTTCGCCACGATCAAATTTCACTTCCAAATCTAATTAGTCATTGAAATCACTTCATATAATATTAAAAAAGCTTAAAACAGCTAATTAATTTGCTATTTTAATTTTTGATGTGTTGATTAGATATTTTAATAATTTCTCCATAATATCTCACGGCACCACCGACCGATCTCGCAGTGCTGCGGGTCACCAGTTGGGAACCACTGAGTTGTCTATAAAAAAAATCCCTGTTCAAGTAAATTTTTCCTTAATTTGAAGCCATAAATCCTATCTCTTTTAGTTCAAATTAACATAAAAAACTATACAAATAAAACATGGAATATTATCTCCCATTGTTGACTTTTTATGGCAGTACACAGCTGAAAACCAGAATATGAGTAAATATTCTCCAGTTGTGACGTAATTGGAAATGTTCCAGCAAAGTCAGTACTGAGGTCAAACAGCCAATGGGTCACCAGTTTCACCTTAACTCGTCCGCCGTTGCAGTACTAGGAAACACATGTCTCCAGACAAGCTCAACGTGTATATACAACGCTTTGGAATGTAGTATACAGGGGTTTCAAACATGTGCTCTAACTAGAGAAATGTGCAGAAAAAATCTTAAGCTACTAGATTTGAGAAGTAACATTCTTACCACAATATTGACACTAGGTCACAAGATAACAGTCTGCTAACAATCCCTATCCATAACACTTCCTCTTATTCTACTTCTTTCACAGTAGCTTCTGTCCGTTTCTGGAATCCCCTCCCTCAAGAAATCAGGTGTTGTCCATACTTGACAGTTTTAATACACACTTCTACAGAGAATAACACTGAGCAACAAAAGAGAAACTTTTTTTTTTGTCTCAGAAAGAAAAATGTGTGATTCTAATAGTATTTTTCTCCTGAATTCAAATATGATATCGGTTTTTCTCCATCACGCAAGATTTCCGAGAGACAGGCATTTAAATTTCAAACACTTTAATATTTTCTACATTCGTAACTACACAATATTCGAAGATTCGTACTCGCCTAGAAAGTAAAAAATGACGATTTTCTGCTATATTTTGCCTGTGGAGCAGCCCTCTTGATGGTCCAACAATAATCGGCCAACATATTAGGATTCCATTTGCCTTGATATCTCTTTTCCATAGCTGAAATCTCCTGAGTTAGCTCATTTGGTTTTATTTTACAATGGACAAATGAACGAAAAACGTTTATTAAAAAATCAATTATTTAAATCCAGTAATTGAAATTGAAATAAAAAAAACTGTGAACACATATTTGAAAACACGATAAAAAAACTGCATTAAGTACAACTATTGGTACTCATGAGACAAAAGTCATGTTGACCAGTGTAATTAATTTTTCTCGATAACTAAATTTATTCTACGTCATTAATCGTTCGTTTTTACTTTTTCTATCTTGTACATTTTATATTTCAATCGCTAAATCTAGATTAAATCAAATATATCTACAATTACATTGTAGATATATAATAATTTTGTTTGTTGTAATTTAGATGTAAGAATAATGTTTGTATTTGTTTCTATCCTAGTTGAGAGGTACAGTATACGAGGCCTTAAGTCCTTAACTCTGCCAGGTAAATAATGATATTATTATTATTATTATTATTATTACATACTTACATAGTGTTCTGCCCAAGAGCAAGTCTTTCACTGCAAACTCAACATTCTCCACTCTTTCCTTAACTCAGCTTTTCTTTTTTGTATCCGCATACAAACCATTTATTTTAATATTGTCTATCATCTGACGTCTTTTTTTCTGTCTCTTACCTTCTTTTCGTTGACCATTCCTTCTAGGGCATCCGTCAGCAGGCAGTTTCTTCTTAGCCAGTGGCCAATCCAATTTCTTTTCCTCTTCTTTATGAATTCCAGCACTGTTCCTCCTTCACCCACTCTGTCTAGCACATCTTTATTTTTTATTTTGTCTGTCCATTTTATGCGCTCCATCCTTCTCCATATCCACATCTCAAGACCTTCCAGTCGCTTTTCCTCATTCCTCGTAATGTCAAAGCCTCTGCACTATACAATGCTACACTCCACAAAAGCACTTCATTAGCCTCTTCCGTAATTATTTTGCCAAAGGTCCGCAAAAAATGCTTCTCTTCTTGTTAAAAGTTTTTTTTTTGCCATTGGTATCTTCTGTTACCTCTTGATAGCAGTTAATGTTACTATTAATAGTACAACCCAAGTATTTAAGGCTTATTATTATTAAACATGTTAAAATTCGGGTTTGTACCTACTGAGCGAATTGGTGTTTGAAACTCGTATTTGGAATTTTTCGAGAGTTTTTGCTACTGTTATAGTTTCGTTTCCTGTATAAGTAAAAGTAAGCCAATTGTCTATAAACTTGTTGGATTATTTTTCAGTTCACTAGAAATTTTAACACACAATAATGATAATTTTAAATTATTCAAATGCGCAGGAGGAAAATCCAGCTACGCCAAATATATCACATAAGCGGGTCACCAAAAACGTGCAATTAAATAAAGAATACAATAACAGTAAATCAACACTGTGGAAGAAATTGACATTTTAAAATAATTAGGAACTCAAGAAGATTAAACAAAAATAACCGTAAATTACAAATCCTCTACAAAATCATAAATCGAAGCAATACCTAACGAACATTGAAGATGGACGACAGTGAGAAAGGTCTCCGCAGTTTAAAATTATATTTGAGGACGAATGGGTCATAGGTAAGTTTATATATCTAACTTAAAAGTACCTCAAGAGTGAACAAATATGTTTATTAAAAAGTTAAATCCTATTCGGAAGATCTAGATTTTGGTCGACACCTGATTTTTTAAATTATTTTTAATTTCCTTAGTACTCAAGATACAATAAGCATTAAGTTGGAATTTCATTATCAGCAACCACCAATTCATTGCATAATTGAAATTAAATCAATTAACTTGTACAGAAAACTGTGACGATACATGGGACGAATCTTCTAGATGTAGTTGGGCGGACGCTTCGAGTGGCGGATGGCCTTGACTAGCATTCTGGATATCTCTGGGGCGGAGCTTCTCGAGAGTTCGAGCGCGCGCTTCTCGGTCTATCAAAAATCATCTGTGATGGAAGAAATTCCCTCAATAAACGTAGCTTTGATAAGACGGGACTGGAGACCGCAGCGACAAATTTAGAGAGAGTCATCGTGCGAAATGAATACTGTAGTTAAAAATAAGTCAGTGTTTAAGTCCTTGAGAGGCGACAATTGAAGGGCTTGTGACCAGTAGAAAGATATAATAAATTAAGCGTGAGGGCCTTTATAAAGAGAAAATGATTGTGAATTAAATGAAGGAAGGTTAAAATTTTCAGCGAAACTAGTGATTCTTATTCTAAAAAATCTAGCTGGTTTAAGGTTACTCAACAATACTGTATGATGAACGCAATAGTAGGAACATTTTTCCTACTGGATTCGTTGAAATGTTTCAAAAAGGTTATCACAAATTTATCATCTGATTATAATACAATGTCCCGTGCCATAGTCGAGCAGACTAAGACATCATATCTTGGTAGAGAAATAATGGACACGAGCTGTTTCCAATTATCGCGATGAAAGAAATTTTCTCATGGAATTTCGTAAGTGTCCGGGACCGGTATCCATTCAGAATGGTGAGGAAATTGGGTAGCTACAATATATAAAGTAACTTTTTTTTGTCAGAAGCAAGATCCTTTCAATGAGAGAGAAATTAGATTTATTGGCGAAGGATTTCGTGCATGATTCTAAAGGGTAAAAGGCATCCGGACAATATATAAAGCTTCGGTTTGAGAAAACCTAGTATATCAGCAGGAGACTGGATATACTAACCACATTACACCCCAATACTGGCTGAATGATCGTTAACCCAGGAAATGAGAACAGAGGATTCTGCAAACAGATACATATGTGATATTGTAGGATAGTGAGGCGATCCCCATACAGGTCTCAAGAAGTCCTTGGGGTTGTAGTAAGTTAAGCCCCCCTAACTTTCTAGACAATCAGCACGAGAAGTCAACTGAATTTTGAGCCCTGCATGCAGGCCGCCTATACCTCCAGAACAAACGTCTGATACTTATTCCTGTCAGCGGCTGAGCCAACTTCAGGGCCATAGTCCCGTCAGAATGTTTAGACCAATTTAAAAATCCTGTCCCAATCGAGACTCAAACCGTGACTTTCAAATTTACAGCGTATCGTCTAACCAACAACGCTACGATTCTTTATGGAAAACCAATTGTACATAGGGCACTAGGAAAGTTTTTCAATACGCAATAATCCAAGGCCAGACAGACCTGCCGCCCCTAGGGGAAGAAAGAGGGGTTCAAACAAATATAAAATAGGGGGATCATTCTTCTGCAGATGCAGTTTCATAGCAGAAGTGAAAAGTTTGTAAAATGTCAGGGTGGTCCTACCTTCAGTACAGTGCCATTATTCGATACAACTTTTCTCGTGGTCTGACTGTAGATCAGTGCTTTGAGGAGATGGATCCCGTATTGGGAAATGAGTATCCACTTCTCACGACTATATTCCGCTGGTACAGAGAATTGTAGAAGGGAAAATTTGGCCTTGAAGATGATCCTTGTTCAGGGCGGTCGGTCGAGTCAGTTGTCGACAAGAACAGCGACGCTGTGAAGAAACTGCTGGAGATAGAGAAGCAAATAACCTACCGGCAGATAGAAGAGTCCCACCACATTCCAGCACAAGCCATTCATAAAATTGTACATGAGCAACTTCATGTTAAGATGGTTGATCACTGTGAGTCCCACATGCACTTACTGAGGAGCAAAAGGACACTCGTGGCAAAAAGTGCAAAATGATGTTGAAAAAGTTTAATAACGGGGCTTCTCCTAATGTAAACAGCATCGTCACAGGAGACGAAACATGGCTGTATTACTATAGCGTCGAAACGAAAGCCCAGAATAAAGTGTGGCTATTTGAAGATGAGGGTACGCCAATGGCAGTGAGGAAATCACGATCAATGAACAAGATAATGAAAACCGTATTCTTCACCACAAGGGGGATTTTGGAACGGGCTATACTGTAAAAACAACGCACAGTCACTGCGAAATGGCACACAGAAGAATGCCTGCCAAAGATGATTGCAACGCTGAAGAAACTCCGCCAAGGCCAAGGCTAGTCACATGGATGCTGCATGATTATAATGCACATGCTCATGGGGCCAGTGATACCGTGGAGTTCTTGAAGAAATAGAAACTTCTGCTGCTTAAAGATCCTCCCTACAGTCCAGATCTTACTCCTCGTGACATTGGACTGTTCCCAGAAGTTAAACTGAAGCCGAAACTAAAAGGTTTCCTTTCGCAAAAGGTGCTTTTGACAGCATGGGACAACGAATACAAAGGAGCTGTCCAATGAAAAGTGGAAGCAATTATTTAGTGATTGGTTTCGGCATATGAAGAGGTGTACTGAATGTGGTAGAAGTTATTTTGAGAGGTCGTAAAAAGTATGCCAGTATTGCAAAACTTTCCTAGTACCCTTTGTAATATGAACAATTTCGTAGACTGATATGAGCAGGATATGTGGACGAATGGAGGAGTGAAGGAGGAGCACAGGAACTTCTTATAAGAAATATAGGGGAATGAAAGAGGAGCACGTGAACTTCTTGTAAGAAATCCAGGGGAATGAAAGAGGAGCACAGGAACTTCTTATAAGAAATCCAGGGGAATGAAAGAGGAGAACAGGAACTTCTTCCAGTATAAGAAATCCAAGGGAATGAAAGAGGAGCACAGGAACTTCTTATAAGAAATCCAGGGGAATTAAAGAGGAGCACGTGAACTTCTTATAAGAAATCCAGGGGAATGAAAGAGGAGAACAGGAACTTCTTACAGTATAAGAAATCCAAGGGAATGAAAGAGGAGCACAGGAACTTCTTATAAGAAATCCAGGGGAATGAAAGAGGAGCACGTGAACTTCTTATAAGAAATCCAGGGGAATGAAAGAGGAGAACAGGAACTTCTTACAGTATAAGAAATCCAAGGGAATGAAAGAGGAGCACAGGAACTTCTTATAAGAAATCCAGGGGAATTAAAGAGCAGCACATCAACTTTTTATAAGAAATTCAGAGGAACGAAAGAGGAGCACAGGAACTTCTTATAAGAAAACCAGATGAAAAGCGCTCAATAAGGTCAAGAATGAGCGGGAGAATAATATTAGCTTTTGTTCGAAGGAGATGAATAGTACAGGGAATGATTAAAACATATTAGGAGTGCATGGAGAGCTTACGTACTCACGGTCATGAACCTCCTTTTTCTATACGTCTAATGAGTTAGACAATTATTATCTTTTAAAATATCATATTGTACAATGTTCTGCGTTACAGATTCCTGTTACCGTGTATTCTTTTTATTTTTACGATCACATGTATTGCAGCTTGGAATAATTGAACAAACTAACTTGCTCAATAGGTCTGTCCTATGGTATAACTTTGTTGCGGATTTGTGATTGAAATGATGATGCATGGAATTATTTTCCAACTCATAATTTGATTATTCAGATTAACTTTTTCCTGACTCTGTTTAGTTTCGAGGAACTTATTTGGGTTAAATCCTTTGGGACATTTTGTATGCAGTAGATAGAACGTAACTAACAAATTGGACACTGTACTCCCCTGAAATGCAGGCAGCCTACAGCGACAACGATAAATTCAAACTACTATAGTAGTATTTAATATGTATGAACGTGGTGTAATGTATTCCTAGTAAATCTTCCAATATTATTAGTCCATATGTTGTTTTAATCAGCAAAGTGATGATGTATTATGATAAGAGATGATAGCTGTCACTGAAAGAAGAGAATATATAACAAATATTTGTTTTTTTATTTAATATTTACAGACCTTTCTAAACTATTTATCAAATCTGCATAATATTGGAGAATTCTGAAGGAATGTACATATTGAGTTTGATTTTATGAAAATATTTTTTACCTTTTTTTTTTACGTGATGTAGTACTATTGGCCGATAGCGAGGAGATACTAAAGGACAACACGCACACACTGTTGAGTAACGCTAAGAAATTAGGACTGGAAGTAAATATCAATAAAACTAAATATATGGTCACACGTAGAAATACATTATATAATAGAAATGGACAGCTAATGACAAATGAGGTAAATTTTGAGGAAGTGGCTGAATTCAAATACCTAGGAACAATAAACACAAATAGGAATGAGATTCACAAAGAAATTAAACATAGGCTCAATTCTGGAAATGCATGCTATTATGCATTGCAGAGACTTTTGATATCCCAACTCCTTTAAAAAAAAACGTTAAACTGAA